>NSJW01000253.1:82531-682531 GCA_019955255.1 Castanospermum australe | reverse complement strand
TTCCTAAGTAATTCAAATCACGAAAACCTTTCTAAGCTTGACCATTCGACCATAAAGTTAAAGATAGATAAAAAAGAAGCAAACTTAACTACTAAATGAGAGGAAAACAAAGAAGCTAGAGATATTTTCAAACCATGAAGCTTTAAGGAGTGATTAGTGTCACTCAAACATTGCCTAGGCCATTTGGACCACAAAAGTTTTGCTAATTTTGACCATTTGACCATAAAAGCAAAGGCAAATCAGGAAGAAGCGAAGTCAATGTCTCTATGAGACTAGAAAGAAGAAACTAGAGATATTTTCAAACTGTGAAGCATTAAGGTGTGTTTTAGGTCATGCAAACATTGTCTAGCCCTTTTAGATCACAAAAAGTTGGTTATGTTTACCATTTGACCATAAAGTCAAAGATAGGTTAAAAGGAAGCAAACATAAAATCTAAGTTAGATGAGAACGAAGAGGTTAGAGATATTTTCAAACCTTAAAACTTTAAGGTGTGTTTAGCGTCGCTCAAACATTGGCTAGGCTGTTCTGATCTCAAAAACTTTGCTAACTTTGACCTTTTGACCATAATGTCAAAGACAGATAAAAAAGAAGCAATCTTCATGTCCAAGTTAGATGAGAACAAAGAAGCTAGAGACATTTTCAAACCTTGAAGTTTTAAGGAGTGATTGGGGTCACTCAATCATTGACTAGGGCATTCAAAATCCAAAAACTTTTCTAAGTTTGACCATTTGATCGTAAAGTCAAAGATAGTTCAAAAGGAAGCAAAGTTAACCACTAAGTAAGATGAGAACTAAGAAGCTAGAGATATCTTCAAACAACGAAACTTTAAGGAGTGATTAAGGCCACTCAAACATTGCGTTGGCTGTTTGAATGACAAAAGGAAGCAAACTTAATGTCAAACAAGAGCGAAATAATTAAAGATATTTTCAAACCTTGAAGCTTTAACGAGTATTTTTTCGATCAGCAAAACATTGCCTTGGCCTTTCTGATCACAAAAACTATGCTAAGTTTGACCCTTTGACCTTAAAGTCAAGGATAGATCAAAATGAAGTTAACTTAACATCTTAGTTAGCCGAGTACAAACAAGCAAGAGATAATTTGAAACCATGTAGCTGTAAAGAGTGTTTGTGGTCACTCAAACATTGCCTAGACCATTCTGATGACAAAAAGCAAGCTAAGTTTCACCATTCGACCTTAAAGTCAAAGATAGATAAAGAGAAAGTAAACTTAACCACTAAGTAATACGATAATGAAGAAGCCAGAGATTTCTTTTGGTCATAAAGCTTTAAGGACTAATTGGGGTCACTCAAACATTTCCTAGGCCTTTCGAATCACAAAGACTTTGCTACGCTTGACCATTTGATCATAAATTCAAAGATAGATCACAAACAAGCAAACTTAACATCTAAGTCAGACGAGAACGAAGAAGCTAGAGATATTTTCAAACCTTGCAGCTTTAAGGAGTGTTTGGTCACTCAAACATTGCCTAGGCCATTAGAATCATAAAAACTTTGCTAAGTTTGACCACTTGACCACAAAGACAAAGATAGATCAAAAGGAAGCAAACTTAACCACTAAGTAAGACAAGAAAGAAGAAGCTAGAAATATTTTCAAACCATGAAGCTTTAAGAGTGATTAGTGTCAGCCTAACAATACCTGGGCGGTTCAGATCTCCAAAGCTTTGCTAATTTTGGCCATTTGACCATAAAATAAAGACAGATAAAAAGGAAGCAAACTTAACGTCTCTGTTAAATGAGAACGAAAAGCTGGAGATATTTTCGAACAATAAAGCTTTACGCCATGTTTTGGGTCACTCAAACATTAGCTAGCCTTTTTAGATGATAAAAAGTTTGCTAAGTTTGATCATTTTACCAGAAAGTCAAACATAGATCAAAGGAAATGAAACTTAACTTCTAAGTTAGATGAGAACAAAGAGGCTACAGATATTTTCAAACCTTGAAACTTTAATTGTAAAAAACTTGTTTCTCAAATATTGCCTAGGCCATTCGGATCACAAAAAACTTGTTATGTTTGACTGTTTAATCATAAAAGTCAAAGATAGATCAAAATGAAGCAAACTTAACGTCTAAGTTAAATGAGAAGAAGAAGCTGGAGATAGTTTCTAACCTTGAAGCTTTAAGGAGTGATTGGGATCACTTAAACATTGGCTATGCCATTCAAATCATGATAACTTTACAATGAATGACCATTTGATCATAAAGTGAAATTTAAATAAAAGGAAGGCAAACTTAATGCCTAAGTCAAACAAGAACGAAGAAGTTAGAGATATTTTCAAGTCCTGAAACTTTAAGAAGTGATTGGGGTCACTCAAACATTGCATAAGATGTTCAGATCACGAAAACTTTGCTAAATTTCAATCCTTGACCATAAAGTTAAAGACAGATCAAAAGGAAGCAAAACTTAACCACTAAGTAAGACAAGAATGAAGAAGCTAAAGATATTTTCAAACCATGAAGCTTTAAGGAGTGATTGGCATCATCAAACATTACCTAGACTATTCGAATCACAAACTTTGCTAAGTTTGACCATTTGACCATAAAGTCAAAAATAGATCAAAAGGGAGCAAACTTAACATCTAAGTCAGATAAGAACGAATAAGTTAGAGATATTTTCAAACCCTAAAACTTTAAGGAGTCATTGGCGTGACTCAAACATTGCCTAGTCCGTTCAAATCATGAAAATTTTGCTAAATTTAACTATTTAACCATAAAGTCAATGAAAGATCAAAAGGAAACAAACTTAACCACTATGCAAGACAAGAACGAAGAAACTTGAGGTATTTTCAAACCATGAAGCTTTAAGGAGGGAATGGGGTCACTCAAACATTGCCTAGGCCATTTGAATGACAAAAGTTTTGCTAATTTTGGCCGTTTTACCATAAAGTCAAAGATTAGTCAAATGGAAGCAAACTTAACGGCTATGTAACATGAGAACGAAGAAGCTGGAGATATTTTCAAACCTTGAAGCATTAAGGAGTGTTTGGAGTCACTCAAACATTGCGTACGCTATTCGGATCAAGTTTAACCATTTGACCAAAATGTGAAACATAGATCAAAAGGAAACAAACTTAACATCTAAGTTAGACGAGAACAAAGAAGCCTGAAATATTTTCAAACCATGAAGCTTTAAGGAGTGATTCGGGTCACTCAAACATTGCCTAGGCCATTCAAATCATGAAATCTTGACTAGGTTTGACCATTTATCCATCAAGCCAAAGATAGGTCAAAAGGAAACAAACTTAACGACTATGTTAGACAAGAACAAAAGAAGCAATAGATATTTTCAAACCTTGAACCTTTAAAGAGTGTTTGGGGTCACTCAAACATTGTCTAGGCTATTCAAATCATCAAAACTTTGCTAAGTTTGATCATTTGACCATAAAGTAAAAGAAAGATAAAAAAGAAGCAAACTTAACCACCAAGTAAGACAAGAAAGAAGAAGCTAGAGATATTTTCAAACCATAAAGCTTTAAGCAGTGATTGGGATCACTCAAACATTGCAGAGGCCATTTGAATGACAAAAGTTTTGCTAAATTTGACTATTTGACCATAAAGTGAAAGATTGATCAAAAGGAAGCAAGTTTAACAACTATGTCAGATGAGAACGAAGAAGCTAGAGTTATTTTCAAACCTTGAGGCTTTAAGGAGTGTTTGGGTCACTCAAACATTGCCTAGGCTTTTCAGATCACAAAAACTTCGCTACATTTGACCGTTGCCCATAAAGTCAATGATATGTCAAAATGAAGCAAACTTAACGTCTTAGTTAGACAAGAACGAAAAGGTTAGAGATAATTTAAAACCATGTAGCTTTGAAGAGTGTTTGTGGTCACTCAAACGTAGTCTAGACCATTCAAATGACAAAAAGCATGCTAAGTTTGAGCATTTGACCTTAAAGTCAAAGATAGATCAAGAGAAAGCAAACTTAACCACTAAGTAATACGAGAACAAAGAAGCTAGAGATTTCTTTTGATCATAAAGCTTTAAGGACTAATTAGGGCCACTCAAACATTTCCTGGGCCTTTCAGATTACAAAAACTTTGCTAAGCATGACTGTTTGACCATAAAGTTAATGATAGATCACAAGGAAGGAAATTCAACACATTAGTTAGACGATAACAAAAAAGCAAGAGATAATTTGAAACCATATAGCTTTAAAAAGTGTTTGTAGTCACTCTAACATTGCCTAGTCGTTCAGATGACAAAAAGCATGCTAAGTTTGACCATTTAACTTTAAAGTCAAAGATAGATCAAGAAAAAGTAAACTTAACCACTAAGTAATACGAGAACGAAGAAGCTAGCGATTTCTTTTGATTATAAAGCTTTAAGAACTAACTGGGGTCACTCAAACATTTCCTAGGCCTTTCGAATCACAAAAACTTTGCTAAGCTTGACTGTTTGACCATAAAGTCAATGTTAGATCATAGGGAAGCAAACTTAACATATTAATTAGACGAGAACGAAGAAGCAAGAGATAATTTGAAACCATGTAGCTTTAAAGAGTGTTTGTGGTCACTCAAACATTGCCTAGATCATTCAAATGACAAAAAGCATGCTAAGTTTGACCTTTTGACCTTAAAGTCAAAGATAGATCAAGAGAAAGCAAACTTAACCACTAAGTAATATGAAGACGAAGATGCTAGAGATTTCCTTTGATCATAAAGCTTTAAGGACTAATTTAGGTCACTCAAACATTTCCCGAGCCTTTTAGATCTCAAAAACTCTATGAAGGTTGACCGTTTGAGCATAAAGTGAAAGATAGATCACAAAGAACCAAACTTAACGTCTAAATAAGATGAGAACAAAGAAGCTAGAGATATTTTCAAACCTTGTAGCTTTAAGGAGTGTTTAGGGTCACTCAAACATTGCCTAGGCCATTCAAATTATGAAAACTTTGCTATGTTTGACCATTTGACCACAAAGTGAAAGATAGATTAAAAGGATGCAAACTTAACTACTAAGTAAGATGAGAAAGAAGAAGCTAGAGATACTTTCAAATCATGAAGCCTTAAAGTGTGATTGGCGTCACCCAAACAATACCTAGGCCGTTCGGATCACCAAAGTTTTGTTGATTTTGACCACTTGACCATAAAATAAAAGACAGATAAAAAGGAAGCAAACTTAATATCTCTATTAGACGAGAATGAAAGGCTAGAGATATTTTCAAATAATGAAGCTTTAAGTTATTTTTGGGCCACTCAAACATTACCTAGCCCTTTCGGATAGTAAAAAGTTTGTTAAGTTTGACCATTTGACCATAAAGTCAAAGATAAATAAAAAAGAAGGGAACTTAATGTCCAAGTTAGACGAGAACGAAGACGCTAGAGATATTTTCATACTTTGAAACTTTAATGTGTGTTTCGGGTCACTCAAATATTTCCTAGGCCGTTTGGATCACAAAAACCTTGCTATTTTTGACCGTTTAATTGTAAAAGTCAAAGATAGATCAAAAGGAAGCAAACTTAACATCTAAGTTAGAAGAGAACGTAGAAGCGGTAGATATTTTCAAACCTTGAAACTTTAAGGAGTGATTAGGATCATTGAAACAATGCCTAGGCTATTCAAATCATGAAAACTTTGCTAGGTTTGATCATTTAACCATAAAGTCAAAGATAAATCAAAAGTAAGCAAACTTAACGACTATGTTAGACGGGAACAAAAGAAGCTACCGATATTTTGAAACCTTGAAGCTATAAGGAGTGTTTGGGCTCACTCAAACATTGCTTAGGACATTCAAATCACGAAAACTTTGATAGGTTTGATCATTTAACCATAAAGCCAAGGAAAGGTCAAAATTAAACAAACTTAACGGCTCTGTTAGACGAGAACAAAAGAAGCTACAAATAACTTCAGACCTTGAAGTTTCAAGGAGTGTTTGGGGTCACTCAAACATTGCTTAGGTCGTTCAAATCATGAAAACTTTGCTAAGTGTGGGCATTTGACCATAAAGTCAAAGAAAGATCAAAAGGAAGCAAACTTAACCACTAAGTAAAACAAAAACGAAGAAGCTAAAGATATTTTTAAACCATGATGCTTTAAGGAGTGATTGGGGTCACTAAAACATTGCCTAGGCCATTTGGATGACAAAAGTTTTGCTAATTTTGAGAAATTGACCAGAAAGTCAAAGATAGATCAAAAGGAAGCAAACTTAACATCTATGTTAGTGGAGAACAAAGAAGCTAGAGTTATTTTCAAACCTTGAAGCTTTAAGGAATGTTTGGGGTCACTCAAATATTGCCTAAGCCTTTCAGATCACAAAAATTTTGCTAAGTTTGACCACTGACCATAAAGTCAAAGACATGTCAAAATGAGGCAAACTTAACGTCTTAGGTAGACGAGAGCAAAGAAGCTAGAAATATTTTCAAACCCTTAAACCTTTAAGAAGTGTTTGAGGTCACTCAAACATTGCCTAGATTGTTAAGATCAATAAAAGTTTGCCAAGTTTAACCATTTGACCATAAAGTCAAAGATAGATCAAGGGGAAGCAAACTTAACCACTAACTAAGACGAGAACGAAAAAGCTTGATAAAATTTCTAATCAAAAAGCTTTAAGGACTGATTAGGGTCACACAAACATTTCCTAGGCTGTTTGGATCACAAAAACTTTGCTATGTTTTCACCATTTGACCATAAAGTCAAAGATAGTTCAAAAGGAAGCAAACTTAATGTCTAATTTCCTCGAGCGCTGACCTGAACTGTTGAACTCTCTTAAATTAACCAGGCTTATAAATAAATTTATAATATAGGACAACCTGGATCGTCTTCCAAGAATTTTTGCATAGAACTAAATCAGTCAATTAAAAACAAAACAATAAACAGGGGGGGTTTTAATTATATTAAAATTAAAGAAAGAGAAAATTAAAGCAAGAGATAAAACGAAATTAACAATTTAAAAGCAATCAACCAACCCAGAATTGAGGTTTCAAGGACATCCGTCACTGGACAAAAAATTACTGAATCTCGTGGTTGACCCTAAACAAATCGGAATCCCTGCATTCATATAGGAACCCTCTCTACTAGACAATCACCTAGCATTTAATCAAACTCTTGGCGTGTTCACCCATGCCATCGCACAGTGTTCACTTCAACCTGTTTTGATTTTAAGTCCCTTGGGTTAATCAACTTAAATATTAAATCTAACATTTAATCCCTTCCCCTGGATGATCAAAATACAAAAATCATAAACAAACCTCATGGACAACCTCATCCGCTCGGATTCAACGTACACAATCGTGTTGCTCAATTCGAGTATAGGGGGAAGAAAAACGGATTCAGTTCATGGAGAGCACGGGGTCCTCTGGATTCAATAGCAAATCCTCAACTCATGAGTTGATTGAATGGAAAGTTAGCCTACCATGGCTGGGAAAAAAAACAGAAAATGAAAGGAAAGAAAAAGAAGAACAAGATGAACAGAATGAGACAGAAAAGAAGAAGAGGTGTAGATCTGAAAATTTCTTCAAAATCAAAAGCTGCTGTTCATGTTACCCTAAATATGCTATTTAAACCTAAAACTAAACAGGGTCAGGGCTCCAAAACTGGCCCAAATTAAAAACATAACTAATGGCTTTGGTCCCATGTAATTTAGACTCCTAATTACAAAGTTAAGCCCAATTAACTAAACATAGCTCCAGAATTTCGTGACTGACTTCGACTCCAATTTTGACTGCCTTTCTTGTCCGAATTTGGCCTTCAAGCCTGTAATACCATTTGTAGCTCTTTGAGTTATCTGCAAAACGAAATAAGAATGAGGTTAATCGGATACCTATAACAAAAGTTTATGATCAAAATACTGGAACAGTGTAAATCTGGAAAAATAGCACGAAAATGAATTAAATCCAATTAAAAGCCCAAAGCCCAATTTAGACCAAAAATCATTAATTACACACTAAACAGCCCTAAAATCATTAATCAAATGCAATAATTAAGTGTGATAAAATTCAATTATCAAATTCCCCCACACTTATCCTTTTGCACTCTTGGGCAAAATTAAAAACTCAAAACAAAACTAAAGAAATGATAAAACAAAAATAAAGACTAAAAGATAAACCTCTCCTTTCTAACAATTGTCAAGAATGCAAAACTTGAATAAGGAACACAAAATTTCAAAAGATCAACCAATCATGACAGAAATTTCTTCATCTCAAATTATAAAATATTGGCAATCTCAATTGATGATGCTAATCACGCAACATGGCCTCTCAAGATATGCTCTCAATCAATCTCTCAAGTGTATAGGGTAGCAAGTGTATCACTCAAATTCCATTCAAGAAAATTGCCCTACCATAAAGCTTGCTCAAATTCTACTTCTCCACTACTCAAAACACATGCATGCACAAAATCAAGAGGACTTATTATTCATGGTTGTAATGGGGCTATGGTGAAGGCATGGACAAGTTTTAGAAATGAAAGGCTAAGCACCCAAGAAATTTTAAAAGAGCATTAGTCAAGAAATACAAAGGTTTGCTCAAAACTAACTAAATGAAATGCACTTTTACAAAACAAGTCGCCTTTTTCAACAAAACTCTTTTCCTTCCCCAAAACTCATCATTACACCAAAATTTTCTCAAATTGACTTTTTTTTTTATATATATACATTTTTTTCAGATTTTTTTTTTGTTTTTTTTTCTTTTTTTTTTCTCTTTTTTTTTTGAGAAAAATTGCACAATTACTTACACAAGCACAATGACCAAACTAATGCCAAATGACAATTAGCATCAGATACCTCCCCCCACACTTAAAATGTTGCACACCCTGGGCAACCCCCACACTTAAACACAACACTAAGGTGAAACCAATGCTTAATAAATTTTCAAGGTGAGGAATAAAATGGTTTTACGCTTAGGCTTGTAATGTGGCTAAGACAAGGATGATACAAAAAGGCACGAAGGGGCTAACCAACGGGAATATAATGCAAGGGATGGCTATCTGGCCAAAGTGGTAAATAAAAGAAAAGAAGGCCTCTATCATATTTATGCACGCCAGTGAAAAATGCAATTTCAAAAAAGAAAAAGGGCAAGTTCTAGAGAACAAAATCATGAGCAGAAGCACACAAGAAAGAAAGAATGGCAGAAAATAAATTCCATTCACACAGGCCCAAAATCTGACAAGGGTCAATACCAGCACGCAATCAGCATCACAAAATCAACTACCAAGTCAGATAATCTAAGAGTTGAGAAATTCAGTCCAACCAGAATCATCCATCAAAAACAAAATATCCAAGTTTGAAAACTATGTACATCTCAACAATTATCACAATGAGGGTTCAGACTGTATTATTCGCAAAATCCTGTTATTAACAATCAAAAGTTGAAATTAAAAATGCAAAGAAAAGAAAAATAGAGAAAAGAGGAAGAAGACTCCCTATCCTCCTGAGGGAGGGTACGTGGCATCAGTGAGCCTAATCTCTGCCTCCACAAGCTGCTGCTGGGGTCCCTCATAAAAATGCTTAAGGCGATGTCCATTCACTGTGAAAGCACTCCTGGTCCGCTCATCACACAGTTCTACTGCACCAAAGGAAAAACATTAGTAATCACAAAAGGATCATCCCATCTAGATCTAAGTTTACCAGGCATAAATTTGAGACGGGAGTTAAATAAGAGGACTTTCTGGCCCACAACAAACTCGTTTCTCAGGATTTGCTTATCATGGAAAGCCTTTGTCTTTTCCTTGTATAAACGCGAACTCTCATAGGCATCCAATCTAAGCTCTTCCAGCTCTTGCAATTGCAGCTTCCTCTCCACCCCCGACTGGGCCAAATCCATGTTGCACTGCTTAATGGCCCAATATGCCTGATGCTCCAACTCTACCGGAAGATGACATGCCTTACCAAAGACAAGCCGATAGGGAGACATCCCAATCGGAGTCTTGTAGGCAGTCCGATATGCCCACAAAGCGTCATCTAGCCTTCTTGCTCCAATCTTTACGGTTAGAGTTAACAGTCTTTTGAAGGATTTGCTTAATCTCTCTGTTCGAGATTTCAGCTTGGCCATTGGTCTGTGGTGGTATGCTGTTGGCAACCTTGTGAATCACTCCATACTTCCGTAATAAAGCATCCATGCTTCGGTTACAAAAATGAGAGCCCTGGTCACTGATAATAGCTCTAGGAACACCAAACCTGCAAAAAATGTGAGACCTGACAAAATCTACAACCACAGCAGAATCATCAGTCCGTGTGGCTTTCGCTTCAACCTATTTTGAGACATAATCAACAGCCAGCAATATGTAAGTAAAACCATGGGAAACAGGAAATGGACCCATAAAATCAATACCCCAAACATAAAAAACTTCACAAAACAGTATAGGTTGTTGGGGCATCTCATGCCTACGAAAAATACTCCCTGCCCTCTGACAGTTCTTACATGACTTGCAAAACAGATATGAATCATGAAACAAGGAAGGCCAAAATAAACCAGAATGTAACACTTTCCTAGCAGTTTTTTTTGGGGTCCAAAGTGACCACCACAGGCAGAAGCATGGCAAAATTGTTAAAATGGAATGAAACTCATTATCAGGCACACATCTCCTAATTATTGGTATTACAGAATCTCCACAAATCCAAATATAGTATTTAGATTCACTTTTCAATTTCAGAGTCGGGCCCTAGTGAATCAGCAGTAAAACACTAGCAACCAAATAATTTACCAAGTCAGCATACCATGGAAACTTATCTTGCAGCTGTAAAAGCTGCTCATCAGGAAAATCATCCCGAATGGAGAAGGTCAGAAGGATGGTGAGTGATCCGACTCAGTGATCAGATATCCAGTTCTCTGCTCCACTTCTATCCTTATCTCAATGTCGAATTCTTGGACAACAACATCCACGAATAAGGAGGCTTAGCATCTGCCTTTTTCAAAAGAAAACTTCAAGGCGAGGTCAAAAGACAATCACCTAGTATCTAGCAGATATGACCTAAACTTATCAAGTGCAAAACTACAGCCAAAAGTTCTTTCTCAGTGGTTGTTGTAATTAGACGGGCAGAATCCAAAGTCTGGAGGCAAAGGCAATGACATGAGGCCTTATTGACTCGCTGAGCAAGAACTGAACCAACAGCATAGTTGGGCATCGCAACACTCAATGGAAGAGACCAATCTGGGGCTGGATCACGGAGTGTGCCAGCAGCGCTTCAAATGATTAAAGCCACTTACACACATCAAACACAATCTGTTCATGCTGGCAAGAAGGTGGACAGGGGGGCAATCTTGCTAAAGTTCTGGATGAGCGCCGGTAGAATCTGCATGACCAAGAAAGAACGTACTTCCCGCACAGACACGGGGTAGGTAAAACAGAAATAAATCTATCTTAGATCTACTCAATACCCTTTCTAGACACAGTGTCCTAAAACTATTCCTGACTCAACCATGAAATGAATTTCTCAAGTCAACACAAGATTGGTCTAATGCATTTATCAAGATCTAGCCAAACTATCCAAGCATGCATCAAAAGAATACCCATACACAGTAAATCATCCATAATACTTCCATGCAATCTCTAAAATTCAGAAAAGATGCTTACATGCACCGCTGAAAAGTTCCAGGCCATTCAGAGTCAAGGGCATCCTTCTGTAAGCAAAGTCCAAAGGCAGTGAAGGTATCTTCTCTTGATCTTCTGTGCAATATGGATTGGAAGTGCCTGAGTAGCATCCAGAAACATAGTGAGACTGCCAGCCAACCGCTACATCTGATTAATAAAGGGTAAAGATAGTGATCCTTGCGGTGGCCTAGTTGGCTTTCCGGACGTCATGCAGACTCTCAGCTGTTCTGAGCTCTTGGGGATTACTCATTTTTCGGTTGGCCACTAAGTCACTCCAGACTTTTTGGGACTACTAAACGGGCGACCAACTGCTGTCAGAATAGGTAATAATGCCAGCTTGCGGAGCTTAGTCACTTCTTCTTCACACATGCAGAATAAGGGATTCAGCCTCTGAGGTTGCCTCACTGCTTAGCACCCTCTCCAATGAAATGATCATGCACATGGAAGGCTAATGCAACAATATCAGCTAAAGTCACCCAATCGCTTCTTTTTTCCTTCAATAATCTATCAGCTCTTCCTCTTGATCAGGTAGAATTTCTTGCCACAATGATGCAGCTGCTCATTTCCTCCAGAAGCATTTTAGTGATCGGTAAGTTTTAGCTCCAACTTAGGCGCTGCTAGTAGGGGAAAAGCTTGGTGGGTTGCACAATTCTGCACATGTACATCAGTTGAACCTTATGCTAAAATAAATTTAAGAAGTAGAACTTTGCCCGGACTGCACAATGTTCACATCAGAATTAACATCCCAAGCAAGTCAGAATACAACTTAAATCAGAATCACCATCACTATCTAGTACATCGCAAAAACTAGAAAAGCATGAAAATTTAGTGCAACAGGGCACCTTCATTATCAGTACAACCACAAACAACAGCGACATTAACGATACAAAATCTGGATAATCATCACACAATTCAACATAAACAACATCAACCACATATCAATCACATCAATACACAAACTGAATGCTCTTCCCTAGGATGTTTCATGCATCAAAGATTTTAAAATGCACAATACTATCACCAAATTCGTGGAAAGAGTACCAATGCACATCTATCTTAGTCTGTGTTTTCAAGAAAGCCTCCCGAAATAATCGGGTCCCTGCTAGGAGACTCACCCTCCATCTCTAAAATGTAATCAGCAGGGAATATTAATTTATTTACTCTAACTAAAACATCCTAATCAGACACAGGGTGAGCATTACTCCTATTAGCTAACTGATAACAACACCAGTAGAAGCAAAGGACCGAGGCTAAGAGAATTACAAACAATTCAGGCATGACATTTAGGAAGCACCTAAGTCTACTGCTATCATCAAATTTACAATTTCAATTATGCAAGGAATAGTAAACGTCCCTGGATCTTTGCACTTCTTAGGCATGGGCTGGATGAGTGCTGACGCATTCTGGCTCAAGCTCACTCGCTCATTCCCCTTCAGTCGCCTCTTGTTGGACATAACTCCTTCAGAAATTGGCATATTTGGAATCTGCTATGATTGCGTCTAAGAGAGATGTTAATTTCAACTTTCTAAAATCTCTAGGATCCATTCTCTTGTAGCTTTTTCTGCCAACTTTTGGATTGAAGGGCTCTCTGGGAAAGGTAAGGGCATGGGGGTTTCAGACTCAATCATTGCCTTGCTTCAATGTTTTCACTTTTCTTAGCATCAGTCTTCCTCCTTTTCTAGTGTTGTTCGAGCCTTCAACTGAGGCTTGGCTTGTGCTCTTTCTAGTGCTTGCCAAGACCTTAGGGATATAGCACTGACATCCCTTGGATTAGGAATTGTCTGGAAGGAAGAGAGTTGTTATATTCCCTGGGGTTGGAGCTTTGGTTCGTGATGTGCTAACTGGCCCAATCTGACCGTTTTGCAAATTCTTGAAATGGATAGATTCAGTTCTTTCTCTGGATTGCAAATTGTTCAGTTGCAAAGCTGCTTCACCAAATCTTCCAGTGAAGGACCATTACTGTCTGCTGTTGTGGCTGGTTGGCTGCTGGTGCACTGGCTGTGGCAGGTACAGACTGTTGGAAATTCTGTTTGTGCTGTGGGAAACTGCCTAATTGTTGTATAGTGGAAAATTCTGGTTTCTGGTTCTGAATTGTTCTGTTCTGGGTTCGTCACCTTAAGTTTGATGATCTCTCCAGCCAATTATAAGATGTTTTGAAAATGGAGTTATGTTGCTGGCTTGATACTGTGGCTTTTCAGGAAAGACTCCTGCTGCCAGCTACTGATATCTGGAGAGGTGCCCTCTTGCAGAGTTTGGGCAAAGCATCAGATGGGGTGGGTGATCAGAACAGATCCCACATGGTTTGCTTATCTGTGGGTAGGAGAATGTACTGTTTGTGTCACTGCAATGCCTTACTAATGGGGTCCAATTCGATCTAGTCTATTTGTCATAGTCTGTTTGGTGTCTGCACTGGACGCTTACTGCTGGTTTCTGGGCACTGTGATATTGGGACTGGGGGTGCTTGAATTGAGAACACCCCACTGCTGGTTGCTCTAGTGCTGATTGTTGGAATTAGCTCCATGTTTGCTCATCAATTCTCTGGGCCGCAGCAGGTGTGTCTTTATCAACTAAAGCTCCACCACTGGCTTGCCATCCACCATATTCGTCTGTTCCCATGGTGTAAAAGCCTTCACTAGGAAGTATCACTATCAGCACTGATCAGATATCTGTGGTGTGGACAGCTTGCACTTAGCCTCTTAACCCTCTTCCCAATATTCATTGCAAAAATTCTTCTCCATTTGCTTGCCTTATGGCCACCAATATTTCCTTTCGATTGCAAGTGGGGCTCTTGAGGGGTGGAAAAAACTTTCTTCCAAAATAAGCTCTTCATGTCGATTCCAGCTTCCCAATGGATGAGGGTTGAAGGTAGTACAGCAGTCCTTAACTCCTCCATCTAGAGAGAAAGGAAAGATCTCAATTTAATATGCCCTCATCAATTCCTTGTGTTTCAGTTGTGCTGCAAACCACATGACTCCTTCAAATGCTTATGTGGATCCTCACCTGCAAGACCATGAAACTTGGAAGCAAATGGATAAGACCAGATTTAAGCTCAAAGTCAGCATCAAGATCAGGATATTGGATGCACAAGGGTTGATAGTTAACGTCAGGTGCAGCCAATTCCTTTTAAAGTTCTATTGTCCATGCTCTCAGAATTAATGAAACTATTACTAGAATAAGTAAAAATCTACACAATTAGAAAAATTAGGAAAATTAACATATGGAACAGAATCAGAATGCTCAATATACTGAATATGCTCAGACTCAAGATCAAGTTCAGTAACAATCCTATGACTTAGCCTAGAAGCCCTTCTAGCAACATGCATGTTCTCTCTATTTCAGGATCAAAAGCAATCAGGTCTTGTGTATGTTACTACTCCTAGTCATACAGCATAAGGCATAACAGGCAAAAACACTAACAGCATACAAAATATGTAAACCACAAGAAATTAGCCAAAATAAAATCAGAAACACTATCAAATGAATTTTAAAATTATGGGACTACACAGTAAAATTCTAAAATGTATTTTTGATTTTCTTAATTTTTTGACGATTTTTAAAAATCACGAAAATAAAAAAAAAATGAAAAAGTGGTCTAAAAGATGGAATTTAGCAAGAAAACTCATACCAGATGAAGGAATTCGAGATTTGACCCCAGATTAACCCCAATAGGGTTATTTTGCTCAGGATGGTGGATAAACTTTGGACACTTAGCCTCAGCACCTAACTTCACAGGTTAGTCCAATTATGCGACACTTTTGACACTTTCGACACTACTAAGCTACTCTACTCTACTCAAGTGTGGAACAAGGAATAAAAATGAAATGCAGCTACTCTACTCTAATCT
Source organism: Castanospermum australe (assembly GCA_019955255.1). NCBI lineage: Eukaryota > Viridiplantae > Streptophyta > Magnoliopsida > Fabales > Fabaceae > Castanospermum > Castanospermum australe. Next base: position 667,141 of record NSJW01000253.1, on the reverse strand, counting down.
GCTGTTAATATGCAATAATAGAGATCAAAAGAACAACGCAAAAAGTCCCCGGCAGCGGCGCCAAAATTTGACGTGAACTGTCGAACTCACTCAAATTAACCAGGCTTATAAAGAAATTTGTAATATAGGACAACCTGGATCGTCTCCCAAGGATTTTTGCATAGAACTAAATCACTCAATTAAAAACAAAACAATAAATAGGGGGGGTTTTAATTCGATTAAAATTAAAGCAAGAGAAAATTAATGCAAGAGATAAAACGAAATTAACAATTTAAAAGCAATCAACCAACCCAGAATTGAGGTTTCAAGGACATCCGTCACTGGACAAAGAATTACTGAATCTCGTGGTTGACCCTAAACAAATCGGAATCCCTGCATTCATATAGGAACCCTCTCTACTAGACAATCACCTAGCATTTAATCAAACTCTTGGCGTGTTCACCCATGCCATCGCATAGTGTTCACTTCAACCTGTTTTGATTTCAAGTCCCTTGGGTTAATCAACCTAAATATTAAATCTAACATTTAATCCCTTCCCCTGGAAGATCAAAATACAGAAATCATAAACAAACCTCATGGACAAACCTCATCCGCTCGGATTCAACGTACACAATCGTGTTGCTCAATTCGAGTAAAGGGGGAAGAGAAACGGATTCAGTTCATGGAGAGCACGAGTCCTCTGGATTCAACAGCAGAAACCTCAACTCATGAGTTGATTGAATGGAAAGTTAGCCTACCATGGCTGGGAAAAAAAAAAAACGAAAAGGAAAGAAAAAAGAAGAACAAGATGAAGAAGATGAGAGAAAAGAGAAGAGGTGTAGATATGAAATTTCTCCCAAAATCAAAAGCTGCTGTTCATGTTTACCCTAATATGTTATTTAAACCTAAAACTAAACAGGGTCAGGGCTCCAAAACTGGCCCAATTAAAAACGTAACTAATGGCTTTGGTCCATGTAATTTGGACTCCTAATTACAAAGTTAAGCCCAATTAACTAAACATAGCTCCAGAATTTCGTGACTGACTTTGGCTCCAATTTTGACTGCCTTCTTGTCCGAATTTGGCCTTCAAGCTTCTAATAACATTTGTAGCTCTTTGAGTTATCTGCAAAACGAAATAAGAATGAGGTTAATCAGATACCTATAACAAAAGTTATGATCAAAATACTGGAACAGTGTAAATCTGGAAAAATAGCACGAAAATGAATTAAATCCAATTAAAAGCCCAAAGCCCAATTTAGACCAAAAATCATTAATTACACACACTAAACAGCCCTAAAATCATTAATCAAATGCAACAATTAAGTGTGATAAAATTCAATTATCATGTACCGAATAATAATAATGAAGAACAACAAATAAATGATCCACTACTCACAATGAAATTATAGTAAATAAACCGAATGAGCCCATAGTAGAAGAACCACAACAAATAGTATTAAGAAGATCTCAAAGAGATAGGAGATCCACTATTTCTAATGACTATGTGGTATATCTACAAGAGTCTGATTTTGACTTAGGAATGGAAGATGATCCAGTTACGTTTTCACAAGTCATGAATAGTAACAATGGTGAAAAGTGGTTAAACGCCATGAAAGAAGAGTTGAAATCTATGGAACAGAATGATGTTTGGGACCTTGTTGAGTTACCAGAAGGTTGTAAGAGAGTTGAATGTAAATGGGTCTTTAAGACCAAACGTGACTCTCATGGTAACTTAGAACGTTACAAGGCCAGACTAGTTGCAAAAGGATTCACTCAAAAAAGATGGCATCGACTATAAGGAGACCTTTTCACCGATATCTAAGAAGGATTCTTTAAGAATCATTATGGCATTGGTGGCTCATTATGATTTAGAGTTACACCAGATGGATGTGAAAACTGCCTTTCTAAATGGGAATTTAGATGAAGATGTGTACATGGACCAACCATTGGGGTTCATAGAAAAAGGGAAAAGAGCACATGGTGTGCAAACTTAAGAAATCAATATACGGACTTAAACAAGTTTCACGACAATAGTACCTTAAGTTTAACGATACCGTTGTTTCCTTTGGATTTAAGGAAAACACCGTCGATCGGTGTACATATCTAAAGGTCAGTGGGAGTAAGTTTATATTTTTGATTCTGTATGTTGATGACATCTTGCTTGCAACTAATAATCTTGGTCTTTTGAGTGAGACTAAGATATTTCTCTCTAGTAACTTTGAAATGAAAGATATGGGTGAGGCAACCTATGTGATTGGAATAGAGATATTTCGTCACAGATCACAAGGATTGTTAGGCTTGTCTCAGAAAGCATATATTAATAAAGTTTTAGAGAGATTTGGGATGGAAAAGTGCTCATCATCTCCGGTTCCAATTCAGAAAGGAGACAAATTTAGTCTCATGCAATGTCCAAAGAATGATGTGGAACGGAAAGAAATGAAAGCAATTCCATATGCATCGCTTGTTGGGAGCTTAATGTATGCTCAGACTTGTACGAGACCAGATATAAGTTTTGCAGTTGGAATGTTAGGAAGATATCAGAGTAATCCTGGTATGGATGATTGAAAAGCCGCAAAGAAAGTTCTGAGATATTTGCAAGGAACAAAGAATCACATGCTTACTTATAGGAAATCCAACTACCCTGAGGTCATTGGATATTCAGATTCAGACTTTGCCGGATGTGTGGACACAAGAAAATCCACTTTTGGCTATTTGTATCTTTTAGCTGGAGGAGTTATATCATGGAAAAGTGCGAAGCAGTCTGTAATTGCTGCATCCACTATGGAAGCTGAATTTGTGGCATGCTTTGAGGCCATGGTTCAGGCTAAATGGTTACGGAACTTTATTTCAGGGCTTGAATTGGTCGACAGTATTGATAGGCCGCTGAAAATTTATTGTGACAATTCCGCAGCAGTCTTCTTTTCTAAAAACAACAAGTATTCCAAAGGTGCTAAGCATATGGAGTTGAAATACTTTGCCGTTAAAGAAGAGATTCAGAAACGTAGAGTGTCTATAGAGCATGTTAGCACCGATCTTATGATAGCTCATCCATTGACGAAGGGATTACCGCCCAAGACATTTACTGGTCATTTGTGTAGTACGGGCATTATGTCAGCTAATGACTGTTGATCATTATTGTAATTATTGACTATTGACACTCTGAGCTCATTAATATATAAGTTTCTGAATTTTTTCCTGTTTTCAAATTTATGTATACATGCATGTATGAATAATGATGTTGAAATACAGGATTTGTCCCTAATGAAGACATTATTGTTTGTTATTGGACATAATGTGTACTTCCATTAAAGTATCATATTAGGGAGAAGAGCTAATATAGTGGTACATGGAAGGAATTATGCCGATTTGATAGTGTAGAACCGCCATGACTCTTATTAGTTTTATTCCTAATTATGAATTATGATGCAACTAATGTATGAAACCTTTAGCCGAATTTATGCGCACTAAAGTTGATGTTTTATTAAATCATGAAATGACATTTACCACATGAGCCAAGTGGGAGAATGTTAGAAATATGTCTCATGTTTAATGGGAACTAATGATGATTTAATTAAAACATATTAAAGGGCTGAAAGGTAAATTAGTTGTAAGAGAGGATAATTAAGTAATTGCTTGATGGGAGCAATTATCTGATGATTATAGGATGTTATCCTAAGTGATAACTGATGGTTTTGAAATTCGAAAGAAATGGATAACTGATGATACTATCTTATGGTTTTGAATTTCAAATTAAACCCCTATATATTCAGTCTCTACCCATAATGATACACCAACAGTTTGTTTCCATCAAGAAAGTGAAAGGTGTAAGTACGAAAGGGGAAGAGACCGATAAACAATCATGAAGGCTTTCAGATCTGAAGTTTATTCCACATTATGGATAAAGGTTAGTACCATTTATTGATTTGATTTTAATGTATGTGAGAACCATGAATTCCTAAGATCCTAATTGTGTTCTAGTATGATGATCTATAATGTAAAGGATACAAGTTTAAGTTTACACCAATTGTCACAAATTATATATTTACTAGTTTATTTGGGAGGGGAGAACAGAGTAGGGAGAGGGAGTAACCGTTGAATTTGAACTATTAATTATTAGAGAAGGTCTCTAAGAGTACTTAAACTAATATACTAGTGGTTTGCTTCCACGCTCAATGCTTACATCTGTTCGATGATTAAATATCGATTTTCATATAGTTATTTACTTAATAATTGTGAGAGTTCATAAAATTGAAACACACACATCATGCAAACATTGCCCGGTTAGACTTATATTGTCCCAAAGTTAGCAGCTAGAAAAAAAAAAAGTTAGCAGCTAGAAAATATGGAAAGAAATGGCCGGAGAGAAAAAAAAATACCCACAGTATAGAGGTCCATTTAAAGGTTGAACTATTGAAGTGACTTTTGCAATTATAAAGAAAAGCAAGTCTTATTATTTCAAGTGAGAAAATGGTAAATAAAAATTACTTTGTTTGAATGCACTAACCCTACATGCCACCAAGTATAACAACACCAGAAAAGCAAGAAAAGCAGGAGGAAGACGACAGAAGAACAAAGCCGCAAAAAACAAAAGTCATATATAAAATAATCAGCTATTCTGTTTACTTGCTACCTGAAAAAAGCCATCCTGTTTACTGGATCTGCGTACATACTAGCCGTCATATTATATTTTATTCATTTATTGTAATAGAGCTGAACTAATTGTGTTACAATCTATATCTATATTATGTACTGACAAGTAATATACAGTCATAACGGGTCAGACACTTGCGAACATTCAATCAGAAAGGATATATTTCTCTCCACAATGTTATGTTTTTTCTAGAAGAAATTCTCAAACCATTAAATCACTTTTTTTAAGTCACAATTTCAAGATTCAAACATTGTTCTGAAACTATGGAGTGCTAACCACCGTAAATAGTCACTCAGTGTGTGTTTACATTAAAATTTATAAATTTAATTTTTAATAAAATTAATTTTAATTAAAAATAAATTTAAGTGAAGTAATTTATATTTAATAAAAAATCTTGTTCAACTCAAAAATAAAAATTAATTATTTCAGATCAAATAAACTTTTAAAAATAAAATCACGTTCAAAAAATAATATAAATATTAAAATAAATAAAATAAAAAATAAACAAAAATTTATTTAAATTTTTAAAAACTAATTTAGGTGAGCGTCTGTCTCGCTCAAACGCTCACCTAAATACATCTTTACAAGTTTCTTCGGTATTATGTTAGTTGTTGCTTGATAGGCATTCCATACTAAAACCAACCTTATAATCTTATTTACTCATGCTCTTTGGGGAAGATATGGCAGGCATGTCACGTGTTTAAGAAAAAAAGTTAAATTAGATTAAATTAAAAAAAAAAAAAAGAGGAGGATACGAAGAAATAAGGAGGTGCTGCCAATGGTATTTGATAAGGTCGCCAATGTCAGAAACAATAACCAAAAAATGTGAATATCATGAAATTCAATGAATGACTTAACTCAAAAGTTTCATCCCTCTAGTGGTTTAAATATTAAACCCACCACTTCGATGATTAATAGGAATTTAAATAGAACTTATAGCACTAAAATGCTCAACTTGAACACAGCCGAATAGTTATATTGTTTGACCTAACACAACCCGATTAAAAGTTAGATTATAGAGTAATATTATATTTTTTTAAAAACTTTCTCTTAATAATTTTGTTAATTTTTAATAAAGTAAGTATTAAATAAAAAAATATATATTTAATATTTAAAAATATAAAAATATTTAATATTTATTTTATTTAATAATTAATAAAATTATTAAAAAAATAAATTAAAAATATAAAATTATGTAATAAAAATGGAGTTTAATTTCATTTTTAATAGTTACGCAGGTTATGTGGATCAAGTCAGGTAGGAGTAGGACCCAGCCATCTAATTAAATGGTATGACCCATTTATGACACACCCTGTATCAGCTCAACCTAAACCTACGTAACCAATGTCGTGTGAAAAATTGCCACCCCGAGTTTTAGGTTCCATGCTTTAGTACCAATCCTGCTTCCTTTTCCCACACTTTAAAACAGATAGAAACAGGCTTCTCAATAAGGTTTTATTTGAATATTTACGGTGGGTGAAATAAAATAAAATAGAATAAAATATAATAAAATAAAATGAAGTTTTTTTTATTTAAATAATTAATAATAAAATTAAAAAAATTTAATTTTATTATTTATAAATTTTAATGAAAATTAATAAAAATAAATAAAATGATAAGACTTATTAGTTAAATAAATTTTGATATATTTAATCTTGATATTTTTTACAATTTATTTTATTTTTTTTATTATATTTTAACTTATATCTTTTTTGATAATTATGTATTCAAAAGTAATTTTATTAATATTATCTAAATAATATTTATTTTACCAAATCAATTTTTAGATAAAATTTTTCAAACATACATTATTTTATTTCAAATTTATTTTTGATTAAAATTAAATTTATAAAATTAAATTAATCTAAAATTAAATTTATAAAATTTAATCAAAACACACATTTAGTCTCCTCATTTCGTTAGTCAACTTTTGGATCTATTTATGACATAGGACAGAATCATGGAAATGCATGACGATTTTTTGTTTTTTGGTATTTATGGATTTACTTAGTATTTATCAAGATTTGAACTGCATGACCATCTAATTCAACGCGCAATACTATCAATATACAGGAAAATTTTAACAATTTTAAAACAACTCTGATTTAAAATTTTTATTGTCAACTTCTAACAAAGTTTGGATCGAATGAACGACATTTATAAAAGACGTAGTTTTCGTACAGTAATATTCGTTTGATTTGCATGTGACGGTTATAATTAAAAGGGTTCGCTTGTGAGAGTCGCCAAATTCAAAAGAGATTTGGCAAGCTAAAATCATAGATTTGAAGAACATAACCTCAACTTGATCATTGTGGCCCGCAGTAGAACCATTCTTTCACTGTGAGTCTCCCAAACAAAAGCTAATGCAAACATGCCAGACAGAATAAACCCCACCATCTGCAGTGGACACGCCTCTTGGATTGGATATACAAGGTTCTGAGTGGAAAGAAATGGTCGTCAAATCATTCGAGTTTCTTTCAGTTCATGCTTTTGTGTATAAACTATGTTATTTTTGGATTTAGATACTCTCATATCGTATAATTATGTTATTAAAAAAAATAGATACAAAAATTATTATATAAAAATTTATTTTAATATGTTATAAAGTCTACTAATTATAATTTAAATTTTATTGTATTTTTTTCTAATAAAATTTTCTTTTATTAGTTAATTTTCTCTTATTACTTAACTAACAAGAAATAATTCAGATTTATTACTTTTATACTTCAATTTTACATAACCTTTTTCATATACCTACGTTTTGAAATTAAAAAAAAAAGAAAAAAACGTAAAAGAAAATATGAATTTATCTTTTTTTTCTTGTTATCATTTGGGATAAATGTAGAATAGACATGTATGATTAAAGTATTAAAATAATATTTTTGTTTGTGTGCCAAAGTTAAACGCGGCCATAGTAATTTGAATCAATGAGCTGTCTTGAGCGATGACACTGGACATGTCACTATCCATCGTGGCAACAAGCGTGCAATATCTTGATTTCCACACACAGCTAACTGCATAGGTATATAAGCCACCCTTTCCCCATCCAACTTTCTCACCCCAAAATCGAAATCCTCCATCAACAATGGCAACCATCACCAGGTCCATGTTCTTAGTCATTGTAATTATATCATCGCTCTCTCCTGCTCCTGCACTCTCCGAAAAATGCAACCCACAAGACAAGAAAGCCCTTCTCCAAATAAAGAAAGACCTCACCAACCCAACCCTTCTCGGTTCCTGGAAAGCAACCACCGACTGCTGCGACGGAACCTGGAGCGGTGTCTCCTGCGACTCCATAACCAACCGCGTCGACTACCTCAGCCTCTCCGACTCCGAACTCGACGCCGACCTTCACTTCAAAATTCCTCCCTCCATCGGCAGCCTCTCTTACCTCAACTTCCTCTACCTCGACGGGATACCCAACCTCTCCGGCCCGATCCCGCCGATGATCGCCAAGCTCGCCAACCTCCGGTACCTCAGCATCACCCACACCAATGTTTCCGGCCCAATACCCGACTTCTGGGCCCAACTCAAAAGCCTCGTCACCGTGGACTTCTCCTACAACAGCCTCTCCGGCCCAATCCCGGCCTCCCTCTCCGGGCTTCCCAACCTTGTGGGGATCTCCTTCGACGGCAACAGGATCACCGGCGAGATCCCTGACTCGTTCGGGTCATTGACGAACAAGATCACGGCGTTGACGCTGTCCCGCAACCAGCTGTCGGGGAAAATCCCGGCGTCGCTGGGGAGGCTGAACCTGGCCTTCGTGGACCTGTCTCGGAACAGGCTGGAGGGGGATGCGTCCATGCTGTTTTGGGTCCAAGAAAAATACTCAGAAGATCATCCTTTCGAAGAACTCGCTGGCATTCGATCTGGGAAAAGTGGGGTTGTCGAAGAACCTGGAGAGGCTGGAACTGAGGAACAATCGCATCTACGGGAGCCTCCCTGAGGAACTAACAAAGCTGAAATTTTTGCATGCGTTGAATGTTAGCTACAACAGCCTGTGCGGTGAGATTCCGAAGGGTGGCAACATGCAGAGATTCGACGCGTCTTCGTATGTTCGTAACAAGTGCTTGTGTGGGTCTCCGCTTCCAAGCTGCAAGTCCAAGTTGGCTTAATCTCTAGTTAATTAATGTGTTGGTTTTGCTTGTGTGTTCCACGTGGTTTTTAGTGGCCATAGTCAAAACCTCGTGGTTTTAATGGCAATAAGTGATTAAGCGTGTGTTCTCTGTTTCCCTTTGCAGTGGAAAGAAGAAAGTTTTTGGTGCTTTATCTTTAGACCTACTGCGGTGAACCTATAAGTAATGAATTTGTCAGTGTCATCAGAATATAAATACAGGATGATAGAATTTTATTAAAGTTCAAATCACGTTAGAGATAGCAGCAATGGCAGGCAAATCCTGCCTATTTATGCGAATTGCAAAAAAAAAAAAATTGATTCCACTAATCAATGGAGATAGGTACAATAGCTGAAATCCAACAGAAGCGTAAAAAAAAAGTCCTTACAAATTAAATAAACATGTCTAAGGAACCAACGAAAGCTGCAAATCTTATAAATTGCAGATAACAAACTTTTAGATCATCAAGTATTTGTGCATTGCCAAATAGTGAATAAGAGATAAAGATTACAGTTTCTCCTATCTCCAAAAACATTTATACATTTATTGAGAGCCAGTGACAATTTTTTGATAGTACAGTAACAAAATTCCTTCACAAAGAATTACAGCAACATATATATAGTCACACACACACACACACACAAAAGGTCAGTGAAATTCGAAGAGCCCAAATAATCAATAGATTACATCATCAATCATGTAACTACACATTTTTTAATTCTAAAGAATTGGTAGATGAAGCCGAAGCCTTAAGTAACTCCTTAGTGCTTGTCTAATATAATGGAAAAGAATGACATCATTCCTATGTTTAGTTTAAAAATAAGAAATAAAATATATATTTAAAAAAAATTATTTTTTTCATTTGAAGAAATAAATATTTTTTTTATTTAATTTTCATTCTCACTTTTTTTTTTCATGGTATCAAACGTGCGCTTAATTTTACAGTCTACAAAATCTTTCCTAATCCAAAAGTAACTGCTTTAAATGTATTTCTTGACTCCTAATATATACCCTGATCTACAGAGAGCCACATATATTAATCAAAGAAAGGATGACTTACCTTTGCCCTCGTGAAAAATGACACAAAATCGTCACCTGTAAGATGACCAATACACCATTGGACCCATATTACATCGTATCTTCCCGTATCTGGTGTAAAATCCTAAAACAAGGAAAGCAAGTGGTCCTCGATGACAGTAACATTACTGAAGAATAGGACAAAAGCGATGTTAAAATTATTAAAGCCCAGACAAGTATCAAATGTGCCTGACATATCACATTAATTAACATGAATGTCTCTATCAAAGACTGTCAAATGTGCCAATGGCCACAAATTATATATTTACTAATTTATTTTGGGAGGGAAGAACAGAGTAGGCAGAGGAAGCAACCATTGAATTTGAACTATTAATTATTAGAGAAGGTAATATAAATTTTCTTTCTTCAAATTGGGAAAATGACTTCTTTACTTTCAGTTATTCGAGTTAGAAATAATTTTTCACGTCAAGAAAAAAAGTTAGAAATAATTTCTAAGATTAATTTGTTACGAATCATATATTTATTCTATCAATTAACTTATTAAAGTTTATTTATACTGCTTAGGTCATATATTGTCCCAAAGTTAACAGCCAAAAAATATGGAAAGAAATAACCGGAGAGAAAAAAAAAAGTTTACTCATAATATAGAGGTCCATTTGAAGTTTGTATAGAGGTCCATTTAAAGTCTGGACAATTGAAGTAACTTTTGTCATTATTAAGAAAAGCCACGTCTTACTATTTCAAGTGAGAAAATGGTAAGTAAATTAAAAAAAAAACTTAACATCAAAAGCTCAAATAAGGTATGAAGAATCCCAAAGTTTTTTAAATTTGTATTTTGTTTGGATTAATTTATTTTATACTTAAAATAATTTATAATAAAAATTTTATTTAAAAATTCTTTAAAAATAATTATTTTTTAAAAATTAAATTTTATTAAACATGCAAAAGAGAGAGAAAACGACCGAGTAAAAAAAAAAGTCAAAATGTCAAGTAGTCAGCTATCCTGTTTACGGGGATTATGTACATATGTTAGCTGTCATATTATATTTTGTTCATTTATATTATGTGCTCAGCCAATTCACCCGGTACAAGTAAGATACAGACTATATTTTATTCATTTGCTACATTCAATCAGAAAGGATATATTTCTCTCCACAATGTTATGTTAGTTGTAACATGTCTAAGAAAGAAATTAAATTAAATTAAATTAAAGTAGAAAAGAGAGGAGGAAATGTAAGGAGGTGCAGCCATTGGCATTTGATAGGGCCACCAATATCGGAAACAATGAACCAAAAAGTGTAAATATTCATGAAATTTAATGAATTACTAAAAAGTTTCATCCCTCTAGCTAGTGGTTAGGACAAGTTTGGACTTAAACCCACCACTTAGATGATTAGTAGGAATTTAAATAGAAAATATTTATATTCAATTATCAGTTAATTATCTCTTCATTGTCAGAAAAAGTCAAAAAGGCCATTGCCTAACACTAAAATGCTTACACTGTCCGAATAATAATATTAATAATATTATTTGTACATCATATTTGTTACAAGAAAAAGAAATATTTTAACATACTTTCCATCTATTTTTTTCTTAAAAAAAAAATATAGGAGATGGAATTAAAAAAATAGGGTATAAGTAACATTTTTCAAGTTATATTGTTTGAGGTGACATAACTCATTCAAAAGTCAGGTTATACGGGTCAACAAGTATAAATTGCTTATTGGAATAAGCAATAGTGTGACCATATAATATAATAAGCTCACCTTGCTTGTTGAAATTTTCCTGTATTGTTAATCAACTTTTGGATATGTTCCTGCAAATGAATGACGATTTTTTTTTAAAAAATTTAAGGTGTTAGTATTTATTATATTAAGGGGATTTGAACTGCATGACCATCTAATTCAACGCGCAATCCAACCAGTACAGGAAAATTTCAACAAGTTTAACAACCTCTTATTTAAATTTTTATTGCCAATTCTGACAGTTTGCATCGAATGACATTTATAAAAGTAGTAGTTTTTGCACAGTATTATTCGCTTGATTTGCCAGTGACGCTTACAAAAGAGTTCGCTTTTGAGAGTCCTCAAATTCAAAAGAGATTTGGCAAGTTAAAAGCCTAAACTCATAGATTTGAGCTTTACCCCAACTTTGATTATCAAGGCCTGCAGTAGAACCATTCTTTCTGTCTGATTCTCTCAAATAAAAGCTAATCTTAATACGCCAGACAGAATCTATCAAATTTGGATGCTGTCCTGCAATAAGAAATATTCCTGTTAAAGAGAGAATTACATAAATTTTATGATGCAAAATAACACAAATTTTATAATGCACAAAACGTATCATAATAGATTATAAAATTCATTATTTAAGACGACTCTGTCCAACAACTGGAGAGGATATGATCCTTACACCATCTGCAACTGCAACGGATGCAGCCCTCGGATTAAATATACCAGGTTCTGCGAGTGAGAAGAAAGAAAAAGAAATGGTCATCAAATTCAAATCATTCAAGTTCCCTTCAGTTCAGGCTCTAGTGGATCAAGTGGGGCAATGAGCTGTCTTGAGACCAAGATTACGACATGGCATTATCCATTTAAATTTAAAAATTATTATTTTTTGTCTATCTCCTTAATTCAACTCTAAAGAGAATCCAAATTCGTATGCAATATCTATTCTTTCCACACTGAGAGACTCACACATCCTACTCCTAGCTAACTATATATAAACCAACCCATTCTCCATACATTTTTCTCACACCAAAATTAAAACCCACTAACAATGGCAGCCATTGCCAGGTTCATGTTCTGCCTAATTGTAATTGTGTCTCTCTCTCCTGCTCCTGCACTCTCCGAAAAATGCAACCCACAAGACAAGAAAGCCCTTCTCCAAATTAAGAAAGACCTCAACAATCCAAACCTTCTCGGTTCCTGGAACGCAACCACCGACTGCTGCGACGGAACCTGGAGCGGTGTCTCTTGCGACCCCCAAACCAACCGCGTCGACGACCTCAGCCTCTCCAGTGCCGACCTTCCCTTTCAAATTCCTTACGCCATCGGCGACCTCCCTTACCTCCGCATGCTCTTCCTCTACCAGCTCCCCAACCTCACCGGCCTAATCCCGCCGGCGATCGGCAAGCTCGCCAACCTCCGGTACCTCACCATCAGCCACACCAGCGTGTCCGGCCCAATACCCGACTTCTGGGCCCAACTCAAAAGCCTCGTCACCGTGGACTTCTCCTACAACAGCCTCTCCGGCCCAATCCCGGCCTCCCTGTCCGGGCTTTCCACCCTCGTGGGGATCACCTTCGACGGCAACAGGCTCACCGGCGAAATCCCCGAATCGTTCGGGTCCCTGACGAGCAACTTCACGTCGCTAACGCTGTCGCGCAACCAGCTGTCGGGGAAAATCCCGGCTTCGCTGGCGAGGCTGGACCTGTCCTTCGTGGACCTGTCTCGGAACAGGCTGGAGGGGGATGCGTCGATGCTGTTCGGGGCCAACAAAAATACGCAGAAGATCATCCTCTCGAAGAACTCGCTGGCATTCGATCTGGGAAAAGTGAGGTTGTCGAAGAACCTGGAGAGGCTGGAGCTGAGGAACAATCGCATCTACGGGACCCTCCCCGAGGGACTAACAAAGCTGAAATTTTTGCATGAGTTGAATGTCAGCTACAATAGCCTCTGCGGTGAGATTCCACAGGGTGGCAACATGCGGAGATTCGACGAGTATTGTTATTCTCATAACAAGTGCTTGTGCGGGTCTCCACTTCCAAGCTGCAAGTCCAAGCTGGCCTAATCTCTAGTTACTGTGTTTGTTTTACGTGTTTGTACCACGTGGTTTTAATAGCGATAATTGAAACCACGTAGCTTTAATGGCAATAACAATGTGCGCTTTCTGTTTCCCTTTGCAATGGAAAGATGAACGTTTTAGGTCCTTGAACCAATAATAACCTATAAAAATGTTCTTTGCGCCTTATTTTGTAATATTATTTGATATTATCATTCCCACTTTGACCACATTTTGTGTTCGGTTCAACCTTGAGCAAGTGTCTACTGAAAATGCAATATAAAATCTACAACAATGAAGAAACTCATGTTGGAAACCCAACCGAATGGCATCTAATTGGTAGCTGACAAGAGAAACAATTTAGGCGGCGAGAAATCTGGTAGCTCTAGAGAGATGACTGAAAATTGCTTTTCACATACAAAACCGATGAATGGCTTAATTCAATGATGACGTAGAGAAGATGGGGTTCCTGAAGAATATTCAAGAAATCACTTGATGATTCTAGGTCTATTGGCTTGTGCTCTGGATCTAGTGCGGTGAACCTTCTTTGGATCATCAGTAACTAATGCATACATCTTCACAGCGAATAATTCCTCGGGGAATCCTTTCTGGTCCTGATAGAACACAAAAGCAGCTTAAGAAACAAGCAGTGACACGGGAAGGGATTTGGTATAATGCGGAAGAGACTCCCGAACAATGATGTCAGGGACCAATCACATCACATTTATTGCTCTCACAAATACTTCTTCTCCCATAGAAATAAATATAAAAAAAATAAAATTTTAATTTGATAAATTAAAAATTATGTTAAAATCACTTTAATTTTTTTAAAAATATTAATATCAATTTAATTTTTAAATTTTAAAAAGTGATATTAATATTATATTTTTATATATAGATATAGATTAAATTGATATAATTTTTATATTTATCAGACTAAATTAATATCAATTTTATATAATTAAAAGATTAAATTAATAACATTTTTATGATTAAAATATTAAATTAATATTAATTTTTTTAAAAAATTTAAAAATAATATTACTTTTATTAAATTTAAAAAATAAATTAATATTAATATTTTTTAAAAAATTAAAATAATATTAACTTAATTTTTAAATGATCAAATTAATTATTTACTCAATGTATGAATTGACAGTACGTTAGGGGTAGCATCCCATAATATGGAAAACAAAGTCATTTACCTTTGATTTGTAAACATGCAATCCACATCGGGAAAATAGTCCTTTGAAGTATCCATCAGATCTTGTAACGCTTCGATATTTAATTTTTATATAATTGAAGGACTAAATTAATAACATATTTTTATGATTAAAATATTAAATTAATATTAATTTTTTTAAAAAATTAAAATAATATTACTTTTTATAATTTAAAAAATAAATTAATATTAATATTTTTTAAAAAATTAAAATAATATTAACTTAATTTTTAAATGATCAAATTAATTATTTACTCAATATATGAATTGACAGTACATTAGGGGTAGCATCCCATAATATGGAAAACAAAGTCATTTACCTTTGATTTGTAAACATGCAATCCACATCGGGAAAATAGTCCTTTGAAGTATCCATCAGATCTTGTAACGCTTCGATCTTCATTATCAAGCACAAAACCTGCGTGGCCCAAACCAGGAAAACAGAGATCCAAAATATAAAGTAAACCTCCCCTTGAATGAATGATGTACAGATAAACTAGCCCAGGAGAATAGAGAAACTTAAGTTAATTACATCATATGAGGGGATCATATTGAATTTGCGAGTAGTGTTGAGGAACACTCGTCCATAAGCTTCAAACAATGACTCAATGTAGATGTTTTTTAAAACAAAAAAAAAATTGAAAAACAAACAGAAGAAACGCTTGACACTTGAAAGTCAAATAGCTAAAACTAAATCCCTTTCTCTTATGATAACCAACAAACCAAGGGAAATTACTTCAGAATAAATTCCCAATACATTGCAAGTCATGTCACAGATGCATTTTCTAAACAGATTTATTTTGTGCTCAAAACTGGTCCAAAACAGTTTCAAATTATAATTAGTGCAATGTTTTGTTTTGATTAATTTTTAAGAAAAAATCACATTTTTAAAAAAAAAAAACTCTCTAGTAAGATTTTAATTATAAGTTATTTTAAACATAAAATAAACTAATCCAAACACACACTTAAGTTATTAATATGTGGTTTATCTTGAACTGCTAGCTCTATTTCAGATTACAACTTATCCAAACACCATCTCACCCCGAGGAAATTTTATTTTGTGGAACTGTCCTAACATCTTAACATTCCATTTATAAACTCAAAATTGTTTTTCCAACTTCCAACGATAAAAACATCATTCTTCAATCTTCATGGCTCTGCTTGGCACTCTCCATTTCTGGAGAAACATAGGAGCAGATGGTTGAAGACTAAATACAGTCAAGTTTGAGGGTATAGGTTTCAGAAAAACTTGCAGAGTCAACTCTACTAGTTGAATAAAATGAATGAAATAAAACATTCTACATGATCGAAAAAACAGAAATCTAACAAAAAGCAAAGTACCAGTTCTTGCAATATTCTCCTTCAGGACAAACAATCCACCGGGTTTGAGGCCAACCTATAAGTAATGTATCTGTCAGTGCCATCAGAGTATAAATACGGGATGATATAATTTTGTTAAAGTTCAAATCATGTTAGAGATATATAGCAGCAATGGTAGGCAAATCCTGCACATTGATTCCTCTAATCAATTAATAGAGATAGGTACAATAGCTTGAATCCGACAGAAGAATAAAAAGTTACAAATTGAATGAACATATGTCTAAGGATAACCTATGAAAGCTACAAATCTTCAGTCTTTAATAGCGCCAAGATAAATTGTAGATAACAAACTTCTAGATCATCAAATATTTCTGCATTGCCAAATAGTGAATAAGAGACACAGATTACAGTTTCTCCTATAATCAGATACATTTCAACATTTAATGAGAGCAAGTGACAATTTTGACAGTAAAGAAACAAGATTCCTTCACAATGAATAGTTATATATAGTTAGAAAAAAGTCACTGAAATTCTTATTATGTAATCTCATTCATTTGTGTTATGACCCAATTGCAAGATATGGGACTTGAGTCCTACATTGGAAGTATGAGATTCTAATGTGGGATTTATATGGCCTTGGGCTCTCCTATCTCAATAGCTAGCTTTTGGGGTGTGGTTCTCCCAAGGTTCGTATCAATTGGTATCAGAGCCTTCCACCATGTCTCTCGGTTGCAAACGAGTGGCGCGGGTGGTGACGCTGGCATTGCAGTGTTTGCCTAGGACTAGTTAAAAGGGCTAGTGCACAGCCAGTCCGCGTGGGCGTCGGGGCTGCGGAGCGTGGTGGAATGTTATGACCCAATTACAAGGTATGGGACTTGAGTCCCACATTGGAAGTATGGGATTCTAATGTGGGATTTATATGGCCTTAGGCTCTCCTATCTCAATAGCTAGCTTTTGGGGTGTGGTTCTCCCAAGGTTCGTATCAATTTGCAATAACGCAAGACTTGCAAGTCAGCTAATCACATATATGACAAATGTGAACCTAAAATAACATAACTTCAAATATAGTAGGGGCAAAATAATCAATCGATTAGATTACTTCCTCAATCATGCAATTACACAGTTTTATAATTCTAAAGAATTGGTAGATAAAGACGAAGCCTTAAGTACATCCTTAATTCTACAGAACCTTCCCTAATCCAAAAGTAATTGCTTTAAATGTATTTCTTGACTCCTAATAAATACCCTGATCTACATAGAACCATAGATATGAATCAAAGAAAGTGTGACTTACCTTTGCCCTCTCGAAAAATGACACAAAATCGTCATCTGTAAGATGACCAATACACCATTGGACCCATATTACATCATATCTTCCAGTATCTGGGGTAAAATCCTAAAACAAGGAAAGCAAGAGACGCTCAATAATGTTACTGAAAAAGAGATAAAAAATGATGTTAAAATTACTAAAGCCCAGACAAGTATTAAATGTTGCAGAGATACCACACTAACTTGAATGTTTCTATTAAAGACTATCAAATGTGCCCACGTGCAATGACCACAAAATATATATTTACTACCTTATTTTGGGAGAGAGCAACCATTGAATTTATACTATTATTGTAGAAGGTCTCTAAGAATACTTAAACTAATATACAAGTGGGTGCTTCAATGCCCAGATCTTACATCTGTTTGATGATAAATGTCAATTTTCATTTATTTACTTGTTAAATGTCAGAGTTCATATAAGAGAAACATACACCAAATTTTGCCCAGTAATATAGAGGTCATATATTATCCCAAAGTTAACAGCCAAATAACCGGAGAGACAAAAAATTACCCATAATATAGAGGTCCATTTAAAGGTTGAACTATTGAAGTAACTTTTCTAGATATAAAGAAAAGCAAGTCTTACCATTTCAAGTGAGAAAATGGTAAGTAAATTTTTTTTAAAAAAAAAAACTTAACATCAAAGCTCAAATAAAGGTATCAAGAATCCCAAAATTTTTGGGAACTGTCAATTACTTCAAGTTTGAACGCACTAAGTCTACATGCTACAAGTTCAATAACACCAGAAAAGAAGGAAAAGGAGAAAGAAAACAACAGAATAACAAAGCCACAAAAAAGCACCAGTTAAATAAAAAAAGATTAGCTATTCTGCTTATTGGAAATGTGTACATATTGGTTGTACATAACTACATATTAGGTGTCCTATTGTATTTTATCCATTTATTGTATTATAGCTGTACTAATTTTACTACAGTCTACAGGATGTACTCAGTCAATTCACTCAGTATAAGTACGATAGAGACAGAAGGGGTCAGACACTTACGTACATTCAGTCAGAAAGGGTATATCTCTCTCCACAATGTTATGTTAGTCGTTGCTTAATAAGCCTTCCATACTATGACCAACCTTATTCTTATTTACTGATGCTCTTTGGGGAAGATAAGGCAGGCATGTAACATGTTAGAATATGAATCAGTTACATTCACATCCTATATCACCTCAATAATCAAGTTATCTAACCTAATGAAAGAAAGATGTGATTATTTACAGAGGTAAATTAGACATACCTGAAGAGGCACACAATAAAAATTAACTGCTTTGTGCATATCTGAATTTGTATGACATTCAGAAGCCAAAGTTTCACGTGCAGCCTCTAAGAAATGTGATACTGGCTCAAGGAGATCAACCTGAATTTTAGAACAAATGAGAAAAAACAAAAGATGACTAATTAACTTTAAAGATCTCTAAAATATCAAGCATAAATGAGAACTAATAAATCTCGACTGAATTTAAAAATGAAATATAGACATGTGTAACAGAGGCATATGCAAGGCACACTGATGATAACAAAATAAAGAAAAGGAGAAAAACTAGACTGCATCTCTCATAAGTAAGAAAAAAATTTAAATTAAATTAAAAAAAAGAGGAGGCAATGAAGAAATAAAGAGGTGTGGCCATTGGCATTGGATAAAGCCACCAACATCAGAAACAATGAACCAAAAAATGTAAAATATTCATGTAATATAATGAATAAATTAGGATAAATTAGGACTTAAACCCACCACTTATATAATTAACAGGAATTTAAATAGAACTTATTTAAATTCTATTAGTTTGTTATCTCTTCATTGTCAGAACAGGGCCATGGCATAACACTAAAAAGTTCAACCTTGAAACAGCCTGAATAGTTATATGGTTTGACCTATCACAACCCGTTTACAAGTCAGGTCATACGGGTCAACCAGCTTATCCTACTTAGTGGAATAAGTAATGGTGTGACCTGAATCTGTTTATTAAACAGGTTACACCAGTTGAAACAGTTTTTATAATCTTAATTTTTATATGAAAATGTAGTTTCATTTCATTTTTAATAGTTAAACAGGTTATGCAAGAAGACTCAGGTCAGCAACCACACATCTAAATGGTGACACTAGCCCGAATAAGCTCAGCCTGACCCACATAACTCATGTCGTGTCAAAAATTGCCAACCCTAGGTTTAGATTCCAAGATTTAGTATCATTCCCGCTTCTTCTTTGTCCTACCCTTTTAAATTGATAGAAACAGGCTTCTCGGATGGTTTGGAAAATACATAGCTTGAGCTTCCATACTAGTTGTTTGAGCTCCAAACTAGGCTATGCATTAAAGAAGGCTTAACCTATAGCAGGAGTAGTGCCACCAGCACAATGATATGGTCGAAAGTATCTGGTACCTGAAACATCTTGCGTCCAAAATTCATTAGATTACTTTTCACACTAACACCATACCAGATAGAATGGAACAGAATCATGATCCCACTATGTCTCCAACATTTAGTTTGTTGTCTCTCTTTCTCAATTGTCTCTAAAACATACCAACATTTAAGTTACCTTTTAAATACAAACATAATCCCAGACAAGAGAAGAAGTGACCAAATGTTCTTGGCATTGAAAACATGGGAACAATAGATGCTCCACTGGCTTTCTATTAGAATTGTAGCACCAATAACAATTACTTGAAATATGCGTCAGTTGATGAATTATAAAAGAAAAAAAGATGGTTGGAGAGTGATCTAGCCAGTAGACTATATATATGTAGGGAAGGTAAATCTGACATACCTCATTGAAGTATCTTATTAGTAGATTTTTGGTGACTCTGCCAATACCAGAACCACAATCTGGAATTTGAGAGATTGTTGATTAGAGCTTACATGGATAAGAAATCAATAAATAAAGCAGTTAGGTATTACATTCAATGAAAGCGGGCACCAAATATATACCAATTTTCAAGAAGTCAAGAACAGTGGTGTAATAATAAAACCACGACTGCATCATGATGCTCCACAAAAAAACAAATAACACAAAGCACATTCTCATCATACATTCCTTGCCAAAAGAAATGGAAAGCTTATCAACCCAACTCCCTAATAAAATCAAATTCAACCTTTAATTCATAAGAGTTTTAGGTTAAAGTGGAAAACAAGCTGAACCTAATGACTTTCTACATTATTACTACTTAATTATCTTCAGAATTAAAATGGAAACTACCACTTAAATTCAGTAAAATAAACATGACTTTTACTTCAAATAATTTTGAATTTGTAATGTTCTTCTTCTGCCAAATCGATAAGCAATAGGCACCAACCATTTCATCATTGAAGCTACTCATTTGCATCTTAATATGGGGATTTTTCCACAAATTACAGTGACAAATCTGAATTAGTATGTTTAATGTGAATAATGATTGGAATGCAGCAATTTGGAACCCTAATTACTAGCTATGCAGTTCATACCAACAGTTTTGGGCAGAAAACACACTGAGAAAAAAATAAAACATAATCTAAATAGCCATCTTTCCCAAGTAAAAATTTAATTCAGTTAAAGCTCCAGAAAAATTTCAGCTGATTTGATAAGCTACGAACCAATATCATCAATTGACATGTTGTTACTCATAAGTGGGTTGCAAGGGGGCAGTGGAACAAACAGGCAAAGAGGGAGTACCAAGAGCAACAAGTGGTTGGTGTCTCACATCCGCGGGAAAACGTTCAGATAAGAGGATCTTCAAGAAAGCCTCACTGCCACTTATATCTGCTTCATTCACATTCGCAAATCCTCCCAAAACCCCGTCGATTGATGCCTCAACACCCTGCTCATACAAAAATAAATAAATAAATAAAATAAAAACTTTATGATAAGATATCTGTTGCAATCTCAAGTAACCCCAGAAAACCTGTGATTACTAGCATTCATCATCCATTTTTCGTTCAACGATTCATTAGCTTCCGCCAACAGATACCCAGTAAAAATTGAATCACAGTAAGTCAACCCAATTCCAAAATTTGCTTAGTTTGAAGATAATTTGAGTTTTAGAAAAAGGGTAGAGGAATGGAAATGGTGAGAGCACAAGCCAAGGTACCTCCCAGTAGCTGACGCCATGACGGTACCAATCGGTCTTCTTGTTGAGGTCACCCGCTTGTTCCCTCCACATCTCGTCGGCATTCTTGAATTCACGGCCATCAGAATCCATGCCACCGGCCTCCATACAGCTTATTTTCAACTTTGGAGGGAAAGAAGTAGAATGATAAGCAGTGGTCACCAAACTGCCGAAGAGAGAGTGAGAAGGAACCAAACAACACAACATCTACGACCGCAGACGCCGAAGGCTTCGTCTGCCCGTAGGAAATCACCTTGGTACAACGTACAAACAGAAGATTTTAGTTTCCAAATATGCACTTAATAAAAGAAATTTAATAAAACCAAAAAGTAAAATAGTTGGAATAATTTTGAAGTCGAAATTGCGCTTTTCTGTAATGCAAAATTTTATTTACATTTTTTTTTTTGGGGTACCCAAGCACAAGGTAATGCTCTTAAATCTAGAAATGTTGATAACTAAATCAAATTAATTTAAATTAAAAAAATTGAACTAAAAAATTAAAAATCAAATTTATGCGGTGTTTTTGGTAAATAAATAAATTAATTTTGTTTTGTACTCTTTTGTAAGTAAATCGATTAGAGTAGTTTAATTTTTAATTTTTATTTATGAAATTGAATCAAATTAAAATAAATCAAATTCATGTAATTATATATATATATATTTATAATTATTTAGTTATAGATGATTAGATTTTAATTTATTATTATTTTTATAAAAATATTAAGGTCAAAATGTTATTATATCTATTTGATTATGCTTTTATTAACATTTTAAAGTTACTTTATTGTTAATTGAATCATAAAAAAGTTGAGTTAGATATAATTCTTTTAAGAAAAAACATATTTGGCCAAAAATTAATTAGATTGAACTAAACTAAATCGATTAAAAATGCTTCAGTTTACTTTAATTTTTCAATTAGGATAAAATCAATCAATTCCCAATGTAAGAAAACTAATTGATTTAATTCAGATGATTTTTTTTCTCAAAACTAAACTAAACTAATTACATCATACCACTCATCTCGTAAATATACTTAAAAGGATTGGTTATATAATATATTAATTTAATGAAAAAATTACAAATGAGGTCTAGATTATGTCAATTATTTACACAAATCTAATTTTCTTTAATTAAGGTATTATTTGAGGTTAAAACACATTTTTTTTATATATTTTCACTCATTTGTAATTTTTTTATTAATTTTTTTAGTATCACGTGCAAGTTATATGATAATTTTATTAGATATTTAATGATTTCTTTAAATGATGAATTTTTTATACACAAAGTACAAAAATTCAAAGGAGTAATCAACATATAGGCCAAAGTTAAAACGTACAAGCTGTAATTTTCCTTTTTATATGTAACATTACTCTATGCAAGTCTTAAAAGTAGAATTCAAGGTTCGCTGTTGGAATCAGGAAAATGAAAAAGAAAAAAAAAAGGTCTCTCAATTCTTTACTTTTTTCTTTTAAACTATAAATGTGAGCTTTCATTTAGAGAGCAGGAGGTTTACAAATAGTGCCCTTTTGTTTCCTTGTGTCCAAGTTTGTCCTTCGATTACTTCTGGATAACATTTATACGCTTTGTGTTGCGGCCACTTGATGTTGGAAGCTCCCTTTCCCCCTTTTTAATGCTTCATCTTTTCATCAAAGTAGTCAATAGAACTAAAGCCAAGCTAAGAGAATTACATGCATGCATTTGTTATGTTCATTCCTGGATCAGCCAAAAATACGGGATAGGGAGTTTGTCCATTATTTATAACTGAAGTGTTGAAGTTTTCACAATTTTTCAAACTTGAGGAGAGTTTGGTGTAGATGTGAAATTGTGTACTAAATATTGGTACATCACCAAACTTCAAAGGGTAAATTGTATTTTAACCAAAGAGTTTAGCTAAGTAGGCTGAGTGAAGTTACAGCCCCCAAGACATTAGAGCTTGGAACTGGAAAGTTGAATCGAACAGCACCACACCAAAGCCACAAGCAAACAATATACCTTGGGAGTCATTTACAATACAAAGCTATGAGTTGGAAATTTAGATAACATTTAGCTAGGCAACTCAAAACTAATGCCTAACACTACCATAACAGTGAATAAAGTAAAATCACAATAACATATCCGAACAGAGTGGACACTAGTTCTAAATATTAATTCTAAAGAAAATATCTGCTGATATGACGATTTATCTGGATTGAACGCGCTTATGTCCTATAAATCTGTCTCCATGAAATTTTTTATGATTTGTAGATGGCGAAGCAAGGCTAGCTTTGTAGGCTTTTGCTATAGTATTAAAGATCGAGCCCAAGCTTGGCAGCTTACTGCTTGATTGATCTATGCACATTAATCCTAGGGAGAGAACCTGTTTAACTTGATCAAAAGTTGTTTCAGATATTTCCATTCTCTCATCAATCAGCTGCTGCAAGTTTGCAGGATGAAGTGTTCTGATGTACCTAATAAATCCAGTTTCACCCCCATCAAACTCTTCTGGAGCCCTTTTGTTTATTATCATCTCTAGCAGGAGTACTCCAAACTTGCATATCTCTGCAATATAAAAGAAAATAGCAATTACCAACCGGGCCATAATACAAGAAAAAGGAAAAACATCATAGGGGAAGAAAACGTGATTGTGTGTGCTGATTGTTTATTACTCTTACTCCCTGTACTGCTGTTTGGATCTCCAAGTTTGAACCTCGAAATTAAGGGTTCCAGATTGTCAGACAATAACACACTACTTGTCTTGAGGTCATAGTCAACTTCAGGCCATTCCTCTTGCAGATAACGCATGCATTCTGCAACTCCCATTAACACTTTCAGTCTATGATTCCATGGTGGAGATGACCCTGATAACCATATTTTGACATTTTCTTCCTTTGTCCATTCTGTAATAATAGCCCTGAATCTTCTGCTCTTACACCACCCCAGAACTCGAACAAGGTTCTTGTGGTGTAACTCAGCAAGAACCTTGCATTCTTCAACAAACTTGCGATAGTTATCCCTTGATATATGATCCCAGTAGATCTCAATTCTCACTTTAGTACCATCTCTCAAGATCCCATTGTAGATGTGAACAACATCACTCTTTCCCACCAAATTCGTATTTGAAAAACCAGCAGTTGCTGCCCTAAGAATTGCTGGTGTAAACTTCCTACTCCTTTGAAGTGTTCTAGGTAGAAAATCAGGCCTTTGAAAACAAAGCCATCCCAAGCAAATTACCATCAAAATGACAAGGATGGGGAAGCCAACCAATAGAATGACAGCCTTTACTGTAAGCCTTTTGTGATCCAGGAGAACACCAGAATGAAGGAAACTTGAAGAATTAAACCTCTTGAAGAATTGGGAATCAGACAATTTACTCTCTGAAAAACAATTGTAGGATAGGTTCAGAAAAGTGAGGTTGCTCAGGGGAGAGAAACTTTGAATTGGAATGTCACCAGAAAATTCATTGATGCTTAAATCAAGAGCCTGGATTTGGGTACAATAGAGAACATGAATTGGAAACGTACCCTCCATAGAATTGTTGGAGAAATCAATGGTTAGAATGGTCAAGGGGCAATACCTCCAAAAGAAACCAAATGACAAATAAAGAGGTGCAATATCTGGGCGGTTTCTAAGATCAATTTTGGGGAATGATTCCACGCAATTGGGGTTCTTTGATTCATTGCAGAGGTGGCTAGCAACAATAGTAGACTTGAATATTTCATCAAGGTTCATGGGAGAGGAACTGCAGTACCTAAGAGATGGGTTCTTGAGACAGTTGGCCATAATTGTAGTGTTAAAATCTGGAGGTGGGTGTAAGTTTTTAAGGTCTTCTACCACTGTTGCAGATAGAGTTACAGGGCATAATGATAAAATGATAGGAAATAAGAGGTAGGAAGTTGCAGAAATGGTAGCCATGGATGTGTTAATTTTGAGGACACTTGAGTTCAGCGTTCCAAGCACTCAAATTCAGATATTAAGCGGTTGGCAAATGAATGTGTAGGGCGCCTGGTTTGGTGGTAACTGTCCTCCTTGTCACTTACAAATCAACTGTAAAGTGAACATTGCAAAGGAATAAGGGAAAGGGGGAAAAAGGAGTAAACTTGCTTGGATTTCAGTGAAATTTGGCAAATAGGGATTTGTGCAATCTGCCAATTAATCAAGAAAAATCTTTGTATATAAATATGTGAAAGAAAGGTTTAGATGTAAAGGAACATTGCAAATTCATCAACGATTTAGAGTGATAAAAGTACATATTTTATATTATTAAACTTTGTATACGATTTATTCACCAAAAACAAAAAACTTTGTACACGATTTTAAAGATTATAAAAAATGCTTTATTCTTTTCCAAGTCAGCAACTTCTTCTATCTTGACAAAAAATCTTACCTTCGAATGTTAAAAAATAAAAAATAAAGAACATTTAAGATATTTTATTAAGATAATTTTTTAAAATTTTAAATCAATGAATTATCTTTCTCTTTTATTTTCATACTTAACCTCACTCCCATTTTTTTCTCTACTAATATCTCTTTCAATTAATTATCTTTTTTTAAATGACTAATATTATTAATTTCAAATTCTTTAAAAGAATAAATGAGAATTTTATTATAATTATTTTTTGGTGTAAAACATAAATATTCCATTTGATTTGACCCATTTCAACCATTCTATAAATAAACTCCTAAGAGTCAAACTGCAATCCTTATATCTAGAGATGTAATTCACTTTCATTATATCAACAACTCATGAGTGAATTTTATATAATTATGAATCATACATTTTTATGAATTTTTATTATTTCATTTATTATTAATTATAAAATATAGTATTAAAATTATAATGGAAGACCATCTCGCAATGGGTAAATCTTTATTATGTGTTTTGAGATATTACTATGTACATTAAATTAATTAAGTCAATAAATAACTTAGTATTTTAAAAATAAAAAATTGTCTTATATAAAGATTTATATAAATTTATGTAATTATTCAATATAAAATAATAATTGAGAGAGAAAGTGAGGGCTTTATAAGGAAGGCGATATGGAGAAGATTGAGCTTCAAATTCAAAATTTGAAAGGAGGGAGACAGTGAGAGAGACAGGGGAGATGGCGTCAATGTCAGGTAACATGAAGGGTTTCTACAGGCAGAGGAAAAACGCTAACAAGCCTTCGAAATCTTCAGCGTCTTCCAAGAAATCTCCGATTCACGCTGCCACTTTCGGTTCCGATGCGACGCAACCACCAGCCCTCTGCTCCCACGGCGGTAATCCTGACCTCAAAGGTCTCTCCTTTCACTCCTTAATCCGCTCCGTTATTCATGTGATTCGTCATCCAATTTTCCATCGATTCACTCTTGTTAATTTATTTCATCTCGCTGCCCTTCGTTTCCTTCTGAGACGGATCCTCTATTGCTAGGGTTTCTGAAATCACATTTTTCTAATCCAAATCTTTGAAAATTAGAAGTGTAAAAAATACTTGTTTGTAATTTGTAATATGTTTCTGTATCTTGGTTTTTGCTTCATTATTCGAGATGCTGGGTAAAGAAGCATACTGCAAATTTTAGTGGGTGTAATTCTAATAATTTTGGGTAATTGTTATTAATTTTCTCTTTTGGGTAAATATTTCAAATAAATATAACCAAGTGAACTCCCATTTGGTTGGAGGTTAAGATAAATTAGTAATTGCCAACCAAATGAAAGATTAGCAGCGTGACTTAGTTTTGCAACAGGTGATGTTGCAGTGTGGCTATGAATATTTGACATATATAATCCAATTTGATTTGAACTTCTTTCTTCACAGATGATTACAATGAGTCTGAGGCCATATTGCGGCAATTCGACATGAACATGGCATACGGACCCTGCCTTGGAATGACCAGACTAGCACGTTGGGAGCGTGCTCAGAAACTGGGTTTGAACCCTCCGGAGGAAATTGAGAGGCTTTTAAAAGGTGGCAAAGTTCCAACAGAGTGCTTGTGGGATGGCCGCATTTAGACGGTTCAGGGTTGTATGAAATTCTAATCTGTGATAGTATGTTCAGTGTTTACTGTTTAGAAAAACAAATCAGCTCCTGGCTGTGTTCCTTTAACCTGCTTGATGTAACTCAAATATGTTGCTGGTTTAAGTAAAATATTCTTGTTCTTGCTTTGAGTTGTTAATTATCGTTAAGTTATTATCAAATTATGGCTTACCTTGTGGTTTGTTGTTCTCTGCTGTAACGCAAGCTGAGTATCTACAAGTATAGAAAGCACAGAAACAGATCGGCTTTCTTATTTGGTAGAATCATTATTGGTTATTAATAGTTAATAGGAGTTAGTTTGTTTTGATTATGTTAATGTAAATAATTCCATTTTATTCTCTGGGATCCTGCTTTTGGTAGTGGGGCGGGGAGCAGTGGTCACTTTTCAACATTGTGAGTAGAATAAAACCTTCTGTTGAACCACGATGGATAAATATTGGTGAAACATAGAATCACTTGACCTTGATTTACACAACAATGTGATGGCTAATCTTTGTTTTACTAATTATCTGTTAATTTGGTGGCATCTAACATTTTGAGATGCTGCATATGCCAAGTATTATCATAATGAGATGTTACTGCTATTTGCAATAGTTTCGGAACAAATGGTACAGGTTGTGGATATAATTCACTGTTTTGATTTCTTGATAGATAGGTTCTGATGTGCCATTTTCCTTTATTTTATGCTACGTTTGGATGGAGGGTGAGGGGGAGGTTTATCTAAAGTTTTTTTTTTTATTCGAAAGTTTTATAAAAAGAGAAGAAAGAAATGAAAATTTTTAAGTAAATTTTCAAAATCTTCTATCTTTAATTTTTTGTGAACAATTAAGTTCTTCTAATTTGAAAATTTTAAAATATCCAAACAAGGGGAGAATTTATTAATTAATTTCTCATTTTCCTTTCTTTCTTTTTCTTTTATTTTTACTAAATATCTTTTCTTTCTCTCTCCCCCAAACTCTTAAACCTAGCCTTAATGAAACACTGTTGCTTTAAATCCAATAGTCCTCAAGCTTTAAGAAATTTTTGTTTCCTAGGAGATGCATGTGATGTTATTGTGTTTTTCTGCATACTTTTGCAGATTATTTCAGCTGTTGTTCCTATGTTTGAATCAAGTGTTCAGCTACTATTTTCTTGTTATTGTGCACAATCATCCCCCCAGCAGGATTTATATTTTGTTTTAATACTTCTGAACTTATTTTGATGCCACATAGCAGATTGCATATACTTTCTTGAGTGAGATGGGGAAATGAGATTTTACATGTATGGAGATGTTGGACATTTCGTGACTGATACGATGGGACTCAACAAAATATTCGAGGACTTCACATAGATTTTGTTTAATGACCATGTCTTGGTATGCTTCTTCTGAGGTTGAGGTATTGCTCGAGAATGTCATAAGGGGACCAATAAATGGCGAACGGACTCTGCATACACATCCATTTTTATATTTATTAATAATTATATATTCATACAATTTCTTTATCATATTTCTTTTCAATTCCAAAGCCAAAGATAATTCAAAGATAATTCAAGGACTTCTAGTTGGCATCGACATTATTCAGAGAGGGTATCATTTAATTACCATGTAAATGTATTTCTTTTCCCTAATATGGCCAATTCATAAATATTCTCTAATCATTTTTGTTTTCTAAAAAAAAGTATTAATTTAATTTATCAGTAGGTTATAATCAAAAGACTTTAGTTTTTATGCCTCACTTTAAAGTCATTTTTAGGTACTTATTATTAAGCAATAAATCTTGAAAAAAATAGTTTAAAAAATCTTACCATTATATATTGCCTTTACCCGTAACATGATTGAACCTTGAATTGCTTCGCCCAATTTAATTTTTGATTTAAGAAATAAAGTTCTTAGACAAATAAAGCTGATCGAGTTGTTGAGGAATTTAAATAATTTATAAATATCATAACTTAAAACTATTAATAAAAAATGTAATTACATAATATAAATAATATAAAATATAAATGCATTATAAAAACTAGAAACTGTCAATAAAGTGATGTAATTATATATCTTTATATATTTCTAAATATAAATGCATTGAATCTTATAAAATATTCTTCATAAAAAAAATAAATTAAATGATATAAAAAGTAGGATTCTAATTTTTTTTTAACTTTTAAGAAATAAGAGAGAGTTTTATTATAAGAAAGAATAATACAATATAATTTAGAATAAAATTAATAAACTTCTTAATCAATTATAGTAAGTTGTTAAATATAAAATCTATATTTATCTGTTTCTTAAAATGACCCTTTCATGTTTTTAAAGTAAAAGGAGTGAGAGTATTTAAAAGTGTTAAGTAAAAATATCTGAGAAATAACCGTTGCATTTTCAAGAAAATAAAAGTATATTCGTTCCATTTACGTTTCAGGAAAAAAGAACAATATGACTGTCCATTTTCACATTACAATTAGTAAAAAATAATATTAGAGTCTTCAATGTTTTGTTGAGATTCATTGGAGAATAGAGAGGAAGAAACAGAACTAGAGAGAGAGATGGGGAAAATATCGATCGGTGGATACGACGATGGGGAAGGACCCAGCAGCATCCCATTCCGTAAATACAAGCGACGCAGGGTTGTTTGCCTCGATTTTGCAGACGACGATCTAGAAGGCCCAATTGGAGCCGGCGAGGAGGAGGAGGGGGAGGAACAAGAACACGACGACGACGGTGAAAGTGAAGAACATGCCGCCGATGATGAAGAAGAGTCATATTTTGATGACTATGAGCGTGATGAAACCCCTTGTTTTGCTCCCCCATCGAACGGTAACGCTGGGGGCAATATTTGTTCCGCGACGGATGAAGGGGGTAGGTACATTTCTGTGAAGCTTACGGACCCCGACGTGCTCGATTGCTGCGTTTGCTATGAACCCTTGAGTGCTCCTGTCTTCCAGGTCAATTTCCTTCATGCCCTTGATTTTTTTTTTTAATCTTCCTTTATTAATTAATGTTTTGTGGTAATTTGCAGTTTTTTAATAATTAAATGGAAAATGTTTGTTTGTTTGTTTGTTTGTTTTTTTTTCGTTTAGTGAATCTGGATGGTCTATCGGCATCGTGCTTGAGGGCTATGAGTTGAAGTGCTGTTTGTAGTTTTTATGTAGGGTTGAAGCTTCAAATTTACAAGAAAAAACAGGGTTTTTGAGCAGTTGATCTTGGAAATAGTGTCCAGCCTAGGGCTAGTGATTTAATCAGGGTTGTCATGATATTTGGTTAGAATTAGAATTATGTGAGCTGAGTTTGTTGCTATTGGTCTTCCAACCATCCGGAAGGCAATGGTGTGAAGTGTGAACTTTTCAATACTCTGTTTTGTCCCCTAATGAGCTTCCTTGAGTAATTCTTAACTTAAGACTTTAAGAATTTTAACATAAAGTACAAAGTAGTTGATGGCGGATTTGTGGCATGGAGCGGCCACCCCAAAAACACTACAAGGAAAAGACTTCACAAATTTGTAAAACACATATAATTGATACTCAAAACTCAAAAGTACTCAAAACATAAGAACTTAAGACACTTTCATCATTTATCTTAGTTAAAGTGTCAATTAGAAAAAGCTTAAAAGTACCAATAACAAGAAGTCTAACAAGCATAACTAAATAAAAAGCACAACATCAAATCCTAAACAAGTCTAAGCCTTGAAGGCATAAACTAAACATACAACAAGAAATCAATCAACATTGGAAAGAATTCTCCTCATTACTCAATCTAAGTCATCATCTTGGTCCTCCAAGTTCTCTTCATCATCGTTGCTTTCATTATTATTAGACTTGTAGGCCTCTTCCTATTCCTCTTCACTTTGTATATAATCTGTGTCTTCTTCCTCTTTCTCTTTCTACTGTATGTTATAGGCTCTCCAGCCCCAACTATTTTAGCAATAGCTCCTCAAGTCAAAGTATCATCATTAAATACCAACTCCTCTTTAGCAGCTTCTCCATCTCCACCCATTTCTCCCACCAACACTCATTACCTTCATCAATGTCATTTAGGATAATGAGGCCAATCACATCTAGGTTGTCAAAACGCTCTTTAAGGGCTTGATTATACTTGATGAAAAAAAAATCTTACAATTTTTTATGGTCAATTTCTCTTCTTAGAATGAACCTAATGTATAACTATAACAAAAATTAATGTGTTCGTTTCACTACATGTAACTATATAGAATGTATCATCATTCAATCGCCTACTTACATGCTCAAAAGTATTTCAATTACACTCACAACAAGATTCACTACAAGTGAAGCTCAATACTTTTATGGAAAATGCTTACAAATTTGGAGTAGATGATCTATACACCCTCCATCACTAGCTGCAATGCCATAAGCAAGTACTAAGTAATAAAAATGAATTGTAAGGTAATTAAATTTATCTAGAAATTTCGTACTCACCTGAAGCCCATTATTTCCTTTGTCTTGTTTGCTGCTTAAAACCAAACATGCCCACAACTCTTTTAAATAATGACAACTCTTTTGTAGCACTATCTACCCCTCTCAATGCACTTATAAAGTCCTTCCATCATCTTTGCAACAAATTCAGTATGTGGATTGGCGCAAAAGAAACTCTTGATGATGAAGCTGGCAATTCGATCTTCAATCAATGATAGCAAATATCTCTTGTTTGTCTTCACTTCAATTGAAGGATCTTTGCATAGCATCCTTTGCCCTATCAGTTGCTTCATATATATAACTCATTGTTGGCTATCAACAAGTTACAAGTCAAAGAACTTGTGTAAGAGGCACCATAGCTTTGAGAGTATAAAACAACATGATTCCAAAATGGAGTCATGAGTATAGTCTTAGTTTCCCTTTAGCATCTTTTGGACGACCTAGATCTCAACTATTCTTTTAATCTAAACTCTTTTCTAAGGTTTTTTCTTTTCTTTTTTTTTGGGGTGCAACTTTTGTAATGTAAGAAATGTTGTAGCAAACCTTGCAATCCCATACCTAACCAATTTCGTCTTGTTAGTGAACTTCCTTATTGTGTTAAAGCCTAATGAATGGGTGTAAATGATTCCTACAAGAGAGATGTCTCTTTGTATTGTCTTTTTCACTCCGGGAAGCTTTCCAATATCTTCTAACATCAAGTTCACGCAGTATGCAGCACATGGAGTCCAATAAAGATATTTTCTTTTGGCTGGTAATAATTTACTTAAGTCCAAATTTAATGAATGATGAATGATCAAAGCAAATAAAAGCATTTAGAAATGAAATTATGAACTATTATAATTTTTAACCCTTACCAACTGTTAGATACTAAACATTCATGTGGCTTCACCAACAGCTTAACCATTCATGTGGCTTCACCCAACAGCTTAGCCATTCATGTGGCTTCACCCAAATAGCTTTTCAATATAAAGCCATTCTCGAATCTTAATTTGCAGGGTCTGCTACATCTACTCTGACCCATCCCAATATATAAATACCAAAAAGTCTGCGTAGTTTTTAACAAACTTAAAAACATGTGAAAAAAATTCAAGCCTACTTAATGTATACAATTTTCATTTTTGTTTCAAAGATTACGTAAATTCAATGAATGGATATCTTAATTATAGCTGAGATCGAAAGTCACCGAATATTAGCGGTTTGACCACAAAAAATTAGAATTTGAACAATAAATTAGAATTTGATGCTCGACTCTGATTTGTGTCTGAGATAAGTTAGTACCTTATGCCTCAAATTCATACAAATCAATTACCAAATCAGTGAATGATATATCAACAACTTCAATCTTATAAATGGAGAATACTAGAGTCTGAAAAATCAATGAACAGAGTCTTCTAGATGCAGGAATTCCAGAACTTAATTGAATACAAAGGATGAGTCATATGCAGATTCAATGAGCAATCAAAGCACGACAAATAAAGGAAATAACACACGCAATATATATATATATATATAAACATTATAATTTTCAAAATTTAGATGAATTTATTTTTAAAAATAAAAATTATTCATATATTTTCATTTATAATAATTAAAACTTTTAAAATAACTGATGAATGATGTTTCCAACATAACATGAGTTGGGGAATTCTCTCCCAAACAAGAGTCTAGCATGTTCCCAGTTTGGTTATTTTCCAACAGATAGGCAAGGGAAACTTCTAACAATTCACTCACAATTAA
This sequence comes from Castanospermum australe, assembly GCA_019955255.1. Classification (NCBI taxonomy): domain Eukaryota; kingdom Viridiplantae; phylum Streptophyta; class Magnoliopsida; order Fabales; family Fabaceae; genus Castanospermum; species Castanospermum australe. Next base: position 633,478 of record NSJW01000253.1, on the reverse strand, counting down.
TTAATGTCTTTATTATTATGCATGAGTATAATATTTGGGTTTTTCTTTTGATGTGAAGCATTATATTTATTCAATAACTTGCGATCGACTTAGCTCGTGTTCCTAATGCTAACTTCTTTAGAAAAATTTAAATAGCTATCCTATAAATTTATTATCATTTGAATTTTGAATTTTGAGGACTCAAGGAAACCTAGACATGCACGATTGTGACAATCAAACTTTGAAAATAACCTTCTTTTTTTTTTGGTGCAAAAATAACCTTTTTTTTTTGTGTACGTGGGATTTGAACTCGAGACAAAAACACTCATTTATTACTAAGTGGATGACAGAACCAAAAAGTTTTGAATGGTAATACTAGCTACTAGTTATACATCTCTCATGCAAAAATAATGATAGAATAGGAAATTCGTAATTATCTTTTATTCCGTTTACTAGCATTATCTGTAGCAGTAATATGCTTTACGTTTCAATTTGTTATCCTTTATCTTATCTTATTGTAACGGTACACTTTATTTAATAAAGCTCTGGCAAGCTATCCTAGTAAGCTTAAGCCAGCCTTTCAATAATCTACAAATAATAATCGTCTATATATATATATATATATATATATATATATATATTGGTATATTGGTACAATGATAATAAGAAGGTCTCAACTTATGATCTCTTATAAATTATTAAATTATTTATTACTAACTCATTCTTAGTAACTTAATTTGATATATGCTTTTAATGATATTATTTATATATTTTATTTTTATAATTGCCCATAATTAATTTAGGGTGTTTGCAATTACTTGAACTCAAATGGAGTAATTTATATAATTATGCACAATTAAAAATGTAAGTGTTCAAATTCAATACATTGTATTACGTAACTCATAGCGTTTTACTTTCTATTTAAATTTCTATATATTTTATTTTTTATTTAATTATTGTAACAGTCAAATTCTTTGAATGACATGTTAATACATAATTGAATAATAATGTATAAAATTTTTATAATAATATTTGAATCAAACATGGGACAAAAATTTTAAGGATTACTCCGATACTCATCTTTTTTCTAAAATACTAGTACCATAGTTGATTTGTCAAACATTTATTAATTATTAGTTTTACTTTATTAAATTCAAGTATTTGTTGTGAAAAATAATCATCAATAAACATCAAATCCTAAACAAGTCTATGCCTTGAAGGCATAAACTGAACATACAACAAGAAATCAATCAGCATTGGAAAGAATTCTCCTCATTCCTCAATCTAAGTCATCATCTTGGTCCTCCAAGTTCTCTTCATCATCGTTGCTTTCATTATTATTAGACTTGTAGGCTTCTTCCTCTTCCTCTTCCTCTTCACTTTGTATATATTCTGTGTCTGCTTCCTCTTTCTCTTTCTACTGTATGTTATGGGCTCTCCAGCCCCAACTATTTTAGCAATAGCTCCTCAAGTCATAGTATCATCATTAAATACCAACTCCTCTTTAGCAGCTTCTCCATCTCCACCCATTTCTCCCACCAACCACTCATTACCTTCATCAATGTCATTTAGGATAATGAGACCAATCACATCTAGGTTGTCAAAACGCTCTTTAAGGGATTGATTATACTTGATGAAAACAAAAATCTTACAATTTTTTATGGTCAATTTCTCTTCTTAGAATGAACCTAATGTATAACTATAACAAAAATTAATGTGTTAGTTTCACTACATGAAACTATGTATCATCATTCAATCGCCTACTTACATGCTCAAAAGGATTTAATTACACTCACAACAAGATTCACTACAAGTGAAGCTCAATACCTGAAGCCAATTATTTTCCTTTGTCTTGTTGCTGCCTTAAAACCAAACATGCCCACAACTCTTTTAAATAATGACAACTCTTTTGTTGCACTATCTACCCCTTTTTCAATTGGTATCAGCCTCTCAATGCACTTACAAAGTCCTTCCATCATCTTTGCAACAAATTCAATATGCGGATTGGCGCAAAAGAACTCTTGATGATGAAGCTGGCAATTCCATCTTCAATCAATGATAGCAAATATCTCCTTGTTGTCTTCACTTTCATTGAAGGATCTTTGCATAGCATCCTTTGCCCTATCAGTTGCTTCATATATAAAACTCATTGTTGGCTATCAACAAGTTACAAGTCAAAGAACATGCGTAAGAGGCACCATAGCTTTGAGAGTATAAACAACATGATTCCAAAATGGAGTCATGAGTATCGTCTTAGTTTCCCTTTTCCCTTTAGCATCTTTGGATGACCTAGATCTCAACTATTCTTTTAATCTAAACCTCTTTCTAAGGTTTTTTCTCTTTTTTTTTTTTTTGGAGTGCAACTTTTGTAATGTAAGAAATGTTGTAGCAAACCTTGCGATCCCATACCTAACCAATTTCGTCTTGTTAGTGAACTTCCTCATTGTGTTGAAGCCTAATGAATGGGTGTAAATGAATCCCACAAGAGAGATGTCTCTTTGTATTGTCTTTTTCACTTTGGGAAACTTTCCAATATCATATCAACTTCACACAGTATGCAGCACATGGAGTCCAATAAAGATATTTTCTTTTGGCTTGTAATAATTTACTTAAGTCCAAATTTAATGTATCATGAATGATCAAAGCAAATAAAAGGCATTTAAGAAATGAAATTATGAAACTATTATAATTTTTAATCCTTACCAACTGTTAGATATAAAACCATTCATGTGGCTTCACCCAATAGCTTAAGTTGTTGGGTGAAGCCACATGAATGATTTTATATCTAACACCAAGACATAGTTGCTGCCATTGTTGGTTACAATTTTAACAACATCCTACTCTCGAATCAGTCCATGTATCCAACATAATTGAACAACCAAATTTTACCCATTCTTCTTTGTGACCCTTTAACAGGAGTAGAACTCTCAATTCATGACAACTTGGAGTTTTTTAGGTGTTGGCCATAGTTTCCAATAGTTCAACCTTTAACTTGAAGCTTTTCAAATGGATTGCATTGAATGCTATTCCTACTTGATAAAAAATCTGAGCTATATAATGAATTAGGGGAGGAACTAGAGGAAAATTATGAGGGGGCCAAAGTGAAAGAAAAATTTATTTTGGGTAACCAAGTTACAAAATTCTATAATTTTTTTAAATACATGTAACAGTGAAAATTTGAAAAAAATTTGTCCCCTCAAGCATCACACTACGCACTGCCCCTATAATGAATAGTTTTATCCCTCGCTTCTTTATCACATGCATCATTCATACTTGTTTGCCTTAGCTTGCCAACTTGATAGATACCCTCTTATTAGTAGAGTCTGTGAGAGGATAAATAAAGATAAAGACAGGGGGTGACTCACGTGAGTCATAGAGGTAAGAAAGAAGGGAATACAGCAAGGAATATTGCATGGGGGGATTTTCTTGTAACTGCCTAGACACGCGGCAGCAGAGGAGAGAGAAGTGTGAGTGGTTTTTGCTAGAGGAGAGTGGGATAAATGTGGGAAGGGAGGCTTGGGAAGGTTAGGCAAATTATAAGAAAGGAATTGGGGCCTTAGGGCAGGGAGGAAGCTGGCCCCTCGAAGAGCTAGCCTAGTATCTCAGTTTTTCTACTTTTGTTTTTGTAAATTTTGTGAGGTTGATTCCTAGTTTTTTGGTAATAGAAGGGAGGTTCCTATCAAATTGGTATCAGAGCTCCCGATCTGGGAGCTGTGGATGCTAAATATGAATATGGAAGCTCGCGTAGAAGCATTGGAGAAGGGGATGGAGAATCTGAGGCAAGAACTTTGACAGATGGAGGATGGAGTCACAAGAAGGACAAGGGAGATGAGGGAAATTCGTTGGGCTAAAATGGAGGATACTCCAGCAAGAGATTCTGCATCTCATCCGAAGCAGAATTGCTGATCCTGATCAAGGTTACGCCAAAGGTAGTTGAAGAGGAAGAAATGAGATGGGGCGATGACGAAGGAGAAGTAACCAATGCTGAGAAAGAAAAGAAAACAGAGGAGACAGTAATGGAAGAGAAGGAAACGAAATCATACGGTGGATTGGAGAAGGTTACGTTAGAGGAGGAGGAACGAGAGGCACAGGAGTTACGGTTCGCTAGACTGAAGCAGAAAATGGACGAAAGCCAGCAAGAATTGCTGCGTCTGCTTAAGGGGAAGGATCAGGTTACACCTCAACGACCCACCGAAATGAGTATGGAGGTCGAGGGAGTCAACGAAGGTCGTGGGTAAACTGGGTTGAGTGGGAGAACCACCAGGTTTCACCGGAATGTTCCATCTGAGGACAGGGGCAGAAAATTAGAGGTCCCGATATTCACAGGGGAGGACGCCTTCGTGTGGGTCAATCGGATTGAGCGTTACTTCCAAGTTAAAGCTATGGAAGACGATGAGAAGCTTCGAGTCGTTCTAGAAGCTCTGAACGGATGCGCATTGAACTGGTACTACTGATGGGAGGTGCGAACGACCGGAGCAACGTGGGCAGCATTTAAAACAGCAGTAGTCCAGCAGTTACCGCCGGTGATGGCTCCAAATCCTGCAGGACATAATGATAGTCCGTAACTGGGTTTCATGGATGGCCCTGGGTACCCTATTGGTGGCATGACAGTGAAGACAACAGTAAACAAAGAGGAATCGATTCCTACGCAAGATAAAACGAAGAGGAAGAAAGCCCCTGCACCCTTGTGTACCGTTGATGAAGCAGCAGCTATAGGCAATGTGCTGGAAGAGAACAAAACAGAGGGCAGCTGGCATGAAAAGGTGAGGACAGGAAGGGAATTATTGAATTTGTTTCCTAACCTAATGGGCCAAGCCCAAATTATTAAGGATGATATTTGCTGGGTTTTTGGACCTCATTCAAGGGTTAAAGAGGCTTTTCCAGATATGACTCAGATTACTAGAATTAGAGACCTAGCCTAATTCATCAAAGAAAGAAAAGATATCTTAATAAGAAGAGGAGTAGGAGGGTTCCATGAATTCAACTCATGGACAGCCCAAAATGATGAGAAGCCAGCAGCAAAACATGGGCCACGGCCCAACCAGTTCTATGAGGAAGAGAGAATGGCTTCAAAGATACCTAATGCCATATTATCTAATTTTGTTGGTAAAGGCACTGCCGTGGAAGGACAACAACGTGAGAAAGCCTTCCTAGGCAGAGTTACACAATGCATATCTGGAGGATTTGCAGCCACACCCATCATCATCCACACTCTGTTTTGCATGCACGAAACAGGGGCCCAGAACTCGTTCAATCCAGCCAAGCCTTCACCACCACCTGAACCACCAGATCCGACCATGGTGGCTTGCTGTTTGTGGTAGTTTGGGCTGGCAAAGTGTTTTTATGGTCTTTGCAGCTGCTGCAACAGATGAGCAGAAGGAATATCGCATTGTTAGCACTTGAGACCATGGAGAAAATAGTGCGTGGATTTTTCAGTGTTTCAGAAGAAGAATGGAACGATATTTTTCAGTGTTTGAAAAATGCAGCTACAGCAACAGTGCCTGAATTTATGAAGGTCCTTGAGAACAATGTGTAATACCGAGGTGCCAAACATTTCACAGTTTTCTACAGATGTGGAGAGGTCTTCTGATCAAGAACTCATAAATGATAAGACTGATGATGACAAACTTCAAATGGCCACATATGTGGTGTTAAGAATGGAGAAACATATGGCTATGCAGCTACTGTATAAAATGCACCAGCAGCCCTTATCAGTAGCCAACATGAAAGTCCTCATTGAATCATATTCATCTATGACTTTGCATACGCACCAGTTGAACATTGACTCAATCCTGCTGAAGAAATGTTTTGAGTCTCATTCGTGTTTCAAGCAATGGGATCCCGGAGGAAGGTCTTCAATTGTTACGGGTTGCTTATCCAAACCTTCACCTTGTCCTTCACCTTGAGGACGAGGTGAAAGTTTTGGGGGCAAGTATTGATAGATACCCTCTTATTAGTAGAGTCTGTGGGAGGATAAATAAAGATAAAGACAGGGGGTGACTCACGTGAGTCATAGAGGTAAGAAAGAAGGGAATACAACAAGGAATATTGCATGGGGGGATTTTCTTGTAACTGCCTAGACACGTGGCAGCAGTGGAGAGAGAAGTGTGAGTGGTTTTTGCTAGAGGAGAGTGGGATAAATAAAATTAAAATGTGGGAAGGGGAGGCTTGGGAAGGTTAGGCAAATTGTAAGAAAGGAATTGGGGCCTTAGGCTAGGGAGGAAGCTAGCTCCTCAGAGCTAGCCTAGTATCTCAGTTTTTCTACTTTTGTTTTTGTAAATTTTTTGAGGTTGATTCCCAGTTTTTCGGTAATAGAAAGGAGGTTCCTATCACAACTTTTGCTAAATGAAGAGTTTCTTCATTTTTTTTTTTTGAAAAGAAGTAAATCCATGAGACATGTCATATTCTTTCCTTTCTTGGCCTTAATGACAGTAGAAGGGTTATCATTTGATGTTGATGCCTTTCTCTTTCCATTTCGAATAATGCTAATCTCGTGCACCTCAGGCACTGTATGCAGTCTTGTCCTCCTTTTTTCTTGCTGACAGCTTCCTAGTGCAGCTGCTTAACTTCAGGTGGGCATATTTTACAAGTATCTATATCACCATTTATACCGGGTTGATGTTTCTTTGCTCTAGTAATCCCACCACTGGTAACTTTTAGAAAAAAGTCACATGTAACAGACTTCCTATTATTTATGTCATTGAAACTATGCCAATACCATCCTATATCAACATTGTCACCCGTTGGATAGATGCATAGAGATTTGTTGAATGGCAGTCTTTTAATGTTATAATTGAATAGTTGTGATGTCAAAAGTGAATGTGGCTCTGATAGTGAATATAATTTATAGTGTTAAAATTTAGAAAGTTTTGTATATGTCTTAGATAAGTTCTTATTCCATCTTCAAGTATGGAAGAGAACTAATGGAATATAGCCAAGTGAATATGATAGACAACCACCCATTACCAGGGTGGACAGAAGGAAGGGAAAGAAGTGCAGCAGGGAACTATTGACTCTTACGGCTGAAAAGGGAATTAGGGGAGAAAATGATTAGGGGTCATGCCTTGTAACCACCTGCACATGTGGCAGGTGGGCCAGGAGAGAGGAAAATTCTGTTAGGATTGAGGAAATAAGAGGAGAGAAGGGGGAGGGAGAGAGACAGGTGATTTGAGTGAAGTGGGAAGGGAGGAAACAAGCTCCTTGAAAGCTTGCATTGTATCTGCATTTCCTATTTGTTTTCTGAGTCTTTTTCCTTTATTTTCTGTACTAAGTTCTTCCAATTTACACTGATATTACACTGATATCATTAGAGAGGAGGGGAACTCTATCAGTTTCTTGGAATATATTCAAACTCTGTTTCCAGTTTCTATAAGAATTGTGTACTCTAAGAATATTTATTGGCATGCTCTCACTGTTTAATCCATATCATGGTAATTACAAATGTTGTGACGGATATATTCAAATTCATTGAGCACATTTTATTTGGGTACCTAACACTTTAAAGGTAACCCGAACAGAAGAAGGGGAGCTGAGCTGGTGGGCAAATTTATGTATAGCAAGTTTTAAACCCTAATGCCTTTTATTTCGTTAGCCATTGTTCAGCTTGATGCATGATGCTATTTTCCATTAGCCAAGGTTTTTTTAGCACTATTTCGTTCTTATATTTTCTTGTTTCTTTTATTTGTCAATGTTTAGATTTTTGTGCAGAATTTGAACTTTTGACTGAAGCTTGTGAACCTTTCAAAGGCACTTTTTTTTTTTTGTTTGTTTTTGTTGGTTGTCTCATTTAATAAAAAATCCAATTTGATAACTTCCTTTGTGATTTTCAATGACAATTCAGTGTGAGAATGGGCATATTGCTTGCTCTAATTGCTGTGTCAGGCTTGGGAACAAGTGTCCTATGTGCACAATGCCCATTGGCTATAGCCGTAACCGAGCTATGGAGAAGGTGTTGGAATCTATTAAAATATCATGCCCGAATGAAAAATATGGTTGTAAAGAGACATCTAGTTACAGTAAGAAAAATGATCACGAGAAGGAATGCATCTATCTACCATGTTTATGCCCACATTCAGGTTGCGACATTTGTTGCCTCATCCAAGGAGTTATCCCTCCACTTCAGCCATAGACATGTGGATTCTGGAATACAATTTGCATATGATCACTTTTTCTGTGTCTTCTTAAATTCAAACGACAAAACCATTGTTCTTCAAGAGCAATATGATGGTACTCTGTTTATTCTCCACAATAACGCTGAGATTCTGGGGAACATAGTCAAGGTTAGTTGCATTGGCCCCAACTCTAAGGCGCGGTTTCATTATGATATCTCGGCTGGGTCTCAGGGATGTTCTCTATCATTGCATTCTTTTACCAAAAACATTCAAGGCCGCATTGCTGATGCTCCTTCAAAGGTTTCCTTTTAATTCCAAGTGATTTCTTTGGTTCTTCTGGACAAATCAAACTAAAAATTCGCATAAAGTATAATGCTGCACATCCTACAGAAGCCCTTAGGTTTTAGTGGTTTACATTCCTAGAGGATACCGAAATTAAACATTGGCTGGAGACCGAAGCGGAATGCCTTTTAGTTGATTTCTTTATGTATTATCTTTGTTAAAGGGTGGGGTTCGCCACAGTTGACTTGGACCTTTTTCGCAAGAAGATTGTTGTCAATGAGTAGGAAGCTAAAGAATACTTGCATGAATGCATGGGATTATAATTTCAAAAGTGTCCTTTAAATATGAAGTATGCAAATCTATACTTGTATCTAAATTTGGTTCCAGATCCTGAAAATGCACACATTTGTTGACTAGTGGCATATGTAGGTAGGTGCTTTTCCCTGTTCTATCTTTTTCCTGTAAATTTCATGAACCTCTGCAAGTAGTTTTGGTCAAAGGTCAAAACAAAAATTGTTGCTGGCAAAATCTACACAAGGATTGCGTTGCTGAAACTAGTGATGAAGCTTTCGAAGCAAAGTATGATTGAAATCAAGAAGATTGGCAAGTTCAGTTAGGATGCAAAGTAGTATACACGGATTATTATAAACGATTAACAAAAAAAAATTGGACGAACAAGGTGGATTTAGGAACTCGTTTAACATCTAGTCCCACCAACCATAAAGTAATATACACAAGAAGAATCCACATCATTATTGATATAATCTATCACGAAGAAGAAACCACCTGGTTTCTAAAGAGGAGGATAGAGAACTCACTTTAACAACTACATCAACCAATCATCAAATAAAGTACCACAAAGAAGATGCAACCGCTTTATTGGTATTTGGTTTTAATTAGCTTTAAAAAAAATAATTTTATTAGAAGTTTTTTAATAAATTTTGATTGTTAGTTGGTTTAAGTATAAATAATTGTGTAGACAAATAAGGTGAAGTAGGTGACTCGGACATAAAGTGGTAAGAATGAAGAACAAAACAGAGGTCAAGATACAAGTCTTTACATTCAAATTAAAAAAAGGCGAAGCCAACGTGCCAAGCACACTCCTTTTTTTGGCGCATCACTATTTTATTTTTCACACAAACTTGCAATTCTACTGGTAAGATACTAATTAAAACCAAAAGCAAGACAACAAATGCAGCCACTTGCCAAGGTGATACTATGACCAAAACCAAGGCAACAAATGCAGCCACGCGCCAAGGTGACCCCACAGCTCCACCATCTTGGAAATGTCCTTTCACATTTGGCCGTCCACAGCAAGAACATCACGATGCCAACTATGGCGACCAGCGGCAGAGGAGGAGCTGACATGGAGGACAGACTGTTCCCTGTCCACCCTTGTTTCCATGCTGGATCCATTCTCTCGTTCAAAAGCCAGGACAATTCTCCCTCAACTGTTGGTTTAATATTTTCTTTCTTCTGGCTCCAAAACGTTGATTATTGTGTCAGAAATGCAGAGGAAGTGACATATATAGAATTTATCTGTTTCATTTCATTTATGTTCGCTTTGGCATAAAAGGGCCAGAGCAGAGCTTTGGATTTGGACTTTTGCCCACCGAGTTGGCATTTTTGAAGGTGTTGAAAGGAGAATCAATCAGCATTGAGCAGAGTGTATTCTCGGCGTTTTGGGTAAGATCAAGTGAGTAATTGTTTCATGCATGCAAAGCTTCATTTGGATAATGGAAGGGCTTGTGTGTGATGTGCCACATCCTTGTGTTGACAGGTTTTGCGCACTTCACCTTTCGAGGGTGGGGACCAGCAGCATTCCAGAAGCGACAAGTCTCCCTAAAAACAACGAGCAATTCAATTGTTAAATTATTTAAAAGGAATAGTGTAGAACATGTTTAGATATTTTTTTATCAAAAAAGAAAATTTAAGACTAAATAATACGGTTAATTTATTGTCTTGGTACAATACAGTTAATTTATTTGCAAGCATGAATATTTTATTTCACTTTTATCAAATTTGTAAAATTTATTTAAAAGTATTATAAAAGAATATATTATTCTCTGAAACAAGTCAAATTCAAATCTGCAACGTTAGTGGCGAAGTAGATATGGACAAATCTTGTTGGATTAAGAATCCATATCTCTGACCCTACACTAGCAATTAGCAAAACTCTTCCTCTTCCCCAGCGGCTCTTTTGCGGTGGATCCGGTAATGTCATCATCCCCTTCAAATTTTCAAAATTATATGTAGCCGTTATAACACCGCACCACCTTCCTCATATTACACAGGCCACAGAGAACGCGGGCACAGAAGCAGAAAATTTTCAATTTTGGTACCTAACTGGGGTATGTTTTCTGCGTTCTTTTCTCCCCAATACCTTTCTCGCTTCAGCATTTCTTGTTTCATGTTAAATTTCTTCTTTCTTCTTCTTTTTTGCTTGGTTTTCAGTCTGTAAACATGACTGCTGAGATCAAGGCTCAAGAAGAAACCCAGATGGCTGAGGTGGTTGTTGCGCAAGTTGAGCCCAAAACAGTTGCAGAAGAGAAGGCTGTTGAAGATGTGAAGCGAAAGGAATCAGTCAATGAATCCAAACCCAAAACGGTAGGGAAGAGCGATTCATACAAGGAAGAAAGCAACTTTCTTTAGTGTTTAGATGGCTTATGTGATTTACTTCTAATATTTCTAATATAACCGTTTGTTGCCTGTTTGTGCTCCGAAACAATATATCTACTTGGTCAATAGCTCGTCATATGGAGCATATGCTCATCACCATACTTACCAGGAAGTGCATTTGGGCCCAAGCATCATTTCGTTAATTGACACATTTTTTAATTGGTTCTTTTCAATTGCCATTTAATTGTATGCATTATTTGCCATTCATTCTAAACCTGATATCATGCATTCTAAGCCATGACTTCCCAATCAGTTAGCATAACCGTAACTGATAATTACCATTATTTTTAGTAGTAAACTAGTCATTCCACCCGTGCACCGCACTGTAGATTTAATTATCATCAAATATAGAAAGTGAATTATGAACTTTAATGAATTCCTTCTGGAATTATCAACTTTCTCTAAAATTGAATTCTCTCACTTGTCTTTCTAGAATTCCCTCATTTTATCTCTCTAGAATTAAATTTCCTCCCTTTTTTTCTATCTAAAATTGAATTCTCTTACTCTCTCTTTATAATTCTTTCACTTTTTCTCTCTAAAATTGAATTCCCTTACTTTTTCTCTCTAGAATTGAATTCCCTCTCACTTTCTCTCTCTAAATTTGAATTCCCTCACTTTATTTCTCTCAAATTCTCACTTACTCTTGAATTCTTTCCCTTTCTCTTTCTAGAGTTCTCTCTCTTTCTTTCTCTAGAATCGAATTTTCTCTCTCTAAAATTGAATCGTCTCACTTTCTCTCTCTAGACAAAAGTACATTAGGCTTTAGGGATTGGTAGCATATCGGCTTTTCTTGATAAACTTCAGTTACTGTCTTGGTATCTAGAACCCACTGTGCCTTAGGAACACACAATACCTTAAGACCTTCTGTGGGTCCCAATGGGTACTTACGAGTTGAGTGTACTCATCGTCACCCACAAAGGTAAGGACGGTATTGAGTGTCTGGTTGATGGTTTCCTCATCATAGCAAACCTCAAATCCCTTCATGTAGCTAGTGTCTGGAGGTATAGTCACCTTCTCCTGCATATAGGCATTAGTATAAAGCACCTGAACAATGTTTTGGCATCCAGGCCACTCTGAGTACGTAACAAACTGCATCTACCCTCTCCGCAAGATCTCTAATCTGATTTCCTCGTGTTGGCCCTCCTCTAATTTAATGTCTTGCTCCCTAATGAAAATTTTCCTCAACAATATGTTGTTATACCTTTGCTCATGTACTGCTAAGGAGAATTTATCGTCATTGAATGACTCAAGAGCAAGCTTGGCATTGGACATTCTTCCTCTCTTCTTGGGTGTTTAGGACCTACTGTGCCTTAAGAATACATAATACCCTTAAGAACTCCTGTTGGTCCCAATGGGTACTCATAAGTCGAGTGTACTCATTGTCACCCACAAAGGTCAAGACAATATCGAGCGCCTGGTTGATGGTTTCCTTATCATAGCAAACCTCAAATCCCTCCACATAGTTAGTGTACGGAGGTATAGCCACCTTTTCCTGCATATAGGCATTAGCATAAAACACTTGAACGATGTTCTAGACATCCAGGCTACTCTGAGGACATAACAAACTCCATGCACCCTCTCTATAAGATCTCTAATCTAATCTCCTCATGTTAGCCCTCCTCTAATTTAATGCCTCGCTCCTTAATGAAAATTTTCCTCAACAATATGTTGTTATACCTATGCTCATATATTTTTTAGGAGAATTTATTGTCATTGAACGGCTCCAGAGCAAGCTTGGCATTGGACATTCCTTCCTTCTCTTCTTGGGTGTCATTCCTAAAACATATTCACCATAATCATTTGGAGGCAACATGCATTATTTTAGTGGCTATCCTAGGATGTTTTATATTCACCACAAAGGGAAGTGGGTGGGCTTACCTCAAGCAACAATCTCGAAGAAAATTTCGCAATCCAATGATAGAGGCCCCACACCTCGCAAAAGTGAACCCAATTAGATAAAAATGGCGAGAGAAGTCAGAAAACTAAAGATTGGGGCTTGAAAGTTTTGTGAAATGGGTATGGGTGTGAAGAGGGGGAGAATGACTGAAAAGTGTTTTAAAAACGAAACTGTGTCGTGCGCTGAAGTGCTAGAAGACTGAATGCTTAAGCACTCAGTGCAATGTCTTTTCAACATCTGACACAAAACCTTCAGCGCCTAGATGCTAGAATCTTCAATGCTTAAGTAGTGACCTAGGTGCTAGAACCTTAATTTAATTTTTAATTTTTTCTAAAGGAAGTTAAATAAAGAAAAAGTGGTTAAAACGGCTATCTAGTCAACGTTCAGCGTTGAATGCCTTGAAGCTTGGTTTTTTTCTCCTAGTAAGTGTATAAGCGCTCTCTATGCAACGCTTAAGCACTGTGTTCAGTACTTAGGCATTGAGTTTTATAACACTAAAGCATTGCCATTCCCAAAGCCCTCAAATTCACATCCAGTTAGCGCTTGAAATCAGTAAATCAACAAAATTTTAAAGTTTCAGCATTATACCCACTTCTAACCACACATTATAAACTTATTCACAAGCCCAATTCACATTTCTATCGCAGAATTACCAAAATACAATCAAACAATCATCTGATCTATCAAGATACTCAAATTTCATCATGATCACAGCAATTGAGTATGCATCACTTTGCATTCAAAACAATTCAATCATAAAAAAGAAACACTCAATCAATAGCAATATTTACAAACTTCAAGAATGCTTGTTGATAGTCCAAGCTTGGCTCTATCTCGACTCCTTATGGTTGAGCAAAATTGATGGAGGATTTTTGTCGCTTCACACCTCCTCCAAGGTATAGCTTCATTCTTTGTTCATTCATTTTAAAGTTTCTTCCAGTTCCCTAGTTAGTCATCTCTATTGGTCCATAAGGAAAGACTTCTTTTACTTTAAATGGATTTAACCATCTCAATTTGAGTTTCCCAGGGAAGAGCTTGAGTCTTGAATTGAATAATAACACTTGCTGTCTTGGTTCAAATTGTCTTGAGAGAATCCTCTTGTCATGCCACTGCTTGGTCTTTTCTTTGTACATGCGTGCACTTTTATATGCTTGATGTCAAAACTCTTCCAGCTTATTTAGTTGAAGGAGTCTCTTCTTAGTTATTTCTTTAGCCTCAAAATTCAGGAACTTGATCGCCCAAAAAGCCTTATGCTCTAACTTAATCGGTAAATGGCAAGATTTGCTATAAACCAATTGGTATGGTGACATCATTCCAATGGGAGTCTTGAGTGCAGTACGATAGGCCCATAGTGCATCATCCACATTCCTTGACTAGTCTTTCATTGAACTACTAACCATTTTTTCTAATATTTTCTTCAATTCCCTGTTTGAAATTTTGACCTGCCCTTTTGTTTAGGGATGGTAGGGTATGGCTACCTTATAGGTCACCCCACACTTGGCCAACACAGTTTCAAGTTGCTTGTTGCAAAAATAAGTGCCACCATCACTTATTAAGGCTCTAGGAACTCCAAATCTTGAAACTATGTTTTTCCTCACAAATCTTATCACTTCCCTGGCGTCATTTGTTGGACATGGTAATGCCTCCACCCATTTTGACACATAATCAACAACAACCAAGATAATTAGAGAATGATGAAGGGAATGGCCCCATAAAATTAAGGCCCCAAACAACAAGCAATTCAACTTCAAGGATATTGTTTAAAGGCATCTCATGTCTCCTACTTATGTTTTTCTGGCTTTTTGGCATTTGTCACATCTTTCAACAAAAAAGTCTTGCATCTTTGAATAAAGTGGGCCAATATAAACCACTCTGCAGTACCTTTGTTGATGTTCTTTCCCCCACTGAAATGCCCTCCATACTCTGAGACATAACAATGCCATATGAAACTTTGAAATTCCTCTTCTGGGACACTTCTCCTAAGAATACCATCTACACATTTTTTGAACAGATAAGGTTCATCCCATGCGAAAAATGTCACATCATGCATAAATTTCTTTCTTTGTTGCCAATTCAATTAAAAAAGGAGAATCTTGGCAGCCTTGAAGTTAGCATAATTAGCATACCAAGGCAAGCTTTGCACTACGATCAAATGTTCATATGGAAACTCTTCCTTGATTGGTGTTTGTTCACTTCCTTGACTTTAAAACAATTCTTGATAGATGATTAGCCACTAGATTCTCTGTCAATTCCTGCAACAATAAAATCCACATAATGAGACGAGGTTTTGCCTATTGCTTTGTTAGGAGATATTTAAGGGGTGAATGGCTAGTATAGACAATTACTTTAATCCAACCAAGTAGGAGCGAAATTTATCAAAATGCAAAAACTACATGGTAAGTAGTTCTTTTTCAGTTATGGCATAATTAGGTTGTGCCTCATTTAAAACCCTACTTGCATAATAGATTACATGTAAGACTTTATTTTTTCTTTGTCCTAAGACTGCACCTATAGCAAAATTGCTTGCATCATACAACAACTCAAAGGGCAAATTCCAATCTAGGGCAACAATAGCATAGGCAGAGACAAGTTTTTCCTTTAAAGCATTAAAAGCAATCAAATATTCATCATCAAATAGGAAAGGTGCATACTTAACTAGTAAATTGCACAATGGTTTTGCAATTTTAAAAAAATCTTTTATGAGTTTTCTATAGAACCCCACATGACCAAGAAAGCTCCTTATCCCTTGACATTGACAAGAGGGGGCAGTTTCTTAATTGTCTCTACTTTTGTCCTCTGAACTTCAATTCCTTTTGGAGAGATATGGTGCCCAAGAACAATACCTTCTTGCACCATGAAATAACATGTCTCCCAATTTAACACCAAATTAGTTTCCTGACATCTTGTTAAAACCAAAGATAGGTTAGGTAAGCAAGTATCAAATGAAGATCCAAATATAGAAAAATCATCCACAAAGACTTCAATAAATTTTTTAATCATATCAAAAAATATAGAAAGCATACACTTTTGAAAAGTGGTTGGGATATTGCAAAGCCCAAAGGACTTTCTCCAGCATGCAAAAACTCCATAGGGGCAAGTGAAGGCAATCTTCTCCTGATCTTCTAGTGCCACCATAATTTGATTATACCCTAAGTAGTTATCCAGAAAGCAGCAATATGCATGACTGGCTAATCTCTCCAACATTTGATCATTGAATGGGAGTGGAAAATGATATTTCCTTATTGCACTATCGAGCCTCCTATAGTCTATACACATTCTCCGATCGGTTATTCTTCTCATGGGAATGAGCTCGTTGCCATCATTGACCAACACAATCATTCCTCTTTTCTTTGGAACAACTTGAACAAGACTTACCCATTAGCATGTTTGTTTTTGTTGACTACAACATTTGAATTGTTTGCATTTCTTTATATTTTCATTTGAACAATTCATTTAAACTTTTTTCTTTCATAGATGATTTAAGTTTTTCTATGATGACTTTAGGAAATATAATTTTAGAAAATTTTCCATCTTACATTTATTGCTTATTTATATAATTTTTCCGTGCATGTACTGATAATTCTATTAGTTTCTCCTTATAATGATACAAATGGTGGAGAAATGGTTACTTTTCTTGGAATATGCTTTCTGACTTCCTTCGATTTCAAGAAGTCCTACAGAGAAAATGTCCATGGCTTCCGGAAATACCACGAATCTTCTTTTTGGTTTTTTTTTTTTTTGGGTAGAAACGAATCCTCTATTATTTATTAGTTTAAATTAATATTTAAAAGTTTCTTGTTATTATTTAAAATGGAGGAAATGGGCAAATATTTTTTTCGACATGATTATTGGATATTTTCTTGCACGAGAATTAAAACAGAAGAATATTAACAGGGTGACAATCAAAGTTTCACGCATATTTTGAACTAACGATTTTTTATTTGTTTACTCTTATACTTTTTTTTTTTTTGCCATGATTCTTACACTTTCTTTGAAATATCATATTTTGGCTACAACTAAAAATATGTTGAAGTTTTATACCCAATGTAATAAACGTTTTTGCTAGATTTTAATTCATACGTTGTATAGGATGAATGTACGGGTTACGATATTTAAAAATAAAAAATAAATAAAATATGCTTCAATATATAGTGATGATTTATAGCTAAAAATATGAAACAAGCTCCAATTGCCGTCAATATAATAGTTTTAATAGAAATTCTAATTAGTCTCACTTACACTTTTTTCTTTAATCAATTTCAAATTCAATTCATTAAACATGATAGTTGTAATAGGTTAATATATACAAATTCTCTCAACTAATCTATACTCAAATTTCCAAGGCATTAATAAATGAATTTAAAATTATCCACAGTTCTCTGTTTTAAACTTTGTTTTAGTTTCTGCATTTTCTGTCAAAACGACCGAGCATGTATAATAGAGTAGCATCATGAGTCTATACTATATACAGGTATCATTTCATACATGCATGTGGTGCTTACACACGAATAGTAAATTGTAGAATCAAGGAGCTCTACAAGTTATAAGGAATGGGCTACTCTTAGTTTGCGGGAGGTAATTAGTTTAATTCACTATACGAGTAATTTATTTTTCATATTTTTATTTAACAGTACTTTATTTAGAGTAATACTACATTGCAAAATTTAGTTTTTTTTTTTGCATTGTTAAATTTATTTTTAAGTCTAGATCAATGTAATAATCATATCAATACTTATCTTGAGTCCTACGTAAAATCATAGTCAAGAATCCATTGTACAGCTGCGTGCATGCAAGGTAACTTGGGTCATTGATCTATTATTATACGTTGAATTAAGCTCTCTATGTATATCTTTTCAAGAAGAAATATCTCTAGTTTACGTCCTTCAATTGTCTCCCATGGATGAATAAGGCATGCGTTGATTAATCTAGTGTCCACACTTTGGATCTTAAAGGAGCAATGAAACTCGTGACCACTATATAAATCAGATACTTGTAGTTCTCATTCCTCAATTAACAACCTCTCATATGCACAACGCCATCAACAAAAATGAAGCCTCTATGCTCATATATTACTCTGGTCACAATTGCTATTTTATTTGCATCTTCTTCAGCTGATACTCATGAAGACTTCGTTCAATGTCTTTACCTTCATTCCAATAGCTCCACACCAATCTCTAAGGTTGTTTACACCCAAACCAACTCCTCTTAACTCATCTATACTGCGGTTTTCCATTCATAACCTCAGATTCGCATCCAACACAAGCCCGAAACCCCTTGTCATCGTGACACCTCTGGAAGCATCCCCCAAATTCAGACAACTCTAATCTGTTCCCAACGCCATGGCATGCAGATTCGAACTCGAAGTGGTGGCCATGATTACGAGGGTCTCTCGTATGTTTCTGAGGTTCCCTTTGTCGTCATTGATCTCATAAACCTTCGAGAAATCGAAGTGGATGAGGAAAACAGCACTGCATGGGTTCAAGCTGGGGCAACCGTTGGTGAAGTTTACTACATGATTAGCGAGAAGAGCAAAACCTTGGCTTTCCAGCAGCTGTATGCCCCACTGTGGGCGTTGGTGGGCACTTCAGTGGCGGTGGCTATGGATTCTTGATGCGCAAGTACGGTCTCGCTGCTGATAACATTATCGATGCCCACATAATTGATGTGAAAGGTAGGCTTCTAGACAGAAAAGCCATGGGTGAGGATCTGTTTTGGGCCATTAGAGGTGGTGGGGGAGCAAGCTTCGGAGTGATCTTGGCGTGGGAAGATAAAGTTAGTTCCAGTTCCATCAACTGTGACAGTGTTCAGAGTTCCCAGGACATTGGAACAAAATGCAACCAAGCTTGTTCATAGGTGGCAGCTTGTGGCAAATAGACTTGACGAGGACCTAACCATTAGGATCAACTTGCAAAGGGTGAATTCGAGTCAAAATGGGGAGAAAACAATGCAAGCCACATTCGAATCCATGTTTCTTGGTGGTGTGGATCAGCTCATTCCCTTGATGCAAGACAGCTTCCCAGAACTGGGTTTGGTCAGAGAAGACTGTACTGAGATGAGCTGGATAGAATCGGTCCTCTACCTTGCTGGATTTGAAAGTGGTCAATCCCCTCTAGTTTTGCTGAACAGAACTCAAACTTCTACGTTGTTTTTCAAAGCAAAATCTGATTATGTGAGAGAACCCATTCCTGAAGTTGGGCTTGAAGGGATATGGCCATTGTTTTATGAAGATGAGGCCCAAGCTGCATCGATGATACTCCATCCTTATGGGGGCAGAATGGATGAGATTTCAGAGTCTGAAATTCCATTCCCGCACAGAGCTGGGAACATATACAAAATTCAGCACTTGGTGTATTGGCAAGAAGAAGGGGATCAGGTTGCCCAGAGGCACATCAATTGGATTAGAAGACTTTACAGTTACATGGAACCTTTTGTTTCAAAGTCTCCTAGAGCAGCATATATCAATTATAGAGACTTTGACATTGGGGTGAATAACAATGGGTACACAAGCTATCAGCAAGCCAGCATCTGGGGTCTTAAGTATTTCAAGAACAACTTCAATAGACTGGCACAAGTGAAGACTAGGGTTGATCCTCTCAACTTCTTCAGGAACGAACAGAGTATACCTTCTCTTGTGTGGAAGGGTCAGAAGGGACGCAAATAGAAATCCTTGGCAGTAAAAACAGTATAATAAAATAATTAAGCTGCTTTGTTCGTTATTTTGCTTTAATTTTATGTGTATCTTAAGGTTGCATTCATATCAGTCCGTAGTTATTGTATGTATGAAGCTATGTTGACATGTTATACTTTTCCCATTTTATCAGCCTCATATATATGTTTTTGTATTCATCGGATAATGGATGAAGAGGTAAAACAAACTGTGTCCAAGGTGGATGAAATACATTAACCATACTCTAATGGCGCTAATACTAAAATTGGTCTCCCCGGAATTTTTTTTCACTTATGCCCGATTAGTCTTTGTAACTACTCATAAAACGGTTACAAAGAGCATATATATATATATATATATATATATATATATATATATATATATATATATATATATATATATATATATATATATCTCTAATAACCGGTTTGTGAGCCCAAACCAAAGCATATTTGTTTCCAATAGGCATGTAATATATAATGTGATTATTGCTCTAAGGATTATACGTTCCTGCTATGAAGAAGTAAGAAGGAAATAAAGGTTATATGGCTATAAAAATTTATGTAGACACTTGATTGATGTTACTTAGCCATTATTTTCATCTTTTTTCTATGCAAATATTTTGGAATGGAGAAAATGAGTTCTTTTTTTGTATCTCTTCAATTTTGGGTATACATCAGGGAGACCCTCTTTCTCATACCTTTACATATGTATGTGTACGTGTTTGAATGGAGGAGTTTAGAAAAAAGAAAAGGGAGGGTAAAGTTTTCATTTGGATAGAAAATTCTCTTTATTTCAGAATAATTTTTTAAAATAAAAGATTATCATGCTACATTTTTATCTTTCTTTTTTTATTTTTGTAAACATTTATAATTTTTTTAATTTAAAAATTAAAAAATCAACTGTCCTTTCTTTTTTCTTTTAAATTCTTCATTCCAAACATACCCTTTACGATATATTTGTTTTAAATTATTTCAAATGCTAACAAGCATCTTTATAGGCGTTTGAAAAATGCAAGAGTTTATGCCCTTTAAAAGAATTTAGAAAACGCTGAAACAAAGGCGGTCAGTGGATTTTATTAAGTTTTGAAGCAAAACCTGGAATTTATGTATTTCTTGGTGGATTTTAGAGGGTGTGAAAGCGTTTTTTTTTTTCTATAAAAGGTACAATTAGATTCCTTAGCGTGGTGTGGACTTTAATTCTTTCTATTATAGATAGATTTCTATTTCACTTTTCTAAATACTTCTCTATTTTTTCTTGTTTCAGGGTCTTCCCTTTGTCATTTTGTGGATTGTCATATGTGTTTTTCATAATTTAGAAGCATACCTTTGAGGTTTTTTTTTTTTTAAATCATTCCAAAATGAATTCCCTATGCTGAGATACTATTGATTTAAATTCACTGCCAGTTCAAATCTGAAAATAACCATTTATTCTATTTTTTGGTATTATTCCATTGTTCTCCTGGTTACTCATAATTGTAACATGGATGTTCTAGCTAAAGGATATATATGCCAACTTTTTATACGTAGGTCATTAAGGAGATAACTTTAATAGATACAACAAATTTCAAATCGATGCGAAGATATTGTTCATCTTGAAAATGCCTTCTAAGGTCCTCTATCTCAACTTTTTGCTCATCATTCTCTATCCACCTTCCACGAGCAGCCATGAAGAGTCGACTTCAACGGGTAATGATAATGACAGTAATGAGGGTATCTTGCTCTGTACCTTAGAGTATGTATTTGGATGCATCGGAGTACAAAAGGGAGCAGAATTATTTTGTTTAAAGTAAACATTCTCTTTATTTAGAAATTTTTTGAAATGAAAGAAAGAAAAGGAGAAATTATTATGTAATTTTCTAATATATCATCCCTTTGTTCATTTTTATAAAAATTTAAAAATTATCTCGATTTGCAAATGAAAAGTCATCCCTTTCCTCTTTTCCTCTCCATACTCCTTGATCTAAACGTTCCATTAGAGAAAAGAGAGGCTTCTTGCAGTTTGTTCTTCACGGTAAATGGAACAAAGACTCTCTTGGCTCCTATATTCTCTATCTGCTTCCCCTTGTACTATATTTGGATTTTCTAAAAATGAAAGAAAAGGGAAGAAAGAAAAAAGTTTATTTTAAATATTTAAAATTTAACCCTAAACCCTAAACCCTAAACCCTTGTACTATATTTGGATTGAGAAAAATGAAAGAAAAGGGAAGAAAGAAAAAAGTTTATTTTAAATATTTAAAATTTTAAATATTTACAATTTAAAATTTAAAATTTAAAATTTTAAATATTTACAATTTAAAATTTTAAAATTAGTCTTCTATTTCCCTCCCTTCTTTTTTATTTTTATCTAATCCAAATATATCATTAAAGACTCTTTTTTTTTATCTGGTCATGTTCGACAAAATAAGAGAGTCCTCTTTCAATATATTTAAAAAGAATCATATCCTTTCCTGTTAATGAAACAACATGAAAGTGTTATATTAGAGAGAGGAAGACAAAAAAAAAATATTTTATGTTATAAAAGTACATTTTATAATCTATTACAATGAGTTCTATCATAATATAATTTATATTTATCTTTCTTTAATAGGATAATCATGTTATAGAATAAGACTTAAATCTTATTTAAAAATCATATCAATATGTAAATTGATGATGGGAAGAGGTATAACGTATGTGGTCGACTTGGGGTCATATAGAGTCAAATCAAAATTTTTATACAAACTTTTATATTTTATTAAAATTACAACATATGATTCTTAAGTATGTAAATAAAATCATAAAGAAAACACATTAAAAATATTTCTCTAACTTTATCAATTCTTCTATTATAATTATTGTAGCAGAGAAATTTAGAAGCTTTTCAAATTTTCTCCGATAGCCACTTTTGGGTTCTCCAGCACGAAGAGAAAAGAACGCTCTCCCTAGCTTGATCATATCAATAATAAAGTTTTTTGATAAACTATTATTCAAAGTAATTAAATGAAGAGCATTGGGTTAACAATCAATTATTATTGTTATTTCAATCTTCTATGTAAAATTTCATTTTAAAATTAAATATTAACATTCAGTGAGATATATAATATACTAACTTAAGAATTAATATTAAAAAAACTTAAGAATTAATAATAATAATAAAATATTCCCAACAAATGGATTAGTAATAATAAAATAATTTTGATTCATTAGAGATATAATTATAATTAAAATTTAAACTGCTTATTGTTGTATAACTTTTATTGTCGACAGACTAAATAATAATAACTCAAATTTTCTTTTTTTTTTACAAAATTTGTGAATGATTTTTGTCTATAGAGAGTGATTTGTGTGTTGCAACGTCTCTCAGCGATGCGAAGCAACAAAACTTTTTTAATTGGAAAGAGAATAATAAAAAATTTATGATATGCAAATTAATGTAAAAAATAGAATTGTTACTAACCATTTTCTTTCACTAATATAATAGTGCGATTAGACATATAAAAAAATGGTTTACTTTCCAAAGTTTAAATATAATAAATGAATTATATCCAAAAAAATGTTTTTATTATTTTTAGTTTTATATGTCTTAATTTGTTATGCATATTATCAAAAATAGCCATTATTATAAGGAGTAAAGAACCCAAATACTAAAATTAAAAACACATATAAAATAAAGAAAACCTAACAATATGATTTAATGACAGATTATTTCATGGGCCTCTACTACTAGAATTATGGAGGATAGGTGACTGGATGATTGTGAAAGTGAGAGAGTATGTGGGTGAATGAATGGAGGAAATGCAGGTGTGTGTAGAATCATGTGGATGAAGTGAGGTGCGTGCGAGTGCCTGCGGATAAGTGTGTGGGAGTGAATGGAGGATCATGTGGGAGATTCATAGTGAATTTGATGCATGAAAGGATTAGACTTTGAAATAATTATAGAGAAAAAATTTGAGAAGAACATAGAGAGTTTACCTATACTTGAAAATTTCTTGATTTTACTCTCTAAAAAAATGTCCATATTCTTTTTTTTTTTTGTCTCTGTTCTCTCTAAATAGACGGGGATTTCTAATTATTAAATAAAGATTAACTCTTATTTAAAACTTAAGTTTTTTTATTTAAAAATTATTTCATCCAAATCAATTTTATCTCTGTGAGATCTTTAATTTGAGTTGAATTTTATTTGTCTATCTAAAAATTATCTATTCCAAATCAATTCTATCTCCATGAAATTTTTAATTTGAGTTAGACTTTATCTATTCTTTATTATTTTATTAATTGCTGTTATCTTTAAGTAAAATTAAAGGATAAGATAAAATTAGAATACAATAAAATAAAAATAAAAAATAAAAAAAGGGAAACAAAATATGATGTTTATAATTTGTTAGTTTCAACAGAGAGCCAAAAATGTATTTATAACTGGGACGTCAAGTTCAAACTTCAAAATAATATATCTCCAAAACAAAGTTCAATAGGAATTCAACTCAAACAACATGCAAACCAAGAAGCAAGTTTTTTTTTTTTTTTAAAATTGCTGACTTTGGGTGGGGAAGGAATTGAACTTTGCGAAGTGGGTTGATTGATTTCTCAAATTTGAAAGAAGCAAGTTAATTAATTATAAGCACATAGAGCTAGAAAACCATGGACGAAAACTATGGATCCAACTACTATTGCCACTTAATTTCTTAATTACTGTAGTTGAGTAACTTCTTTTTTAAAGATAAAAATCTTTATAAATAAATATTTATAGTGAGTGATTGATGCCTTAACTGATAATCAAGGAAAGATCACATAGAAGGTTGTGGGGGCAAATGACCAGCGCCACTAACTTGAAGAAAATTTTTGCTATATACGTTGGTTTTTTATTTTTTTATTTTTTTGGTATAGAATTGCCCATATAAAATGTTGAGTAATTGAATGTTAAAAACCTTTATTTATACACGAACTTAATAGATGTGAGAATGATGAGATGAAGTACAATAAATGAATACTTTACCCTTCTATTATGTTACTTAGTACATGGTTCAAAATCTTCTCATTCACAATATATTGAAAATTGATGATATTTTTGTCAAGCAAAATAAAATAAAAGCATAAATGTTCAACAATTAACTGTACCTAAAAAGGTAAATATCGAGTTTTTTTTTTCCTTGTGTAACATGCTTAATTTCAAGAGATTCATAGAGAGATTTAATATAATCATTGTTAAATTTATTTTTATAATTATTTTTGATTTTATTAGTGACAACTACAAAAAATTAAAATGAATTTTTCTTTTATGAATGTTATAAATGATAAAATTTCAGAATTAGCCACATAAGATTGAATGTTTGAAAGATAACCTCGAGGTGCAAACTTGACCAAAATATATAGAATTAGACTTTGAATTGCAAACGATTACCATCCTATTGAGATATTATCATTGTTGGATGACGTGTTCATTACGTCAACGTTCCCAATAAGCAATGACGCACTCGTCACCACACCAGCGCAAGGCCGTTGACAATTTGCAGGGTCTGCTACATCTGCTCTGACCCATCCCAATGTATAAATACCAAAAAGTCTGCGTAGTTTTTAACAAACTTAAAAACATGTGAAAAAAATTCAAGCCTACTTAATGTATACAATTTTCATTTTTGTTTCAAAGATTACGTAAATTCAATGAATGGATATCTTAATTATAGCTGAGATCGAAAGTCACCGAATATTAGCGGTTTAAGCACAAAAAATTAGAATTTGATTTAGAATTTGATGCTCGACTCTGATTTGTGTCTGAAATAAGTAGTACCTTATGCCTCAAATTCATACAAATCACTACAAATCAGTGAATGATATATCAACAACTTCAATCTTATAAATGGAGAATACTAGAGTCTGAAAAATCAATGAACAGATTCTTCTAGATGCAGGAATTCCAGAACTTAATTGAATACAAAGGATGAGTCATATGCAGATTCAATGAGCAATCAAAGCACGACAAATAAAGGAAATAATACACGCAATATATATATATATATATATATATATATATATATATATATATATATATATATATATATATATATATATATAAACATTATAATTTTCAAAATTTAGATGAATTTATTTTTAAAAATAAAAAATTATTCATATATTTTTATTTATAATAATTTAAACTTTTAAAATAACTGATGAATGATGTTTGCCAACATAACATGAGTTGGGAATTCTCTCCCAAACAAGAGTCTAGCATCTTCCCAGTTCGGTTATTTTCCAACAGATAGGCAAGGGAAAACTTCTAACAATTCCACTCACAATTAATTAATGTCTTTATTATTATATGCATGAATATAATATTTGGTTTTTTCTTTTGATGTGAAGCATTATATTTATTCAATAACTTGCGATCGACTTAGCTCGTGTTCCTAACGCTAAACTTCTTTAGAAAAAATTTAAATAGCTATCCTATAAATTTATTATCATTTGAATTTTGAATTTTGAGGACTCAAGGAAACCTCGACATGCACGATTGTGACAATCAAACTTTGAAAATAACCTTTTTTTTGGTGCAAAAATAACCTTTTTTTTTTTTGTGTACGTGGATTTGAACTCGAGAGAAAAACACTCATTTTATTACTAAGTGGATGACAGAACCAAAAAGTTTTGAATGGTAATACTAGCTACTAGATATACATCTCTCTCATGCAAAAAATAAAGATAGAATAGGAAATTCGTAATTATCTTTTATTCCGTTTACTAGCATTATCTGTAGCAGTAAATATGCTTTACGTTTCAATTTGTTATCCTTCTATCTTATCTTATTGTAACGGTACACTTTATTTAATAAAGCTCTGGCAAAGCTATCCTAGTAAGCTTAAGCCAGCCTTTCAATAATCTACAAATAATAATCGTCTATATATATATATATATATATATATATATATATATATATATATATTGGTACAATGATAATAAGAAGGTCTCAACTTATGATCTCTTATAAATTATTAAATTATTTATTACTAACCCATTCTTAATTACTTAATTTGATATATGCTTTTAATGATATTATTTATATATTTTATTTTTATAATTGCCCATAATTAATTTAGGGTGTTTGCAATTACTTGAACTCAAATGGAGTAATTTATATAATTAGGCACAATTAAAAATGTAAGTGTTCAAATTCAATACATTGTATTACGTAACTCATAGCGTTTTGCTTTCTATTTAAATTTCTATATATTTTATTTTTTATTTAATTATTGTAACAGTCAAATTTTTTGAATGACATGTTAATACATAATTAAATAATAATGTATAAAATTTTTATAATAACATTTGAATCAAACATGGGACAAAAATTTTAAGGATTACTCCAATACCCATCTTTTTTCTAAAATACTAGTATCATAGTTGATTTGTCAAACATTTATTAATTATTAGTTTTACTTTATTAACTTCAAGTATTTGTTGTGAAAAATAATCATCAATAAATATCAAATCCTAAACAAGTCTATGCCTTGAAGGCATAAACTGAACATACAACAAGAAATCAATCAACATTGGAAAGAATTCTCCTCATTCCTCAATCTAAGTCATCATCTTGGTCCTCCAAGGTTCTCTTCATCATCGTTGCTTTCATTATTATTAGACTTGTAGGCTTCTTCCTCTTCCTCTTCCTCTTCACTTTGTATATAATCTGTGTCTTCTTCCTCTTTCTCTTTCTACTGTATGTTATGGGCTCTACAGCCCCAACTATTTTAGCAATAGCTCCTCAAGTCAAAGTATCATCATTAAATACCAACTCCTCTTTAGCAGCCTTCTCCATCTCCACCCATTTCTCCCACCAACCACTCATTACCATTCATCAATGTCATTTAGGATAATGACACCAATCACATCTAGGTTGTCAAAACGCTCTTTAAGGGATTGATTATACTTGATGAAAACAAAATCTTACAATTTTTTATGCTCAATTTCTCTTCTTAGAATGAACCTAATGTATAACTATAACAAAAATTAATGTGTAGTTTCACTACATGAAACTATGTATCATCACTCAATCGCCAACTTACATGCTCAAAAGGATTTCAATTACACTCACAACAAGATTCACTACAAGTCAAGCTCAATACTTTTTTAGCAAATGCTTACAAATTTGGAGTAGATGATCTATACATCCTCCATCACTAGCTGCAATGCCATAAGCAAGTACTACGTAATAAAATGAGTTGTAAGGTAATTAAATTTATCTAGAAATTCTCGTACTCACCTGAAGCCAATTATTTCCTTTGTCTTGTTGCTGCCTTAAAACCAAAAAGATGCCCACAACTCTTTTAAATAATGACAACTCTTTTGTAGCACTATCTACCCCTTTTTCAATTGGTATCAGCCTCTCAATGCACTTACAAAGTCCTTCCATCATCTTTGCAACAAATTCAATATGCGGATTGGCGCAAAAGAACTCTTGATGATGAAGCTGGCAATTCCATCTTCAATCAATGATAGCAAATATCTCCTTGTTGTCTTCACTTTCATTGAAGGATCTTTGCATAGCATCCTTTGTCCTATCAGTTGCTTCATATATAAAACTCATTGTTGGCTATCAACAAGTTACAAGTCAAAGAACATGCGTAAGAGGCACCATAGCTTTGAGAGTATAAACAACATGATTCCAAAATGGAGTCATGAGTATCGTCTTAGTTTCCCTTTTCCCTTTAGCATCTTTGGATGACCCAGATCTCAACTATTCTTTTAATCTAAACCTCTTTCTAAGGTTTTTTCTCATTTTTTTTTTTTTGGGGTGCAACTTTTGTAATGTAAGAAATGTTGTAGCAAACCTTGCGATCCCATACCTAACCAATTTCGTCTTGTTAGTGAACTTCCTCATTGTGTGTTGAAGCCTAATGAATGGGTGTAAATGAATCCTACAAGAGAGATGTCTCTTTGTATTGTCTTTTTCACTTTGGGAAACTTTCCAATATCATATCAACTTCACACAGTATGCAGCACATGGAGTCCAATAAAGATATTTTCTTTTGGCTTGTAATAATTTACTTAATTCCAAATTTAATGTATCATGAATGATCAAAGCAAATAAAAGGCATTTAAGAAATGAAATTATGAAAACTATTCTAATTTTTAATCCTTTACCAACTCTTAGATATAAAATCATTTATATGGCTTCACCCAATAGCTTAAGTTGTTGGGTGAAGCCACATGAATGATTTTATATCTAACACCAAGACATAGTTGCTGCCATTGTTGGTTACAATTTTAACAACATCCTACTCTCGAATCAGTCCGTGTATCTGACATAATTGAACAACCAAATTTTACCCATTTTTCTCTGTGACCCTTTAACAGGAGTAGAACTCTCAATTCATGACAACTTGGACTTTTTAGGTGTTGGCCATAGTTTTCCAATAGTTCAACCTTTAACTTGAAGCTTTTTCAAATGGATTGCATTGAATGCTATTCCTACTTGATAAAAAATCTAAGCTATATAATGAATTAGGGGAGGAGCGAGAGGAAAATTATGAGGGGACAAAAGTGAAAGAAAAATTTATTTTGGGTGACCAAGTTACAAAATTCTATAATTTTTTTAAATACATGTAAAAGTGAAAATTTGAAAAAAAATTTGTCCCCTCAAGCATCACACTACGCACTGCCCCTGTAATGAATAGTTTTATGCCTCGCTCCTTTATCACATGCATCATTCATGCTTGTTTGCCTCAGCTTGCCAACTTTTACTAAATTAAGAGTTTCTTCATTTTTTTTTTTTTTGAAAAGAAGTAAATCCATGAGACATTTCATATTCTTTCCTTTCTTGGCCTTAATGACAGTAGAAGGGGTATCATTTGATGTTGATGCCTTTCTCTTTCCATTTCGAATAATGCTAATCTCGTGCACCTCGGCACTGTATGCAGTCTTGTCCTCCTTTTTCTTGCTGACAGCTTCCTAGTGCAGCTGCTTAACTTCAGGTGGGCATATTTTACAAGTATCTATATCACCAATTTATACCGGGTTGATGTTTCTTTGCTCTAGTAATCCCACCACTGGTAACTTTTAGACAAAAGTCACATGTAACAGACTTCCTATTATTTATGCCATTCAAACTATGCCAATGCCATCCTATATCAACATTGTCACCCGTTGGATAGATGCATAGAGATTCGTTAAATGAAAGTCTTTTAATGTTATAATTGAATAGTTGTGATGTCAAAAAGTGAATGTGGCTCTGATAGTGAATATAATTTATAGTGTTAAAATTTAGAAAGTTTTGTATATGTCTTAGATAAGTTCTTATTCCATCTTCAAGTATGGAAGAGAAACTAATGGAATATAGCCAAGTGAATATGATAGACAACCACCCATTTACCAGGGTGGACAGCAGGAAGGGAAAGAAGTGCAGCAGGGAACTATTGACTCTTACGGCTGAAAAGGGAATTAGGGGAGAAAATGATTAGGGGTCATGCCTTGTAACCACCTGCACATGTGGCAGGTGGGCCAGGAGAGAGGAAAATTCTGTTAGAAATTGAGGAAATAAGAGGAGAGAAGGGGGAGGGAGAGAGACAGGTGATTTAAGTGAAGTGGGAAGGGGGGAAACAAACTCCTTGAAAGCTTGCATTGTATCTGCATTTCCTATTTGTTTTCTGAGTCTTTTTCCTTTATTTTCTGTACTAAGTTCTTCCAATTTACACTGATATTACACTGATATCATTAGAGAGGAGGGGAGCTCTATCAGTTTTCTTGGAATATATTCAAACTCTGTTTCCAGTTTCTATAAGAATTGTGTACTCTAAGAATATTTATTGGCATGCTCTCACTGTTTAATCCATATCATGGGTAATCACAAATATTGTGACGGATATATTCAAATCATTGAGCACATTTTATTTGGGTACCTAAACACTTTAAAGGTAACCCGAACAGAAGAAGGGGAGCTGGTGGGCAAATTTATGTATAGCAAGTTTTAAACCCTAATGCCTTTTATTTCGTTAGCCCTTGTTCAGCTTGATGCATGATGCTGTTTTCCATTAGCCAAGGTTTTGTTTTAGCACTACTTCGTTCTTATATTTGTGTGTTTCTTTTATTTGGCAATGTTTAGATTTTTGTGCAGAATTTGAACTTTTGACTTAAGCTTGTGAACCTTTCAGAGGCACTTTTTTTTTGTTTGTTTTTGTTGGTTGTCTCATTTAATCAAAAATCCAATTTGATAACTTTCTTTGTGATTTTCAATGACAATTCAGTGTGAGAATGGGCATATTGCTTGCTCTCTAATTGCTGTGTCAGGCTTGGGAACAAGTGTCCTATGTGCACAATGCCCATTGGCTATAGCCGTAACCGAGCTATGGAGAAGGTGTTGGGAATCTATTAAAAATATCATACCCGAATGAAAAATATGGTTGTAAAGAGACATCTAGTTACAGTAAGAAAATGATCACACGAGAAGGAACGCATCTATCTACCATGTTTATGCCCACATTCAGGTTGCGACATTGTTGCCTCATCCAAGGAGTTATCCCTCCACTTCAGCCATAGACATGTGGATTCTGGAATACAATTTGCATATGATCACTTTTTCTCTGTCTTCTTAAATTCAAACGACAAAAACCATTGTTCTTCAAGAGCAATATGATGGTACTCTGTTTATTCTCCACAATAGCGCCGAGATTCTGGGGAACACAGTCAAGGTTAGTTGCATTGGCCCCAACTCTAAGGCGCGGTTTCATTATGATATCTCGGCTGGGTCTCAGGGATGTTTCTCTATCATTGCATTCTTTTTACCAAAACATTCAAGGCCGCATTGCTGATGCTCCTTCAACAGGGTTCCTAATAGCGTAGCATTTGAATTAGGATAAGATAAGAACAGTTATAACAGCAACACAGCAAAGCCGCCAACCTTCGTAACAGCAAAGCATATAACCTCATCTGCATAGTGTAACAGTTTTCCTTCAGTTCGTCTATATATGGACAATGCATGATCAATAATAAACAACACAAAACCGATTCTTCTTATTATGGTATCAAAGCAAACGATCAAGGGAGTGACCTTGCGTCTGCCTCTGCAAGCATGAAGCCTAGGTGTCCTTTCTCCTGTTGCTGCCATTCAACAAAAATGGCAAAAGACACAAGCAGTTCCAGAAATCTCAAGGTGACTGATTCACGATCTCCCTTTTATGTCGCTGCATCAGATAACCCTGGAATTATGTTGACAAAC
This sequence comes from Castanospermum australe, assembly GCA_019955255.1. NCBI lineage: Eukaryota > Viridiplantae > Streptophyta > Magnoliopsida > Fabales > Fabaceae > Castanospermum > Castanospermum australe. The sequence goes on along the minus strand of NSJW01000253.1, from coordinate 601,680 downwards.
GTTCTGCTGCGAGGTGAAAGCAACTACGAGAACTGGAGCAAGGCCATGAAAAACACGCTGAAGGCCAAAAACAAATTGGCTTTCGTGACAGGATCCATTACAGCACCCAAAGATGAGGACTGTGACGAAAGTTATGCATGGGGAGTATGCAACTCAATGATCAACGGATGGATACACAACACGATAGATCCACAGTTGCAGCCCTTCATCAAATACTTTGACACTGCAAAGGAGTTGTGGGATGATCTTTAAGAACGATACTCAGTTGAAAATGTGCCTAGGACCTATCAATTAAAGGTCAATCTGCTCCCCATCAAACAACCAGGCACTACCGTGGCAACATATTATACACAGCTACGTGCTGTGTGGGATGAGTTGGAAAGCTGCAAAGCCACCGATGCGTGCCCCAGTGGTGACAAGTGTCCTGTTACCAAGCATCTCAACCAGGAGACAGAAAGATAACATGTTTATCAATTTCTGATGGGCCTCGATGACGCAGTTTTTGGTAGTCTGCGAACTCAGATCCTAAACACCAGTCCTTTGTTGTCACTAAACCGAGTCTATGCCATGATCACTCAGGAAGAAACACACAGAACAATGGTCCGATCATAGAACGAGAAGGTGGACGCGATTGGATATGCAGTGCATGCTCAAGCCCAGCGTGCGATCACAGGTACCCAGATAGCAGATCACAAGTGCCAAAATGTTTCTGTAGACACAGCTGCCAAACGAGTCATATGCTTACACTGTGGAATGACAAACCATGATATATCTATGTGCTTCTTCATTCATGGCTTCCCAGACAAAACCCCCAGGACGTGGACGTGGCAAAGGCAAACAACAGTCCAAGACAAATACAGCTCATGCAATCAGAACGGTTCATGCTGAAGAGACTCCGTCGAAAAATGCCACTGCTTATAGTGCACTTACACCAGAAGTGATTGAACGATTGTTGTCCTTGGTGGAACGATTGCATCCTCACAGGTTGGTTTACCAAATGGAACCAAAACACATGCTGTGCAGCAGGGCACTGTTGTTTTAGGACCCAATCTCCTTCTTTATAATGTGTTATATGTTCCTGAACTAAATTGCAATCTCCTCTCTGTTGGTCAATTGTTGAAATCGCAAGGAGGATGTATCTTCTTCACTGATAAGTATTGTTTCATGCAGGACCACACCTCGAGAATGCAGATTGGATTGGGTGAACTGAATGCTGGGGTCTATGTATACCGACAAGCCAGAAACAGTGCATTCGCTGTTCGTAAAATAGATGAAGCAACGATATGGCACCAGCAACTCGGTCACCCATCAAAACAATGTTTTTCTTTTCTGTAAAATAATATTTCTGTTAATAAGCAATCTGAAAATGTTGTATGTGATGCTTGTCATCGAGGCAAACAAACTCGCAATGTATTTTCTCTTAGCTCTCATGAAAGTACCAATTGTTTCCAGCTTGTGCATTGTGATATCTGGGGTCCCTATCTGGTATCCTCTATTACTGGAGCTCACTACTTTCTTACTATCGTGGATGATTTTAGCCGCGCAGTTCGGGTGTATTTGATGGCAGAAAAGAGTGAAACGGTTCATCTAATTCAAAACTTCTTCTCTATGGCCCGTACTCAATTCAATAAACTAGTGAAGAACATCTGCACTGATAATGGTACAGAATTTTGCCATCAAACATTGCTTAAACTATATGGTGATCTAGGCATCTTCCATCAAACATCTTGCGTTGATACGCCCCAACAAAATGAATGTGTTGAACGAAAACATCGTCACATCCTCAATATGGCAAGATCTCTGAGGTTTCAAAGTAATCTTCCCGTCACTTTCTGGGACGAGTGTGTTCTCATTGCGGCACACCTCATAAACCGCACTCCAACAGCTCTTCTTAAAGGCAAAACACCGTATGAAATGTTGTTTAACGAGCCTCCAAGCTATGACTATCTCCGGGTGTTCGGGTGCTTGTGTTATGTGCACCCTAGGCCAAAACCACGTGACAAGTTTGCATCTCGCTCTAGGAAGTGCGTCTTTCTTGGCTACCCTCATGGCAAGAAAGGTTGGAGGTTGTATGATGTGGAGAAACAAGACGTATTCATCCTCTAGGGACGTGCGCTTCCATGAAACCATATTTCCCTACAAAGAACCAGAAGCTCCCAACTTATAGTAATACCTGCACCCCCACTACCAACTTCTTATCCCACATTTGATGACAATCCGGAAACTATCACACCCGATCAGGCCCACCATTCTGCTAGTATCCCATCTGATCCTATTTCTTCTGTTTCTCCACCTATCGTTGCCAGGGGGAGTGCCTCCACTGATCCTCCTTTAGACACCACAACAATTGCACACCATGGAGCTCTCTCCACCATTAATCCTGATACTGCTATCTCAACAACCGGTCGAACCCAATGTGACCGCAAACCACTTGCTTATTTAATAGACTATCAGTGCCACACTATCGGTACACACATGCCCTATCTTCAGTCACTTGATCCGAAATGCTTCTCAGGTACGCGGTATCCCATAAACAATTACGTATCTTGTACAAAATTTTCACCCAAACACAAACACTTTTTGGCAGCAGTCTCTGCAAGAACTGAACCAAAGAGCTACAAGGACGCTATGCATGACCCAAAATGGCGGGACGCAATGCAGCAAGAAATTCTTGCTCTCGAACATAATCAAACTTGGCGTCTTGTAGACCTCCCACCAGGCAAGAAAGCAATTCCCAGTAAATGGGTCTTCCGAATTAAATATCTCTCCGATGGAACAGTAGAACGCTACAAAGCTCGCTTAGTTGTTACGGGAAACAACCAGGTTGAGGGCAACGATTATACAGAGACATTTGCACCTGTCACTAAAATGGTTAGCGTGCGCCTTTTTCTTGCCGTAGCTATAGCCAAGAACTAGGAGATCCATCAAATGGATGTTCATAATGCGTTTCTCCATGGTGACCTTGCAGAAGAAGTGTACATACGTCCACCACCTGGTTTTTCTTTGCCAAACTCTAGCAAGGTGTGTCATTTGCAAAAGTCACTTTATGGCCTCCGACAGTCCCCTCGCAACTGGTTTGCCAGGCTTTCTTCTTCCCTTCAACAATTTGGTTTTATACAGTCCAAAGCTGACTACACGCTTTTTACGTACAAGCGTGATCAAGTTTTCCTCGCCCTGCTCATATATGTCGATGATATAGTAATTGCAGGCAATGACTCGACCGCTTGCAAGAAGGTCAAAGACTATCTCAACTCCTGCTGCAAAATCAAGGATCTCGAACCGCTGAAGTATTTTCTTGGAATAGAGTTTGCCCGTGGCCCACGAGGTTTGTTCATGAGCCAGCGCAAATATGCTCTCGACATCTTACAAGAGGCCGGTCTCTTGGGCTGCAAACCAGTTGAATTCCCAGTTAAACAGAATCATCGTCTAGCTCTTGCTGATGGCCCAGACTACACCGACCCATCACGTTATTGTCGATTGGTAGGACGGTTAGTATATCTTATAATTACACGACCTGATTTAAGCTACGGTGTCCACATCCTATCACAATTCATGCAAAACCCTAAAGTCCGACATTATGAAGCTGTTATCCACTTGTTACGATACATCAAAAATAGTCCTAGGCAAGGTATTCTACTAAACTCCAGCTGTGATCTCCAACTCCATGCCTTTGGTGACTCGGATTAGGCAAGCTGCCCTTTGACTAGAAGATCATTAATGGGTTACTTTATCATGCTTGTAACGTCTCCTGTCTCATGGAAAACAAAGAAACAAATGATTGTGTCTCGATCATCGGCCGAAGCAGAATATCGAGCAATGGCCAGTACAACTGCCGAAATAGTCTGGCTAAAGTCATTCTTACGTTCACTTAGTGCTTTACATGATCAGCCAGTACAGCTCTACTGTGATAACCAGGCCGCTCTTCACATCACCTCAAACCCCGTCTTCCATGAACGAACCAAACACATCGAGCTTGATAGTCATTTTGTTAGGAATCACTTGACGACTAACACCATTTTCACATCTTATGTTCGGTCCGAAAACTAGCTAGCCGATATCTTCACAAAGGCGTCGGGCAAGAGTCAGTTTCAATCTTTCCTTCACAAGTGGGCATTTCTCACCTCCATGCTCCAGTAATAACGTAGCATTTGAATTAGGATAAGATAAAAATGGTTGTAACAGCAACACAACAAAGCCGCCAACCTTCGTAACAGCAAAGCAGTTAACCTCATCTGCATAGTGTAACAGTTTTCCTTCAGTTCGTCTATATATGGCATGATCAATAATAAACAACACAAAACAGATTCTTCTTATTAGTCCCTTTTTAATTCCAAGTGATTTCTTTGGTTCTTCTGGACAAATCAAACTAAAAATTCGCATAAAGTATAATGTTGCACATCCTACAGAAGCCCTTAGGTTTTAGTGGTTTACCTTCCTAGAGGATACCGAAATTAAACATTGGCTGGGGACCGAAGGGGAATGCCTTTTAGTTGATTTCTTTATGTATTATCTTTGTTAAAGGGTGGGGGTCATCTGAAGCAGATCAAAAAATTTGTTCTATGTGGGCACAGTTGACTTGGACCTTTCCGCAAGAAGATTGTTGTCAATGAGTAGGAAGCTAAAGGATACTTGCATGAATGCATGGGATTTAGTTTCAAAAATGTCCTTTAAATATGAAGTATGCCAAATCAATACTTGTATCTAAATTTGGTTCCAGATCCTGAAAATACACACATTTGTTGACTAGTGGCTTATGTAGGTTGCTGCTTTTCCCTGTTCTATCTTTGTCCCGTAAATTTCATGAACCTCTGCAAGTAGTTTTAGTCAAAGTTCAAAACAAAATTGTTGCTGGCAAAATCTACACAAGGATTGCGTTGTTGAAAGTAGTGATGAAGCTTTCGAAGCAAAGTATGATTGAAATCAAGAAGATTGGCAAGTTCAGTAAGGATGCAAAGTAGTATACACGGATTATTATAAACTATTAACAAAAAAATATTAGGACGAACAAGGTGGATTTAGGAACTCGTTTAACATCTAGTCCCACCAACCATAAAGTAATATACACGAGGAATCCACATCATTATTGATGTAATATATCACGAAGAAGAATCCACCTGGTTTCAAAGAGGAGGATAGAGAACTCACTTTAACAACTACATCAACCAGTCATCAAATAAAGTACCACAAAGAAGAAGCAGCCGCCTTATTGGTATTTGGTTTTAATTAACTTTAAAAAAATCATTTTTTTAGAAGTTTTTTTAACAAAATTTTGATTGTAAGATGGTTTAAGTATAAAATAATTGTGTAGACAAATAAGGTGAAGTAGGTGTGACTCGGACATAAAGTGATAAGAATGAAGAACAAAACAGAGGTCAAGATACTAGTCTTTACATTCAAATTAAAAAAAGGTGAAGCCTACGTGCCAAACACAATCCATTTTTTGGCGCATCACTATTTTATTTTTCACACAGACTTGGAATTCTACTGGTAAGATACTAACTAAAACCAAAAGCAAGACAACAAATGTAGCCACTTGCCAAGGTGATACTAAGACCAAAACCAACGCAACAAATCCAGCCACACGCCCAGGTGACCCCACAGCTCCACCATCTTGGAAATGTCCTTTCACATTTGGCCGTCCACCTTGGAAGACGAAGATCAACGCAAGAGGAACAAGCTGAAGTTGATCATGGCTGTCAGCACGGTTGGCCTGTAGTTTGAATATTTATACGACGAAACCCACAGCAAGAACATCATGATGCCAACTATGGCGACCAGCGGCAGAAGAGGAGCTGACATGGAGGACAGACTGTTCCCTGTCCACCCTTGTTTCCATGCTGGATCCATTCTCTCGTTCAAAAGCCAGGACAATTCTCTCTCAACTTTTGGTTTAATATTTTCTTTCTTCTGGCTCCAAAACGTTCATTATTGTGTCAGAAATGGAGAGGAAGTGACATAAATAGAATATATCTGTTTCATTTCATTTATGTTGGCTTTGGCATACAAGGGTTCAGAGCAGAGCTTTTTGATTTGGACTTTTGCCCACCGAGTTGGCATTTTTGAGCGTGTTGAAAGGAGAATCAATCCGCATTGAGCGGAGTGCATTCTCGGCGTTTTGGGTAAGATCGAGTGAGTAATTGTTTCGTGCATGCAAAGCTTCATTTGGAAAATGGAAGGGTTTGTGTGTGAAGAGCCACATCCTTGTGTTGACAGGTTTTGCGCACTTCACCTTTCGAGGGTGGGGACCAGCAGCATTCCAGAAGCGCCGAGTCAACGAGCAATTAATTGTTAAATTATTTAAACGGAATAGTGTTGAACATGTTTAGATATTTTTTATCAAAAAAGAAAATTTAAGACTAAATAATATGGTTAATGTATTTTCTTGGCACAATACAGTTAATTTATTTGCAAGCATGAATATTTTATTTCACTTTTATCAAATTTGTAAAATTTATTTAGAAGTACTGTAAAAGAATATATTATTCTCTGAAACAAGTCAAATTCAAATCTGCAACGTTAGTGGCGAAGTAGATATGGACAAATCTTGTTGGATTAAGAATCCATATCTCTGACCCTACACTAGCAATTAGCAAAACTCTTCCTCTTCCCCAGCGGCTCTTTTGCGGTGGATCCGGTAATGTCATCATCCCCTTCAAATTTTCAAAATTATATATAGCCGACCGCACCACCTTCCTCATATTACACAGGCCACAGAGAACGCGGGCACAGAAGCAGAAATTTTTCAATTTTGGTACCTAACTGAGGTATTTTTTCTGCGTTCTTTTCTCCCCAATAACTTTCTCGCTTCAGCATTTCTTGTTTCATGTTAAATTTCTTCTTTCTTCTTCTTCTTTTTTGCTTGGTTTTCAGTCTGTAAACATGACTGCTGAGTTCAAGGCTCAAGAAGAAACCCAGATTGCTGAGGTGGTTGTTGCGCAAGTTGAGCCCAAAACAGTTGCAGAAGAGAAGGTTGTTGAAGATGTGAAACCAAAGGAATCAGTCAATGAATCCAAACCCAAAACGGTAGAGAAGAGCAATTCATACAAGGAAGAAAGCAACTTTCTTTAGTGTTTAGATTGCTTATGTGATTTACTTCTAATATTTCTAATATAACCGTTTGTTGCCTGTTTGTGCTCCAAACAATATATATACTGGTCAATAGCTCGTCATATGGAGCATGTGCTCATCACCATACTTACCAGGAAGTGCATTTGGGCCCAAGCATCATTTCGTTAATTGACACTCATTTTTTTAATTGGTTCTTTTCAAGTGCCATTTAATTGTATGCATTATTTGCCATTCATTCTAAACCTGATATCATGTATTCTAAGCCATGACTTCCAATCAGTTAGCATAACCGTAACTGATAATTACCATTATTTTTAGTAGTAAACTAGTCATTCCACCCGTCACCGCACTGTAGATTTAATTATCATCAAATATAGAAAGTGAATTATGAACTTTAATAATTCCTTCTGGAATTATCAACTTTCTCTAAAATTAAATCTCTCACTTTGTCTTTCTAGAATTCCTCATTTCATCTCTCTAGAATTAAATTTCCTCCCTTTTTTATCTAAATTAATTCTCTTACTCTCTCTTTATAATTCTTTCATTTTTCTCTCTAAAATTGAATTCCTTACTTTTTTCTTCTAAAATTGAATTTCTCACTTTCTCTCTCTAAATTTTGAATTCCCTCACTTTATTTCTCTCAAATTCTCACTTCTCTTGAATTCTTTCCCTTTCTCTTCTAGCTTCTCTCTATTTCTTTTTTTAGAGTTGAATCCTTCACTTTCTCTCTCTAGACAAAAGTACATTAGGCTTTAGGGATTGGTAGCATATCGGTTTTCTTATAAACTTCAGTTACTGTTTGGTATTAGGACCCACTGTGCCTTAGGAACACACAATACCTTAAGACTTCTGTGGGTCCCAATGGGTACTTACAAGTTGAGTGTACTCATCGTCACCCACAAGGTAAGGACGGTATGAGTGACGGTTGATGGTTTCCTCATCATAGCAAACCTCAAATCCCTTCATGTAGCTAGTGTCTGGAGGTATAGTCACCTTCTCCTGCATATAGCATTAGTATAAGCACTTGAACAATGTTTTGGGCATCCAGGCCACTCTGAGTACGTAACAAACAGCATCCACCCTCTCCGCAAGATCTCTAATCTGATTTCCTCGTGTTGGCCTCCTCTATTTAATGTCTTGCTCCCTAACGAAAATTTCCTCAACAATATGTTGTTTATACCTTTGCTCATTACTGCTAAGGAGAATTTATCGTCATTGAATGACTCAAGAGCAAGCTTGGCATTGGACATTCTTCCTCTCTTCTTGGGTGTTAGGACCTACTGTGCCTAAGAACACATAATACCTCAAGAACTCCTGTTGGTCCCAATGGGTACTCATAAGTCAGTGTACTCATTGTCACCCACAAAGGTCAAGGACAATATCGAGCGCCTGGTTGATGGTTTCCTTATCATAGCAAACCTCAAATCCCTCCACATAACTAGTGTACGAGGGTATAGCCACCTTTTCTGCATATAGGCATAGCATAAAACACTTGAACGATGTTCTGACATCCAGGCTACTCGAGGACATAACAAACTCCATGCACCCTCTCATATAGATCTCTAATCTAATCTCCTCATGTTAGCCCTCCTCTAATTTAATGCCTCGCTCCCTAATGAAATTTTTCCTCAGCAATATGTATGTTATACCTATGCTCATATATTTTTTAGGAGAATTTATTGTCATTGAACGCTCCAGAGCAAGCTTGGCATTGGACATTCTTCTTCTCTTCTTGGGTGTCATTCCTAAACATATTCACCATAATCATTTGGAGGCACATTGCATTATTTTAGTGGCTATCCTAGGATGTTTTATATTCACCACAAAGGGAAGTGGTGGGCTACCTCAAGCAACAATCTCGAAGAAAATTTCGCAATCCAATGATAGGGCCCCACCTCGCAGAAAGTGAACCCAATTAGATAAAAATGGCGAGAGAAGTCAGAAAACTAAAAGATTGGGGCTTGAAAGTTTTGTGAAATGGGTAATGGGTGTGAAGAGGGGGAGAATGACTGAAAAGTGTTTTTAAAAAACGAAACTGTGTATGCGCTGAAGTGCTAGAAGATGAATGCTAAGCACTCAGCGCAATGTCTTTTCAACTTCTGACACAAAACCTTCAGCGCCTAGATACTAGATCTTCAATGCTTAAGTAGTGACCTAGTGCTAGAACCTTAATTTAATTTTTAATTTTTTCTAAAGGAAGTTAAATAAAGAAAAGTGGTTAAACGGCTATCTAGTCAACGTTCAGCGTTGAATGCCTTGAAGCTTGGTTTTTTTCTCCTAGTAAGTGTATAAGCGCTCCCTATGCAATGCTTAAGCACTGTGTTCAGTACTTAGGCATTGAGTATAAACTGAAGCATTGCCATTCCCAAAGCCCTCAAATTCACATCCAGTTAGCGCTTGAAATAAGTAAATCAACAAAATTTTAAAGTTTCAGCATTATACCCACTTCTAACCACACATTATAAACTTATTCACAAGCCCAATTCACATTTCTATCGCAGAATTACCAAAATACAATCAAACAATCATCTGATCTATCAAGATACTCCAATTTCATCATGATCACAACAATTGAGTATGCATCACTTTGCATTCAAAACACTTCAATCATAAAAAAGAAACACTCAATCAATAGCAAATATTTACAAACTTCAAGAATGCTTGTTGATAGTCCAAGCTTGACTCTATCTCGACTCCTTATGGTTGAGCAAAATTGATGGAGGATTTTTGTCGCTTCACACCTCCTCCAAGGTATAGCTTCATTCTTTGTTCATTCATTTTAAAGTTTCTTCCAGTTCCCTAGTTAGTCATCTCTATTGGTCCATAAGGAAAAGACTTCTTTTACTTTAAAATGGATTTAACCATCTCAATTTGAGTTTCCCAGGGAAGAGCTTGAGTCTTGAATTGAATAATAACACTTGCTGTCTTGGTTCAAATTTGTCTTGAGAGAATCCTCTTGTCATGCCACTGCTTGGTCTTTCTTTGTACATGCGTGCACTTTTATATGCTTGATGTCAAAACTCTTCCAGCTTATTTAGTTGAAGGAGTCTCGTCTCAGTTATTTCCTTAGCCTCAAAATTCAGGAACTTGATCGCCCAAAAAGCCTTATGCTCTAACTTAATCGGTTAAATGGCAAGATTTGCCATAAACCAATTGGTATAGTGACATCATTCCAATGGGAGTCTTGAGTGCAGTACTTTAGGCCCATAGTGCATCATCCACATTCCTTGACTAGTCTTTCATTGAACTACTAACCATTTTTTCTAATATTTTCTTCAATTCCCTGTTTGAAATTTCGACCTGCCCTTTTGTTTAGGGATGGTAGGGTATGGCTACCTTATAGGTCACCCCACACTTGGCCAACACAGTTTCAAGTTGCTTGTAGCAAAAATAAGTGCCACCGTCACTTATTAAGGCTCTAGGAACTCCAAATCTTGAAAATATGTTTTTCCTCACAAATCTTATCACTTCCCTGGCGTCATTTGTTGGACATGGTAATGCCTCCACTCATTTTGACACATAATCAACAACAACCAAGATAATTAGAGAAAGATGAAGGGAATGGCCCCATAAAATTAAGGCCCCAAACATCAAGCAATTCAACTTCAAGGATATTGTTTAAAGGCATCTCATGTCTCCTACTTATGTTTTTCTGGCTTTTTGGCATTTGTCACATCTTTCAACAAAATGTCTTGCATCTTTGAATAAAGTGGGCCAATATAAACCACTCTGCAGTACCTTTGTTGATGTTCTTTCCCCCACTGAAATGCCCTCCATACTCTGAGACATAACAATGCCATAAGATACTTTGAAATTCCTCTTCTGGGACACTTCTCCTAAGAATACCATCTACACATTTTTTGAACAGATAAGGTTCATCCCATGCGAAAAATGTCACATCATGCATAAATTTCTTTCTTTGTTGCCAATTCAATTAAAAAAGGAGAATCTTGGCAGCCTTGAAGTTAGCATAATTAGCATACCAAGGCAAGCTTTGCACTACGATCAAATGTTCATATGGAAACTCTTCCTTGATTGGTGTTTGTTCACTTCCTTGACTTTAAAACAATTCTTGATAGATGATTAGCCACTAGATTCTCTGTCAATTCCTGCAACAATAAAATACATATAATGAGACGAGGTTTTGCCTATTGCTTTGTTAGGAGATATTTAAGGGGTGAATGGCTAGTATAGACAATTACTTTAATCCAACCAAGTAGGAGCGAAATTTATCAAAATGCAAAAACTACATGGTAAGTAGTTCTTTTTCAGTTGTAGCATAATTAGGTTGTGCCTCATTTAAAACCCTACTTGCATAATAGATTACATGTAAGACTTTATTTTTTCTTTGTCCTAAGACTGCACCTATAGCAAAATTGCTTGCATCATACATCAACTCAAAGAGCAAATTCCAATCTAGGGCAACAATAGCATAGGCAGAGACAAGTTTTTCCTTTAAAGCATTAAAAGCAATCAAATATTCATCATCAAATAGGAAAGGTGCATACTTAACTAGTAAATTGCACAATGGTTTTGCAATTTTAAAAAAATATTTTATGAATTTTCTATAGAACCCCACATGACCAAGAAAGCTCCTTATCCCTTGACATTGATAAGAGGGGGCAGTTTCTTAATTGTCTCTACTTTTGCCCTGTGAACTTCAATTCCTTTTGGAGAGATATGGTGCCCAAGAACAATATCTTCTTGCACCATGAAATAACATTTCCCCCAATTTAACACCAAATTAGTTTCCTGACATCTTGTTAAAACCAAAGATAGGTTAGATAAGCAAGTATCAAATGAAGATCCTGTTTGAATGGTTCTAAGAACCACTCCGAAGACCAAGTCTTCTGAAACGTTGGCCGGAGATCCGAAAAACTAAGTCTTAAGGTGGTCCACGTTCATCCACGTCCGCAATTCGCGTTCATTCCTCATTCAGAAACCGTCCACTTTAGGTTGCACGTTCCGCAACTGCTTTTGTGATGGGCAGAAGCTATTTAAGAGGATGTGTGTTCATGGTTTCGGGTCCCTTAGCTTGCTTTCGTATTCAGTCTGACATACACCATCAACGTGACGAGAGTTAAAGCTTAGAAGCACCACTGAAACCAAAGTTCGGAGCTTCAAAATTACAGTAATGGCCGGAGGTATTTATGATCCTAATTTTTTCCGCATTTGATCTAATTGCTTTATGAAATGTGTTATAAGCATGATTAGATCATTTAGTTTTTTAACTTACAGATCCAAATATAGAAAAATCATCCACAAAGACTTCAATAAATTTTTTAATCATATCAAAAAATATAGAAAGCATACACTTTTGAAAAGTGGTTGGGATATTGCAAAGCCCAAAGGACTTTCTCCAGCATGCAAAAACTCCATAGGGACAAGTAAAGGCAATCTTCTCCTGATCTTCTAGTGCCACCACAATTTGATTATACCCTAAGTAGTTATCCAGAAAGCAGCAATATGCATGACCGGCTAATCTCTCCAACATTCGATCATTGAATGGGAGTGGAAAAATGATATTTCCTTATTGCACTATCGAGCCTCCTATAGTCTATACACATTCTCCAATCGGTTACTCTTCTCATGGGAATGAGCTCGTTGTCATCAATCGACCAACACAATCATTCCTCTTTTCTTTCGAACAACTTGAACAAGACTTACCCATTAGCATGTTTGTTTTTGTTGACTACAACATTTGAATTGTTTGCATTTCTTTATATTTTCATTTGAACAATTCATTTAAACTTTTTTCTTTCATAGATGATTTAAGTTTTTCTATGATGACTTTAGGAAATATAATTTTAGAAAATTTTCCATCTTACATTTATTGCTTATTTATATAATTTTTTCCGTGCATGTACTGATAATTCTATTAGTTTCTCCTTATAATGATACAAATGGTGGAGAAATGGTTACTTTTCTTGGAATATGCTTTCTGACTTTCCTTCGATTTCAAAGAAGTCCTACAGAGAAAATGTCCATGGCTTCCGGAAATACCACGAATCTTCTTTTTTTGTTTTTTTTTTTGGTAGAAACGAATCCTCTATTATTTATTAGTTTAAATTAATATTTAAAAGTTTCTTATTATTATTTAAAATGGAGGAAATGGACAAATATTTTTTTCGACATGATTATTGGATATTTTCTTGCACGAGAATTAAAACAGAAGAATATTAACAGGGTGACAATCAAAGTTTCACGCATATTTTTGAACTAACGATTTTATTTGTTTACTCTTATACTTTTTTTTTTTTGCCATGATTCTTACACTTTCTTTGAAATATCATATTTTGGCTACAACTAAAAATATGTTGAAGTTTTATACCGAATGTAATAAACGTTTTTGCTAGATTTTAATTCATGCGTTGTATAGGATGAATGTACGGGTTACGATATTTAAAAATAATAAAAAAAATAAAATATGCTTCAATATATAGTGATGATTTATAGCTAAAATATGAAACAAGCTCCAATTGCCGTCAATATAATAGTTTTAATAGAAATTCTAATTAGTCTCACTTACACTTTTTTCTTTAATCAATTTCAAATTCAATTCATTAAACATGATAGTTGTAATAGGTTAATATATACAAATTCTCTCAACTAATCTATACTCAAATTTCCAAGGCATTAATAAATGAATTTAAAATTATCCACAGTTCTCTGTTTTAAACTTTGTTTTAGTTTCTGCATTTTCTGTCAAAACGACCGAGCATGTATAATAGAGTAGCATCATGAGTCTATACTATATACAGGTATCATTTCATACATGCATGTCGTGCTTACACACGAATAGTAAATTGTAGAATCAAGGAGCTCTACAAGTTATAAGGAATGGGCTACTCTTAGTTTGCGGGAGGTAATTAGTTTAATTCACTATACTAGTAATTTATTTTTCATATTTTTATTTAATAGTACTTTATTTAGAGTAATACTACATTGCAAAATTTAGTTTTTTTTTTTTGCATTGTTAAATTTATTTTTAAGTCTAGATCAATGTAAGAATCATATCAATACTTATCTTGAGTCCTACGTAAAATCGTAGTCAAGAATCCATTGTACAGCTGCGTGCATGCAAGGTAACTTGGGTCATTGATATATTATTATACGTTGAATTAAGCTCTCTATGTATATCTTTTCAAGAAGAAATATCTCTAGTTTACGTCCTTGAATTGTCTCCCATGGATGAATAAGGCATGCGTTGATTAATCTAGTGTCCACACTTTGGATCTTAAAGCAGCAATGAAACTCGTGACTACTATATAAATCAGATACTTGTAGTTCTCATTCCTCAATTAACAACCTCTCATATGCACAACGCCATCAACAAAAATGAAGCCTCTATGCTCATATATTACTCTGGTCACAATTGCTATTTTATTTGCATCTTCTTCAGCTGATACTCATGAAGACTTCGTTCAATGTCTTTACCTTCATTCCAATAGCTCCACACCAATCTCTAAGGTTGTTTACACCCAAACCAACTCCTCTTACTCATCTGTACTGCGGTTTTCCATTCATAACCTCAGATTCGCATCCAACACAAGCCCGAAACCCCTTGTCATCGTGACACCTCTGGAAGCATCCCAAATTCAAACAACTGTAATCTGTTCCCAACGCCATGGCATGCAGATTCGAACTCGAAGTGGTGGCCATGATTACGAGGGTCTCTCGTATGTTTCTGAGGTTCCCTTTGTCGTCATTGATCTCATAAACCTTCGAGAAATCGAAGTGGATGAGGAAAACAGCACTGCGTGGGTTCAAGCTGGGGCAACCGTTGGTGAAGTTTACTACATGATTAGCGAGAAGAGCAAAACCCTTGGCTTTCCAGCAGCTGTATGCCCCACTGTGGGCGTTGGTGGGCACTTCAGTGGCGGTGGCTATGGATTCTTGATGCGCAAGTACGGTCTCGCTGCTGATAACATTATCGATGCCCACATAATTGATGTGAAAGGTAGGCTTCTAGACAGAAAAGCCATGGGTGAGGATCTGTTTTGGGCCATTAGAGGTGGTGGGGGAGCAAGCTTCGGAGTGATCTTGGCGTGGAAGATAAAGTTAGTTCCAGTTCCATCAACTGTGACCGTGTTCAGAGTTCCCAGGACATTGGAACAAAATGCAACCAAGCTTGTTCATAGGTGGCAGCTTGTGGCAAATAAACTTGACGAGGACCTAACCATTAGGATCAACTTGCAAAGGGTGAATTCGACTCAAAATGGGGAGAAAACAATGCAAGCCACATTCGAATCCTTGTTTCTTGGTGGTGTGGACCAGCTCATTCCCTTGATGCAAGACAGCTTCCCAGAACTGGGTTTGGTCAGAGAAGACTGTACTGAGATGAGCTGGATAGAATCGGTCCTCTACCTTGCTGGATTTGAAAGTGGTCAATCCCCTCTAGTTTTGCTGAACAGAACTCAAACTTCTACGTTGTTTTTCAAAGCAAAATCTGATTATGTGAGAGAACCCATTCCTGAAGTTGGGCTTGAAGGGATATGGCCATTATTTTATGAAGATGAGGGCCAAGCTGCATCGATGATACTCCATCCTTATGGGGGCAGAATGGATGAGATTTCAGAGTCTGAAATTCCATTCCCGCACAGAGCTGGGAACATATACAAAATTCACCACTTGGTGTATTGGCAAGAAGAAGGGGATCAGGTTGCCCAGAGGCACATCAATTGGATTAGAAGACTTTACAGTTACATGGAACCTTTTGTTTCAAAGTCTCCTAGAGCAGCATATATCAATTATAGAGACCTTGACATTGGGGTGAATAACAATGGGTACACAAGCTATCAGCAAGCCAGCATCTGGGGTCTTAAGTATTTCAAGAACAACTTCAATAGACTGGCACAAGTGAAGACTAGGGTTGATCCTCTCAACTTCTTCAGGAACGAACAGAGTATACCTTCTCTTGTGTGGAAGGGTCAGAAGGGACGCAAATAGAAATCCTTGGCAGCAAAAACAGTATAATAAAATAATTAAGCTGCTTTGTTCGTTATTTTGCTTTAATTTTATGTGTATCTTAAGGTTGCATTCATATCAGTCCGTAGTTATTGTATGTATGAAGCTATGTTGACATGTTATACTTTTCCCATTTTATCAGCCTCATATATATGTTTTGTATTCATCGGATAATGGATGAAGAGGTAAAACAAACTGTGTCCAAGGTGGATGAAATACATTAACCATACTCTAATGGCGCTAATACTAAAATTGGTCTCCCCGGAATTTTTTTTCACTTATGCCCGATTAGTCTTTGTAACTACTCATAAAACGGTTACAAAGAGCATATATATATATATATATATATATCTAATAAACGGTTTGTGAGCCCAAACCAAAGCATATTTGTTTCCAATAGGCATGTAATATATAATGTGATTATTGCTCTAAGGATTATACGTTCCTACTATGAGAAGTAAGAAGGAAAATAAAGGTTATATGGCTATAAAAATTTATGTAGACACTTGATTGATGTTACTTGGCCATTATTTTCATCTTTTTCTATGCAAATATTTTGGAATGGAGAAAATGAGTTCTTTGTATCTCTTCAATTTTGGGTATACATCAGGGAGACCCTCTTTCTCATACCTTTACATACTATGTGTACATGTTTGAATGGAGGAGTTTAGAAAAAAGAAAAGAGGGGGTAAAGTTTTCATTTGGATAGAAAATTCTCTTTATTTTCAGAATAATTTTTTAAAATAAAAGATTATCATGTAACATTTTTATCTTTCTTTTTTTATTTTTGTAAACATTTATAATTTTTTTAATTTAAAAATAAAAAATCAACCGTCTTTTCTTTTTTCTTTTAAACTCTTCATTCCAAACATACCCTTTACGATATATTTGTTTTAAATTATTTCAAATGCTAACAAGCATCTTTATAGGTGTTTGAAAAATGCAAGAGTTGATGCCCTTTAAAAGAATTTAGAAAAACGCTGAAACAAAGGCGGTCAGTGGATTTTATTAAGTTTTGAAGCAAAACCTGGAATTTATGTATTTCTTGGTGGATTTTAGAGGGTGTGATAGCGTTTTTTTTTTTTCTATAAAAGGTATAATTAGATTCCTTAGCGTGGTGTGGACTTTAATTCTTCTATTATAGATAGATTTCTATTTCACTTTTCTAAATACTTCTCTATTTTTTCTTGTTTCAGGGTCTTCCCTTTGTCATTTTGTGGATTGTCATATGTGTTTTTCATAATTTAGAAGCATACCTTTGAGGTTTTTTTTTTTAAAAATCATTCCAAAATGAATTCCCTATGCTGAGATACTATTGATTTAAATTCACTGCCAGGTCAAATCTGAAAATAACCATTTATTCTATTTTTTGGTATTATTCCATTGTTCTCCTGGTTACTCATAATTGTAACACGGATGTTCTAGCTAAAGGAATATATATGCCAACTTTGTATACGTAGGTCATTAAGGAGATAACTTTAATAGATTCAACAAATTTTCAAATCGATGCGAAGATATTGTTCATCTTGAAAATGCCTTCTAAGGTCCTCTATCTCAACTTTTTGCTCATCATTCTCTATCCACCTTCCACGAGCAGCCATGAAGAGTCGACTTCAACGGGTAATGATAATGACAGTAATGAGGGTATCTTGCTCTGTACCTTAGAGTATGTATTTGGATGCATCGGAGTACAAAAGGGAGGAGAATTATTTGGTTTAAAGTAAACATTCTCTTTATTTAGAAATTTTTTGAAATGAAAGAAAGAAAAGGAGAAAATTATTATGTAATTTCTAATATATCATCCCCTTTGTTCATTTTTATAAAAAATTTAAAAATTATCTCAATTTGCAAATGAAAAGTCATCCCTTTCCTCTTTTCCTCTCCATACTCCTTGATCTAAACGTTCCATTCTAGAAAAGAGAGGCTTCTTGCAGTTTGTTCTTCACGGTAAAATGGAACAAAGACTCTCTTGGCTCCTATATTCTCTATCTGCTTCCCCTTGTACTATATTTGGATTGAGAAAAATGAAAGAAAAGGAAAGAAAGAAAAAAGTTTATTTTAAATATTTAAATTTTAAAATTTTAAAATTAGTCTTCTCTTTTCCTCCCTTCTATTTCATTTTTATCTAATCCAAATATATCATTAAAGACTCTTCTCTTTTATCTGGTCATGTTCGACAAAACAAGAGAGGTCTCTTTCAATATATTTTAAAAGGATCAGATCCTTTCTTGTTAATGAAACAACATGAAAGTGTTATATTAGAGAGAGAAAAACAAAAAAAAATATTTTATGTTATAAAAGTACATTTTATAATCTATTACGATGAATTCTATCATAATATAATTTTTATTTATTTTTTTAATAGGATAATCATGTTATAGGATAAGACTCAAACCTTATTTAAAAATCATATCAATCTGTAAATTGATGAGGGGAAGAGGTATAACGTATGTGGTCGACTTGGGGTCATATAGAGTCAAATCAAAATTTTATACAAACTTTTATATTTTATTAAAATTACAACATATGATTCTTAAGTATGTAAATAAAATCATAAAGAAAACACATTAAAATATTTCTCTAACTTTATCAATTCTTCTATTATAATTATTGTAGCAGAGAAATTTAGAAGCTTTTCAAATTTTCTCCGATAGCCACTTTTGGGTTCTCCAGCACGAAGAGAAAAGAACGCTCTCCGTAGCTTAATCATATCAATAATAAAGTTTTTTGATAAAATATTATTCAAAGTAATTAAATGAAGAGCATTGGGTTAACAATCAATTATTATTGTTATTTCAATCTTCTATGTAAAATTTCATTTTAAAATTAAATATTAACATTCAGTGAGATATATAATATACTAACTTAAGAATTAATATTAAAAAAAACTTAAGAATTAATAATAATAAAAAAATATTCCCAACAAATGGATTAGTAATAATAAAACAATTTTGATTCATTAGAGACATAATCATAATTAAAATTTAAACTGCTCATTGTTGTATAACTTTTATTGTCGACAGACTAAATAATAATAACTCAAATTTTCTTTTTTTTTTTTACAAAATTTGTGAATGATTTTTGTCTATAGAGAGTGATTTGTGTTGCAATGTCTCTCAGCGATGCGAAGCAACAAAACTTTTTTAATTGGAAAGAGAATAATGAAAAATTTATGATATAAAAATACAATGCAAATTAATGTAAAAAATAGAATTGTTAATGTAAAAAATAGAATTGTTACTAACCATTTTCTTTCACTAATAAAATAGTGCGATTAGACATATAAAAAAATGGTTTACATTCCAAAGTTTAAATATACTAAATGAATTATATCCAAAAAAAATGTTTTTATTATTTTTAGTTTTATATGTCTTAATTTATTATGCATATTATCAAAAATAGCCATTATTATAAGGAGTAAAGAACCCAAATACTAAAATTAAAAACACATATAAAATAAAGAAAACCTAACAATATGATTTAATGACAGATTATTTCATGGGCCTCTACTACTAGAATTATGGAGGATAGGTAACTGGATGATTGTGAAAGTGAGAGTGTGTGGGTGAATGAATGGAGGAAATGCAGGTGTGTGTGGAATCATGTGGATGAAGTGAGGTGCGTGCGAGTGCATGCGGATGAGTGTGTGGGAGTGAATGGATGTGAGCAAGTGTGGGAGTGAATGGAGGATCATGTGGGAGATTCATAGTGAATTTGATGCATGAAAGGATTAGACTTTGAAATAATTATAGAGAAAAAATTTGAGAAGAACATAGAGAGTTTACCTATACTTGAAAATTTCTTGATCTTATTGTCTAACAAAATGTCCATATTCTTTTCTTTTTTTTTGCCTCTATTCCCTTTAAATAGAAGGGGATTTCTAACTATTAGATAAAGATCAACTCTTATTTGAAACTCAAGTTTTCCTACCTAAAAATTATTTCATCCAAATCAATTTTATCTCTATGAGATCTTTAATTTGAGTTGAATTTTATTTGTCTATCTAAAAATCATCTATTCCAAATCAATTTTATCTTCATGAAATTTTTAATTTGAGTTAGACTTTATCTGTTCTTTTATTATTTTATTAATTGTTGTTATCTTTAATTAAAATTAAAGGATAAGATAAAATTAGAATAAAAAAATAAAAAAAAATAAAAAAAAGGCAAACAAAATATGATGTTTATAATTTGTTAGTTTCAACAGAGATCCATCAACAAAAACTATACCAAGTATTTATAAGGGAAAATGTATTTATAACTGGGACGTCAAGTTCAAACTTCAAAATAATATATCTCCAAAACAAAGTCAACAGGAATTCAACTCAAACAACATGCAAACCAAGAAGCAAGTTTTTTTTTTTAAATTGCTGACTTTGGGTGGGGAAGGAATTGAACTTTGCGAAGTGGGTTGATTGATTTCTCAAATTTGAAAGAAGCAAGTTAATTAATTATAAGCACATAGAGCTAGAAAACCATGGACGAAAACTATGGATCCAACTACTATTGCCACTTAATTTCTTAATTACTGTAGTTGAGTAACTTCTTTTTAAAGATAAAAATCTTTATAAATAATTTTTATAGTGAGTGATTGATGCCTTAACTGATAATCAAGGATAGATCACATAGAAGGTTGTGGGGGCAAATGACCAGCCCCACTAACTTGAAGATATTTTTTGCTATATACTTTGGTTTTTATTTTTTTGGTATAGAATTGCCCCTATAAAAATGTTGAGTAATTGATGTTAAAAACCTTTATTTATACACGAACTTAATAGATGTGAGAATGATGAGATGAAGTACAATAAATGAATACTTTACTCTTCTATTATGTTACTTAGTACATGGTTCAAAATCTTCTCATTCACAATATATTGAAAATTGATGATATTTTTGTCAAACAAAATAAAATTAAAGCATAAATGTTCAACAATTAACTGTACCTAAAAAAGTAAATATTGAGTTTTTTTTTCCTTGTGTAACATGCTTAAATTCAAGAGATTCATAGAGAGATTTAATATAATCATTAGTAAATTTATTTTTATAATTATTTTTTATTTTATTAGCGACAACTACAAAAAATTAAAATGAATTTTTCCTTTATGAATGTTATAAATGATAAAA
Source organism: Castanospermum australe (assembly GCA_019955255.1). Classification (NCBI taxonomy): domain Eukaryota; kingdom Viridiplantae; phylum Streptophyta; class Magnoliopsida; order Fabales; family Fabaceae; genus Castanospermum; species Castanospermum australe. Next base: position 580,522 of record NSJW01000253.1, on the reverse strand, counting down.
TTTAAGAATTAGCCACGTAAGATTGAATATTTGAAAGATAACCTCGAGGTGCAAACTTGACCAAAATATATAGAATTAGACTTTGAATTGCAAACGATTACCATCCTATTGAGATATTATCATTGTTCGATGACGTGTTCATTAAGTCAACGTTCCCATTAAGTAATAACGCACTCGTCACCACACCAGCGCAAGGCCGTTGACAATTTAAAGGGTCTGCTACATCTGCTCTGACCCATCCCAATGTATAAATACCAAAAAGTCTGCGTAGTTTTTAACAAACTTAAAAACATGTGAAAAAATTCAAGCCTCATTTTTGTTTTCAAAGATTACGTAAATTCAATGAATGGATATCTTAATTATAGCTGAGATCGAAAGTCACCGAATATTAGCGGTTTGACCACAAAAAATTAGAATTTGAACAATAAATTAGAATTTGATGCTCGACTCTGATTTGTGTCTGAGATAAGTTAGTACCTTATGCCTCAAATTCATACAAATCCCAAATCAGTGAATGATATATCAACAACTTCAATCTTACAAATGGAGAATACTAGAGTCTGAAAAATCAATGAACAGAGTCTTCTAGATGCAGGAATTCCAGAACTTAATTGAATACAAAGGATGAGTCATATGCAGATTCAATGAGCAATCAAAGCACGACAAATAAAGGAAATAACACACGCAATATATATATATATATATATATATATATATATATATATATATATATATATATATATATACATTATAATTTCCAAAATTTAGATGAATTTATTTTTAGAAATATAAAATTATTCATATATTTTTATTTATAATAATTTAAATTTTTAAAATAACTGATAAATGATGTTTACCAACATAACATGAGTTGGGAATTATCTCCCAAACAAGAGTCTAGCATCTTTCCAGTTCGGTTATTTTCCAACAGATAGGCAAGGGAAAACTTCTAACAATTCCACTCACAATTAATTAATGTCATATTATTATATGCATGAGTATAACATTTGGGTTTTTCTTTTGATGTGAAGCACAATATTTATTCAATAACTTGCGATCGACTTAGCTCGTGTTCCTAACGCTAACTTCTATAGAAAAAAAAATTTAAATAGCTATCCTATAAATTTATTATCATTTAAATTTTGAATTTTGAGGACTCAAGGAAACCTAGACATGCACGATTGTGACAATCAAACTTTGAAAATAAACTTTTTTTTGGGTGCAAAAATGACCTTTTTTTTTTGTACGCGGGATTTGAACTCGAGAGAAAAACACTCATTTATTACTAAGTGGATGACAGAACCTAAAAAGCTTTTGAATGGTAATACTAGCTACTAGTTATACATCTCTCATGCAAAAATAATGATAGAATAGGAAATTCGTAATTATCTTTTATTCCGTTTACTAGCATTATCTGTAGCAGTAAATATGCTTTACGTTTCAATTTGTTATCCTTCTATCTTATCTTATTGTAACGGTACACTTTATTTAATAAAGCTCTGGCAAGCTATCCTAGTAAGCTTAAGCCAGCCTTTCAATAATCTACAAATAATAACCGTCAACAACCCTGATTTTATATATATATATATATATTGGTACAATAATAATAAGAAGGTCTCAACTTATGATCTCTTATAAATTACTAAATTATTTATTACTAGCTCATTCTTAATAACTTAATTTGATATATGCTTTTAATGATATTATTTATACATTTTATTTTTATAATTGCCCATAATTAATTTAGGGTGTTCGCAATTACTTGAACTCAAATGGAGTAATTTATATATAATTATGCACAATTAAAAATGTAAGTGTTCAAATTCAATACATTGTATTACGTAACTCATAGCGTTTTACTTTCTGTTTAGATTTCTATATATTTTATTTTTTATTTGATTATTGTAATGGTCAAATTTTTTAAATGACATGTTAATATATAATTGAATGATAATATATAAAATTTTTATAATAATATTTGAATTAAACATGGGACAAAAATCTTGGGGATTACTCCGATATCCATCTTTTTTCTAAAATACTGGTACCATAGTTGATTTCTCAAACATTTATTAATTATTAATTTTACTTTATTAACTTCAAGTATTTGTTGTGAAAAATAATCATCAATAAATATTTGATAGATCCTTCAAAGTACTAACACCTTAAGAAAAAATCAAGATACCATAGCAACACCTAAAATTTTGAGTTTATCAATTCTGGACAACTTTAGTAAACATATCTTGGTTGGGACGCCGAAGTTGCGGTAATCCCTCTCATTTCGTATAATTTTATGCACATTATAAATGCATATATAACTTATTTCATGGAAAACAAATAGGTATAAATAATTAAATGTATATTATACCAAAACATAATTATTAAAGACATATCATGTGTTAAAAGTTGGCTTTATGAACATAATTTTTGTTAAACATCCAAAAGTGATGAACCCAAAAGTTTTCTCTAATTTTAAAGCTCTGTTTTTTATGTTATTACTAATTTTTTTTATATCAATTTGTTGTATGTAAGATAAATTTGATAAACATATATAATACGAATAAAATAAATATTTAACAAGAGAAATATGAAACCTTACGCTCGAAGTTATTTTCAGAATCTTGATTTTTGCTTGAGCTGTTTCTAAACTGATTAATTCCATATTTTTGCTCTAATTTTAAAGTCTTATGTGTGATTTTTATATACAATATTTTAAATATGATTGTTGCCCGTAAGATAACGTTTTATATACTATTCCTCAAGGCAATCAAAATCTTCAATTTTTAAATAAAGTAAATGCATAATATTATATATAGTATACCTAAAAAAAATATCTGAGAATAAAAAAACTTAAAGGAGAGCATTCTTGCTGAAATAAATTCAGAATATTTCCCGTCAAAAAAAAATTCAGAATATTTTGAGAAGGGAATAAAACCTGACGCTAAGCATTGTTTCAGAAAAGAAAAAAAAAACTTTACAGAAAAATGTAATTAACGTGGACCATTGATTAATTATATATGTCCACCTAAAATCTTTACATGAACTTGACACAGCTGAAATGTAAATATCAAAAGAATGTTTGAATTAAAAATAAATGAACTTACAAAGACGTAATTAAGTGATAAGTTAGAGTCTAATAAAATGAGTTTTACTTGTAAAATCAAGTAGTGTTTGAATCCTGCTAATAAATCCTAAATGAAAATTAATTCCATACTCAAAAAATATGAAATACTTCATAAAAAAATGAAATAGTGTGAAAGCAAATGAGCATCATATTCTACTTGGATTCAACTGCTGGGTAAGTAGAAATTTTTATATATTTTAGGAGTAATACACTAAACAATTTATGATAAAATTAATTCATAGCACAAATTCTATATGTACGTAGCACGTGTTATCATGTTTTAATTGAATTGATTTATGATTATCTAAGAATTTATACTGCTCTAGAAGCCGACGGCACGAATTGGTGGCCAACTTCTACCATTATCATGTGCGCAAACTGTCACGTCTTACAAAGGGAGCTTTCAGAAATAAAAGTACAAGCATTTAGCAATCACATTTTGCAAGGTCAAAGAATAATTCAGCTACGTTATCTATCTGTGTTTTGAATATTTCTTTGGTCAAATTGGGAGCGAGGTAATCTAAATCTTCTTTTTTATTCTTTAACAATTTTTGTTGACAAACGGATCCTTATAAATTTCAACAATTGTTCATGCCCCATAGACCCAAAAAAAAAAAAATCCTCCTATCTTTGTCAGAAACACTCACATTAGGACAAGCAAAAATGGGAGTCCTCGCTCCTCCTAGAATACTGCTATCGTTGCTTCCTATTGTTGTGCTGCTTTCTCTTCCTTGGGCAGCTTCAGCTACAAATTCAGCTCACAACACTTTCGTTCATTGCCTTGTAAACCATTCTGAGCCCTCTCACCCCATAACTGCAGCAATTTTCACCCTAAGCAATTCCTCATTCTCTTCAGTATTGCAGGCCTACATTAGAAACCTTCGTTTCAACACCTCTACAACCCGAAAGCCATTCCTCATACTCACTGCACTGCATGTATCCCATGTGCAAGCAGCAATTATTTGTGCTCAAAAGCACAACTTGCAGATGAAAATCCGTAGTGGTGGTCATGACTACGAGGGTGTGTCTTATGTAGCTGAAGTGCCATTCTTCATCCTTGATATGTTCAATCTCCGATCCATTGAGGTTGATATAGAAACTGAGACAGCTTCAGTCCAAGCTGGTGCAACCCTAGGTGAAGTTTACTATAGAATTGCCGAGAAAAGTAAAACTCATGGCTTCCCAGCTGGGGTTTGCCCCACTGTTGGGGTAGGAGGCCACATCAGTGGGGGTGGCTACGGCAACATGATGAGAAAATATGGTCTTTCAGTAGATAGTGTTATTGATGCACAAATAATCGATGTTCATGGCAAATTGCTTGATAGAAAATCTATGGGTGAAGATCTCTTTTGGGCTATCAGAGGTGGTGGTGGAGCTAGCTTTGGCGTGGTGCTTTCCTACAAGTTAAAGCTAGTTGGAGTTCCAGAGACAGTCACTGTTTTCCAAGTTCGGAGGACCCTGGAGCAAAATGCCACAGATATAGTTTACAAATGGCAACATATTGCACCAAACATTGACAATGACCTCTTCATTAGGCTCATCTTGGATGTGGTAAACGGTACTCAAAATGGAACAAAGACTGTGAGGGCTACATTCATAGCCTTATTCCTCGGTGACTCCAAGAGACTTCTTTCTCTCATGAACCAGAGCTTTCCTGAATTGGGTCTGAAGCAATCAGACTGCATCGAAACAAGCTGGCTACGATCAGTGCTGTTTTGGACAAACATTGATATTGCGACACCCGTTGAGATTTTACTCGATAGACAACCTCAATCCCTCAACTACTTGAAAAGGAAATCTGACTACGTAAAGAAACCCATTTCCAAAGAGGGTTTGGAAGGGATTTGGAAGAAGATGATTAAATTGATGGATGCAATACTGTATTTCAATCCTTATGGTGGAAGAATGGCTGAGGTTCCATCTACGGCAACTCCTTTCCCTCATCGAGCTGGAAACCTTTGGAAGGTCCAATACCAAGCAAACTGGAATAAGCCAGGGAAAGAGGTAGCAGATCACTTCATAAACTTGACAAGAAAGCTTCATAAATACATGACTCCTTTTGTCTCCCAGAACCCGCGAGAGGCTTTCTTCAATTATAAGGATCTTGACTTGGGTATCAACCACAATGGTAAGAACAGCTACATTGAAGGCAGAGTTTATGGAGTTGAGTATTTCAAGGAGAACTTCAACAGGTTGGTTCAAATAAAGACCAAGGTTGATCCTGGCAATTTCTTCAGGAACGAACAAAGCATCCCTACATTGCCATATGGAAAGAGTTAGAATGATGGCTCTGAAATATATGATTCGTTTCTATTTGTTGGTTTGTCTGTCATAAATTTGATTGTGGAAAGAAAAAGTGAAAAACTAGGTGCTTAGAACCAGTTACTGTTACATTTTAGGTGAAAGCAGATGTTATTTTGGTAATCAATAATCAAATCACAGTTCTCATGTTTAAGGATGTATTTAATTTTTATTATGCTAATACTTCATGAGTTTTAATACATATATTTAATTATAAATTTTAAAAAAATTAACTGATTAAAAAATGATGAGAGAATTTTAATGTACAAATAAAATTTTGTTTGGTGAAAATGATGCAGGGAACTTTCGATTCCGGATGTACAAAATATATCTGGACTGATTTCTTTTAAGCATATGAATAATGTTAGCAAGGTTATTGTCATCTAATTCACCGTAACAGTACTTACCTGAAAGCGTTTCTTAGTTTATAGACAACGGTACTCAAGTTTATGACATTATGTACTGACAGTATCTATTTTATTGAGTTTCAAATAACCTTTTTAGTTACCATTTCAGCGATCGACAATCAAATAAAAGATTGTTTGGAGGATTAACTCTATTAAAACTTTAACTATTAGCTAGAAGTTCATGAATAATTTAATATTTCTAACATATATATATATATATATCCTAGATGAAGTTTTAGTATTCAATAAGTAATATATTGAAGTGAAAAATGATGCCATTACAATAGACCCCTTCATTTCAACTGGACAAAAATTACAACCAATTTTCTTCAATAAGTTATTTAATTGGATTTGCAGGAAGTCATATTTAATTTCAATTTTATAATTTTATTTTCAACTAAAATCAATGAATGTATATATTTGATTTAACGTGTTTTAGTTTTTATTTTATAACAATAGATTTTCTTTTTGGTAAAGAAAAGGGGCTAAGGCCCAAGAAAAGCAAACTACAATCTCAAAAGTCTGGGACCATTACATCAGAAATCAACAACTGACTAAGCCCAAAAGGAGGTGTCCGAATAAATAAACTTATTAAGAAAAAAACAAACCAAATTGTCCAAAAACGAGAGTTCTAAAATGTTAAAGGAAACATCCTCTAAGTGGACATTGCTGTGTGATTATACTTTAAGAGCAACTTGATTTCCATTACGCCTAACTTAGTGGAACGATATGCTCCTTAATTAAGACTATATATATATATATATATATATAATAAGATGTGTCTCATTACTTAGCTTATGTAGGTTGGACATCATGATTAGACTCAGCAATAAAGCTACATCTAGAAAACTGGTACCAATAGAGAAATAGGGACTATAAAAGAATGGTAATAGTTTACCAAACACTGGTTCCAAGCCGTCCTCGATGAACCATACTATATATAATTCCACTTATTGCGAGTAAATTATCAGTTCATACACGACGCGATGCACCAAGACGATTCGCTGTGGACAAAAGGTGGATGATTCTTGGGATACCAAAGCATAAGAGATTGAATAGAAGGGTTTGAAAGTAAACGAGTCGAACTATCTTATGTATTATTGTCAAATTTTAATACATCAATCCAATCAAAATATAATTAAAATCTGGCATAGAAATTGGATTTAGTGTATTGCTATTTTGGAAATCATTTTGGGTTTGTCCGAGCATTCAAAAGACATATCGCAATGAGAATCTAGCCTCCATCACGCGAGAGATAAAAAATAGGTGAGGCACCCAAAGAGAATTTTGAGTGGGACAGCTTAAGAGACTCAGAATATGAATCCATGTTCTTCCTAAGTGAAGTAACAACTAGCAACTTCCCATTAATAGAGGTTTTAAGATGTTGGAGGTATTTGCAGTTTGTAGAAAAGGCAGGAGCTGAGTTTTGTTGAAGAACGAAGGCTAAGAGAGAAGGTTGGACATTTGGTGGATGAAAGGATGGGGAAGAGGTTGTTCGTCTCTCAATTGTTTTTACTCTCTTTTTTTTTGGTCTTTTCACATTGGGGAATCCCTAGGGTTTTTCTTTTCTTTTCACATTGAAGACCCCTAGATTGCACTCCAACCAGCGTTGAGGAGTGTTTGGCATTCAACCAGCGTAGAGGAATGTTTGGCATTGGTTGGTTGAAATGTAAATTACTAATACTTAGGCATTGAACCACTTTGATTCAAAAACTAACTCTTGAGTTTTTGACCCATCCAAATTTATATATCACACTTCTTTTTCTATTCTTTTTAATATAAGACTTTTACTCACTTCATCATCACATATCACACATCATACATGCTCGTTTTTTCCAAGACTCACAATGGGGCATTTATAGGTGATTTTACAGGGGAAACATGTTGGATACTCCTTGCACGTGGTTCCATGTCGTTAACAATTGTGTTTGCACATGAGGGGTGAGAAATTCTTAAGTTGTCGTTATTTATCCTAAGCATTCAATTTAATAATTGACATATATTATTAACTTTTTAAAAAATAATATGTATTTATAATATAATTAATTAAATTTTATACATATTAATTATTAAATGAAGTGTTTAAAATAAACAATGTTTACGTAAAAATTTCTTGTTAGGGGTTTGCAATGAGGTGTTGAGAACTGTGGTAGCTAGGTGCCTTGGTGCCTGAGCCCCGAAGGAGCTAAAGGTGATATGCTAAAGGTGTTTGGGTGGAGAGTATGCGCTACTTTTAACTTCAATATAAAGGAAGACCAATAATGAAAAGCCTAAGCCTACTTAATTCCCAAAGGAAACTCCTTATCAAGGTATTAAAAAGCCTTGATGGAGTTGTCCATCACCTAGAAGCCAATTCATCCACAGAAAGCATAGCTTTTAAGAGAAAGCGTAGCTTCATTGCTTTGGGTGTCTTTGGAGCGGTTAAGTGTTTGAGGTCCCAAAACAATTAATTAAGAGTATATGGGAATTTCTCCAGCTGTGGAACTAACTAAAATGATTAAGAGAGTTGTGAAGACACAATTGGACAGCTCCTCCCAGTTTGTTATTGTAGAACTTTGAAAATTATTGCTGCCCATTGGAGAGGAATTATTGAAGCTGGAAATTGAAGTGAAGTCAGCTAGAATTAGAAGGGAAATTTAATAAAAACAACCATCCCTCGTATATATAATGGTACACATTAATTATTCGCAGTGAGATTCTGTGTCTTCGCAGAGGGATTTCTTCAATAATTAAGATGAAATTCTTTGTTGAGTCCCTTCTTTAACTCCCAGCTAAGGTAAGGGATGGCATTTTCTCAAGCCGGATGACTCTAGATTCTTAATAGCTCCTCTGTTGCAACCTTAGTAAGGGAAATTAATGTTGAACAACACGAATTCATTTCTTGCGAAATTTTTTACGAATCATCCCAACTGTTTTTTGTTTATCCCCTCCATTCATTTTAATCTATTATTTAAAATAATTACATAAGGATTAAGAAATTTATTAAATAATTTTAATTATAAAAAAATATAATTCAATATGATTAAATTATTATTTTTCTTATTTCATTAATATTTTTTTAATTTTACTTATTTTACTAATTCTCTCTTTATTAAAAAATAAAAGTAAAATTGAAAAGAATTAATTAATAGTTTCTTAATATTTTTAAATAACAGATATTTTAAAATCAAAATAATTCTTTTACATGAAAAGTAAAAATAGACGTAAGAAATAAGTTTTATTTGTTAAAAGATATAAGTTTTGTAAAAGTTTTCGTTAAAAAGATTTTGTGCGAAAACAGATGTACTGAAAATAGAGGCGAGTAGCAATGAGCAATCACCTAAATGTTGTGGAATTTTGCGAGTGTTTTGTGCTGGGTTTATTCTTAGCCCATATAATGTGACATTAGTGAAAAGACAAAAGAAAGAGACAAGAATTGAGAGCATAGAGCACACGAAAGAAGTAACAAGACGAAGGCGAAGTTGCAGAATGCCACTTGTGGTTGCACTTTACCGTTAAAGTTACATTTATTAAAGTTATTTTAAATAATTTAAAATACAAAATACAGTTAGTACATAAAAAAAATGTTCACAACAGCACTATAAAAATTACAATTAGAATAAATGTAATAAAACAAAAGGTAATATATATATAGCCTTTTTACATGTGAAATCATTGAGATTTCAATAACTTTAAAAATTGTAGACCATTTATTTTAGTTGTAATATTAAAATTCATAAATTTATATCATTGATGGGTCAAAATTCTAATTTGTGAATTTTAGATTTTCATTAATTATGAAACTAATATTATAGGTCTTATACAGGCTTTACAAATTCTTTTGATGTATATTTGTATAAAAAGAAATATTATAATATAAACATTTCTATAAGTGAACAGTGTATTTAATAAAATATTATTTAAATTAAGAAATTTAGAATCTACCAAACTTGTCAAGAGTCACGTTATACATTGTGTTTTTAATTTTTCGGATGCAGAATTATTAATTTGTTTTGATTTGTATATAGTATAAATATTTAAATGTTTGGCTCAATGATTAATGTATATTTATCAAAGCTTCATATATATACTTTTCCACGCTCAAAAAAAAGGTCTGATTTCATCCCAATTGAAGGGCGTAACGCGCAACATCTCTCTCGCTGTTTACGTATCCTTAAGGGTAATATTCTTAAGAACTGTTTGAGAGAACTTTTATAAAAAAAATAATTTTTTTTAAATTAAGCTATTTTTAAATATATATTAAATCGTCAACTTATATTTTTCAACGGCACATGGGATATGATCTCCCCATAATTGGTCAACGGCTTATCACAAATCCCCAAAACGATAAAAAATTGCAATAAGTCAATCATTTAATAGGTATCCTTAACAACAACGACTTTTACACAGCACACAGAGTATACGGATGAAGAACCGCCCAAACCAGCTTTTCAGCCATTAAATCAGTGTGTCGTTGCATTGAAATTTATAAACTTAATTTTTAATAAATTTAATTTTATAAATTTAATTTTAATTAAAAATAAATTTAAGTAAAGTAATTTATGTTTAAAAAATTATTTTTAAAAATTAATTTTAACAAAATAAATATTATTTATAAACTATTAATTAAAATTATTTTTAAATATATAATTATTAAAAATGATATGAATTTAGATGTAGTGAAAAAAAATAAAATAAATTATAAAAAAATATCAAAATTAAAAATATTAATATTTTTTTAATTAATTTTTATTTTAATATAAAAATAATAAAATTTTACTTTTTTATTAAAATTTTAATTTTAAGTAAGAAGCAGTTCTACCTTATAATTTTTAAATATGATGACACAATTTTTAAAGAAGAAAATTTGCCCTCAAACGGGCTTTTACTGTTACAAACATACTAAGAATTTTCACAAGTTTTGAGATATTTAGTTTTAAGTTTGCTTTTTTTCCTCAAACATGCTTCATCTTTTTAAACTCTCGTTTGTCTTGGAGCAAATCTATTTTGCTTCTATATTGGTGAAAAGAATGGATGGCCTCTCCAATTGTTACTTTCTTCATTTTACCCTTTTTTATTACAAAATGATTGGTTGAGAGCCTGCTTTGTTAACCACGTAGAGAGTCTATTATTCGGCACACTTGAACATTTTTCATAAAAAAAAAATTCATTTTTGGAATTTAGAGGGATAAGTCTACTTGTCCAATTGTCCTAGCCTAAAGTAACATAGAATTTATACTCATTTTAGTTATTATATATTTAAAAGTAATTTTAATAAATAATATTTAAATAATATCAATTTTATTAGACTTATTTTTTAAATAAAAATTTTTAAACATAAATCAATGTTAAACTCATTTTTAAATAAAATTAAATTAATTAAAATTAAAAATTAAATTTATAAATTTTAATTCAAATACACATTTAATAAAGTTAATACAAAAGTTCAAATTCTTTTTTTTTTAATATTTCTATTAAAACCCATAAAATGTGATTCAAGATAAGTAAGTTTAAATTTCAATAAAATGAGTTTTTACTTGAATTCTTCGTCCAAGTAATGATTAATTTCATACCCATAAAGTACTGGGAGAGATCTTTGTAAGAACAAAAAATATTATTTCAGCTAAAAGATTAAGTACAATTTGCCTATAAAGCTTGTTTTCTTATTTCCAAAATCACTTTGACAATGTCCGTTAAGAAAAAGGAGCATTTTTTTCTGAAACCAAAAGTACCTAAAAAAGCGTGCAAATGAGCCTTTGGCTTGCAACAAAGTCAAAACAGTCATGCGCTAATTTGCCGTCCAAGTTTTCCTCTGACTTTAAAAATGCAAAGAATGTTCGTAACTGCCTCTGTAACAAAAGATTGGGGAGATACCCGTCATACATCACTACCAAGGATCAAGAGAAGTGCCGGGTGCCAATTCTGATCAGCGAAACTTCTTCGCATCAGCATTGAAAATTTTCATTGACCATCGGTTTCTGACATATAACGCTTTGTCAAACGTTCTTTTTGTGTATTTTTATACGTGATAATGGATAATTGTAAAGTAATTAAGAATGTTATTAAATAATTTAAATTAAAAAATATAATTTAATATGATTAAATTATTTTTTATTTTATTAATTTTATTAATTTTATTAATTTTTTATTAAAAAATAAAAATAAATGTAAAAAAATTAAGTAATTTTTTTTAATATTTTTAAATAAGAAATATTTTTTTAAAAATTATTTTTTATATTATATTTGGATGAGAGATTTAAAAAAAAATAAAAAAGGAAAAAATCTCTTCTTTATTTAAAAATTTTATAAAAAAAGAAAAATAATAATTTTAAATTAATTCTCAAAGATTCTCTTAAACTAATTTTTATAAATATTTTAAAATTCTTTTAATTTAAAAAAATTTAAAAAATTTAAAAAAATTTATTAATAAACTTTCTATTCTCTTTTTTTCATTATCTTTCATTCTTTTAAATATTTTTTTTTCATTTCTTTCAAAATTCCTAAACATATTCTTACAAGACGAATAAAAGTGGATGGTGAAGCATTCTTGGTGTCTGGCTGAGTTCCCACAGTAAAACTCTCCCTTCCCAAGCACCATGAGTAGCCGCATTAGTTTGGCTATAAGTAGCGAAGTTCCCATCCATATCTCTGCTGAAAAGATAAGTAGGGAGTCAAAATGACCACTTCGAATATAAAATTACTTCTCCTATCCTTCACCATCTTCATCTCAATTTTCTCTGCATCTTCAACTTCTGCTGGCCTTGATAATGGCTTCCTTCTATGTTTTCAGTCATCTTTAGGAGATAACTCAACTTATTCAGGAGTAATATTCACCAGAAACAGTTCTTCTTATGAGCCTCTTTTGGATTCTTCAATCAGAAACGCCAGATTCCTGGTCAGTTCAGTCCCAAAACCGAACCTTATTGTTACCCCGCATAACCTCTTCCACATCCAAACAGCATTGCTCTGCTCACAGGAAAACGGCATGCAAATAAGAGTTCGAAGTGGGGGGCATGACTACGAGGGTCTTTCTTATGTCTCTGATGTTCCATTCCTGATCATCGATCTGGTCAACCTTAGGTCCATAAGCATCGACATCGAAGACGAAAGCGCGTGGGTTCAGGCAGGGGCTACAGTTGGAGAACTCTACTATGCAATTGCGAATACAAGTAAGGTCCATGGCTTCCCAGCTGGGAGTTGCCCCACTATTGGTGTTGGAGGGCACTTCAGTGGAGGAGGATTTGGCACCATTTTCAGAAAATATGGCCTAGCATCTGATAACATAATTGATGCTCAGATGGTAGATGTTAATGGGAAGATACTGAATAGAACTTTGATGGGGGAAGATCTCTTCTGGGCCATAAGAGGAGGGGGAGGGTCAAGCTTTGGAGTGATCACTGCATGGAGAATCAAACTTGTACCTGTTCCCTCAACAGTGACAATTTTTGATGTCCCAAGGACCCTGGAACAAGGTGCCAGTGGCCTTTTCCACAAGTGGCAAACCGTTGCTGAGAAGCTTCCTGCAGAACTTTTTCTGCACACGGTCATGGGGGTTGTCGATTCAGCTTCTCATCGCGGTGGAAAAACTGTAGCGGTTTCGTTCACAGGATTGTATCTTGGGACAGTTGACAATCTCCTTCCTTTGATGCAGAACAGCTTTGCAGAATTGGGTTTGCAGCGCAGCAACTGCACCCAGATGAGCTGGATTCAATCTGTTCTTTATTTTGCAGGCTATTCACTGGACGAATCCTTGGACGTCTTGCTTCCGAGAAACCAAACATCCTCGAGTTTCAAAGCAAAATCTGACTATGTGAAGGAACCCATTCCATTGCAAGGCTTGGAAGGGCTATGGAAGATTCTACTTCTGGAGAACTCACCAACGTTGATTCTGTCACCATATGGTGGAAGAATGAGTGAGATTTCAGAATCAGAAACCCCATTTCCACATAGAAAGGGGATTTTATATGGAATCCAGTATACGGTAAGTTGGGATTCAAATGAAGAAGCGCAAGAGCACATGGATTGGATCAGAAGACTATATGCATACATGGAACCGTATGTGTCAAAGGGGCCAAGACAAGCATATTTGAATTACAGAGACCTTGATTTGGGTGTGAACAGAGGAAACACAAGCTATGAAGAGGCAAAATCTTGGGGTCTGAAATATTTCAGCAAAAATTTTGAAAGGCTGGCCAGAGTAAAGGCTAGAGTTGATCCTGGCAACTTTTTCAGGAACGAGCAGAGCATTCCACCATTTTAGAGGCTTCGGGGGCCAAACAGCAATCATAAATAAATTACTGAAGGTTGCAAAACATGCCTGTAGGCATAGTTCTGCATAATAATCTGATACTGTTGCAGTTACTGCTTTCCAGAAAATAAGTGCTTGGTAAATTCAAGTTTGAGATATTATTAAGCCAGGGGAAGCACTCTTGCAAGATTATGTGTCATTTCTTTTGATCTCTTGTAGTAGCTTATAGCATTACTAAAATTTAATACTGGTTTTAAGTTCCCCAAAAATTGTAGGCCATGTATAGCATGTCTTGATTTTTGTTTGCAAATCCTGATTTGCCTCGACGGAGAAGCGACTTTTTTTCAATTATACTCAAATCTTGATTTGAGACTCAAAATTATATTTAAATATAATCTAATCATGATTTTATCAAATATATTAGTTGTGGATAAAAATTAGTTTGCACACCTGTGCAAATTATAATCAAAACATGCTTGTAAATATGGCAGAGAATCCAGCGATTGCTGGGCTAGGAGCAACAGGGCAAGAGGCCTCTAATAATACTGCCAAAACAAAAAAAAAAGGAGTTTTAGCATCAGGCCAAAATATTGATATAAAAAACTACACAAGTTGTTGCAAAAAATTGCTATAACCAAACAAAAAAATATTGATTTTTTTTCCCTTAAATTTTGCGGAAAGCTGCATTATATTGTAAATTGTCTCTTTGAACTACTTGTTTAATTGTTGCATTTTTTTTTCAAAAAAGAAGATGTTGCTAATAGAAAAAGTTGTGACAAATGAACTTTTGGTAGTAAACTTTCATTTTACTTCAACAGTATTCTTCTATATATACTTTCATTGATTAAAATAAATAAAACGAATAATTTTTTAAATTCAATTAGATAAAAACAGATAAAACAAATATGTATAAAATATTTATGGCAAAACAAAAACATAGACAAGTACAGGTTTCAAATGAAACCAAGAAATATTATTAGATAAATACTATTACACAAGTATGTTGTACGTTAATTCAATCAACAAAAATAAATATTATTAGATAGTATCATAAAATATTAACTTAATTTAGATTAAATTACTTTTATCATATCCAACTCTCTTAAATTGATTAGTATCAGTTACACTAAATACTAACATGATCTAAATGAAAATACTATTATCAGATTTAACTCTTTCAAGTTTTTTTTTATGATAGGTACATTGAACATTTCAAAAAATAAATTTAGATGAAATTAATTTTAGTGAAAAATTAAAATGATCCTCTAAATAATTTAAAATATATATATAAGGTGCACTAATTGATCCAATTTATAGTAAATACTATTAGACAAACAGCATTAACACTCATTCAATTTAGATTAAATTAGTCTAATAAATATTATCAGATAAGATATATTAAATATTAATACAATCTTATTAAAATTATTATTTTCATATCTTAGTTTGGTGGGGGTGGCTATGGCAATTTGATGAGAAGATTTGCCCTCTCAGTGGATAATATGTTGGATACATAAATTGTGGATGCCAATGGAAGAGCCCCCGAAGATATTTTCTGGGCTATTAGAGGAGGAGAGGGAGCTAGTTTTGGGCTCATGGTTTCATGGAAAATCAGATTGGCTCGCGTACCAAAGATTGTGACGGTCATTTGAGTTGAAAAATCGTTAGAATGAGGTGTTTGACGTTACCTGACTTCGAGTTGTAACTGATGCATAAGTCAGACTAACTCCATATCTATTTAATTAAGTAAGTTTAATTTAAAAAATTTTAATTAATAATTTTAAATATTTTAATGGAATTATTAAAAATTCAACAGAATTTTATCTAAAAATAAAGATCCCATAATTTAATATAACATGCAGAATTTTAATAAATTTCATATATATGCATAATTTAATATATATCTAATCTCAACTATTTATCAAAACAGGCTGGAGGAGATTTATTTCATTATACTCAAAAAAATTCAAAAATACATCATCAATTCCTATAGGTACAAAATATTATAGTTTGATACATTGTAAGTCACCAATACAAAACGGAGACTTATCGAAAAATGAATGTACCTAAGAGAAAATCATCAATTTCCAAGAATTAACTACTCAATCACCTAATAATCTGAATGATAAAAATAATAAGGGTGAGTCACACAGACTCAGTGAGAGCATAATAAACATAATGGCTATAAAAGGAAACATGTACAAAATTAAATTTTTAACTTCAAGGCATTTGAAAAATATAATAATTTAATGAAGTAAGATTCATAACAATAATATATTAATTTATTTCATGACCAAAAATATACCTATGTACAAAATTTATTAAAAATCAGCCATGTGAGTTTCTGAAAGAACTATAATATAAATTGGAGAGTCATGTCAACCCAACAAGTCAAATCTCATCATTCTCATAAGACAGGGATCTTGCTTTATCCGGCACAAATCTCATAATTAAGATCTGCTCACCCTAAAACTATGGCAATATGCTAAGGGTTTGCTCACCCAGTAGCCAAGCAAGTATTATCTTAAGCCAGGGGTCTTGCACTCGACATAAATCTCATGATTAAGGTTTGCTCACTCTACAACCATAGAAATGAGCTAAATGTCCGCTTATCCAATAGCTAACAAATATCTGAATTTACTATATGCACATAGGTCATTATATCTCTTCGCTAATGGCAAACGGTGTTCTAACACAAAACCCAAAATGAATGTTTAAAAACATTTTTGATACAATAAAATCACATATACTCATTTCTCAATTTTCTTAATAAAATCAAATCACTTTTAGAAACTTAGAATTTAACACTTTCCATTGACTTTTTATAAATATAACTTCAAATAACTTATAAGCTTAAAGCATAAACAATGTCATTGTAAAAATATAAATTTAGCATATGAAGCTATAACTTCAAACGTAAAATTCATCCTTTAATACCTTCATACTTCTATTAATATTTTTCATACAATAACAAAATCTTGTTTCCCAAAATAGTAAAATCTAACATTTCCAAAAATAAATAATCACCAAACTAATATTATCATAAAATTCATTAAAATTTAAATCTCAAATAGTATTTTAAATATAACTAAAGAATTAAACTATAGCGATATATATATATATATATATATATATATATTTAAAATACACCATAACGCAAATTATCCATTCACATACTAGGAGCTTAGGCAAAGTCTATCCTAAGCGATGCCAACGGCTCAACTCGAAGCGAGTGTGATAGTCCTTGAAGTATCTAACACTAATAAAATATTTCAATAAATTACTATAGCCTAAATGATAGTTTCCGTAATGTCAAAATTATTTTTAAAAACTTTACACACTCTCCACTTGAAGCCACAACCTTAAAACTTAGGGTCACTAACTAGATTATCAATTTTCAGGTTAAGGAGGCTTTAAAAAAATTTATTCTAAGCATGGATAACTAATGGGAGATGAGTATATGTAAAATTCTTAAATTATAGGATTTAAGGCTTTGGTTTACCCATAAAGTCTAGAAGAGCCAAAACTTTCAAACTCATAAATTTTTAGTCAAAATTCCAAAATATATACCCATTTTACCTTAGCAAGACGACAAGTATTTTATAATTTTTATGGTTAAATGATACAAAATAATCAAAGATCTAAGTCTAAGAACTCACCTTAGTCTCAAATACAAGTGGGTCTTGAAGTAAAAGAGAAATGAGATGAGGAAATTATGGAAAAGAATGAAGGGGGAGGAGAATTGGAGAGGGGCTCTGTTTCATGACCCATCCTTTCGCTTACTACTTTCTGTTTCTAAGTTTTGTTCTTTTTCTGTCAAGTGGGGCCCACTAAAATTCTTTTTTTAAAAAAAGAATAGGACTTGGGTAGGGACGGGTATTACAGTGCTACATACATTAATTAAATTCAATTTTCATATTATACTAATTAACTTATTCTAGTATGAGTTTATCGCAGAATATATCTTTAGATTAGAAGTCATGCATACTATTTTCATAAAATTTTGTATTAATTAATCCAACATCAGTTCAGTTCATCAACATATCATTAAAATATCAACTACTTGATCATATATTTATTATTGTTTAGATTTTTTAAAACTTGTCATACAAAAAGACAGAAAAGGAAAGCGCACTTGAAACAGGGGATGTCACAAAATAAGAATTTCTTATGTAGATTCCAATATGCAAATGTCACCCAGATTAGTTAGGAAAAAAAGTTTATCAAAAAAGTGGATGGGAGAAAAAGCAAACACAAAGTGCAAGGGAGTACAAGTATATGCCAGGAAGATCCTTTCCTCCACTTTCCCCCTTCACCTACAAAAGCCACTAGAAAGAGCTACATGTTTCCCTCACCTGAGCACCATTAAGGCCTCGCACATTGTCATCAGCTTCTATAGTTTTGCTCTCACCAGCAAGCTTTTTCAGCTTCAGTTCTTGTCTCTTCCAGCTCCACATCAAAATGAGTCTCAAGTTCAGATCTGGGGAAGGAGTTTGCATCCTGCAGGATGATATCCAAGGGAGCAAAAGGGAGGGCTGTGCTCTCCATGTTTGTCCCAATAGTTAGGTCATAGTTGTAAGTTTAAAGCCTTAGTTAACCTAGAAGGGCAACCATGATCCTTTGGCATGCATTGTATCCTATATCAGATGTATATATGGTGTCTGATAAGCACTCTATGTAAGAAATCTTAGCAATTAGTTTGCTTTGTTATTTGCTGTTAATTATATCCTATTGATTTCTCTCAAGTTAAAAACTTAATATCATTAGACATACTTTAATTTTAGGAATTTTGTAACTTATATACATTTTTCTGTGGTATATTTTTCTACTGGTTTTGCAATATGTATTAAAAAATTATATAGGCTAAACTTATCCCTGTAGTTCTTCAATTATTGTTTTAAATCATTGTATGGGTCCAGCTATTGTTTCTATTTTTCTTCAATTTGACTTGTACTTGGAGTATTCCATTTGAAAGAGATTACAAGAAGAAGAATGGTACGGACAGTTGCTTACACATTTTTCTTTTTCCTTTGTTTCCTATAAACATGCCACATGTCTTACTTTTATGATTTAAAAATGATGAAGTTATAGGGAAAAAAAAAAGTCCAAAGTCTAGATTATTGAGGTGAAACTACTGTTTTTTTTTTCATAAAAGGGGCCAAGGCCCATGGGGTGAAAGTGCTTAGTCGATAAGCATTCAGAGCTAAAATAAATGCAAAATATTGGTGTTAATAAGTTATTGGACTCTGGTGAGTAGAGTGATTCTACAATACCAATGGTTGAAAATTGGCATCGGATAGCAACTACTTTAAAATCAATAAAAAAAAAGTGACATGTGTAAATGTAACAGTCAAACCTTGGCAAAAGTAATTGGATATAAGTATTTTCCTTTTGTTCCTGCTAATTTATAAAATTACATAACTACCTAATGATATTAAATGTTGTCACAAGAAGAAATTTTTGGGAGTAATATGTTACTTAGTAAAATCTGATAGAAGTTAATTTCGATCAATTTAATCATTGAAATATAAATAATTATCATGTGAATCTTACATGCCAAATTTCATAAAATTAAATTTGTGATTAAATGGTTGACATTTTTAAATATTTGTGAAATATATATAAAATACAATTGTCACATTATTTCTTAGATTAATTATTATTAAACTGTGAGGAAGGAAGCATTATTTGGTGAGGCCATGATAGCTATGTAAGTAACAATGTCATCTTCTTTTTATGTAATTATTATAACTTACTTTAAATATATTTTATCCTTTTACAAAATTATTTTTATTTCATTAATTTAGGTAAATTATAATAAAATTATAATTAATTAATTTATAAAACATTTATAAAGTAAAAATTTAAAAATCTAAATTGAGAGCCATGACAATAACCTCTCAACAAGCTTATATATAAAGTTTATATGTTGGCTTCCTAACAAAATTAAATCTAAAATATTTTATTTTAAACACCAGTGTAACGCAAGGGTTATCAGCTACCCACCTACAAAATCCTATTACTCCATCTCTTTTTCTTTTCTGCAACACCTCTGCCTTCTACCGCTTCTCTTCCTTTGCACAAAGCCGTGGTTTTTGAAGAAACAAATAACGGAGATGAAGATATCAATACGAATTTTGATGAAAATTCTGTGCCCAAATAATGCAAATAGCTTAAGAATTTATTTGGTCGTGCTTTGCTCTGGTAAGCTAGTTTATTTTCTAATTCATGTTAACCTTAGACTATTTTGATACTTCCTTTACCAAATTTTGTGATAATTAGTTTTTTTTTTTCATGGTCATTCTTGAGCCTTTTCTAAGAAATGGACGTATATATGCTTCGCCTGGCATAATTTGGTATTGCCCTTCACCTGATTTCGGCTTTAATGAGATTAAAAATTGCACTCTCTTGCTTATTTCGATTGCCAAATCAATTTACTCCTCTAAAATTTAATATTAGGAGCTATAACAAATAGCAAGCAAGAGAATTGAGATTTCAATTGTTGAAGTTGTATATATTGCTGGCATTTAGAAGACGATGAACATCTTATTGAGTTTTTACTTATTTGACGAATTTTTTTTTAAGGTAGGATGCCGATGCCACAAATTTCACCCTGATTAGATATACATTCAAGTATTGAACGTGGTATTAAGTGAAAGTTTAAATCCTTATAAGTACTTATTAGGAGATGTTGTTAGTTGTGACGGTATTTAAGAAATTAATTTTATAAGAATGCTTATGTAATATTTTAATTAAAAAAAAGAACTTTCTTTCACTTGGACTTTTTGAAATTAAAAAAGAATTAAAAAGAAACGCAAGAGAAATGTAAGAAGGAAAGGAATTATGGAAGTAGATCTTAGAAGCTGCTGACTTATTTGGTCTTCCGTTTCTTCGGCAGGTCTGTTTCCCTGTTTCATGGGATCTATCAACGTTAACAGAATAACTAAGGAGCTGCTGAATCCACGCGTGATGATGCCTGCCACTTCTGCAATATTCCTACCCATTGCCCCAATCTTACTGCTCCATGCTCTAATGGCAGCCTCAGATCCTCTCCAAGGTAGCTTTCTCCAGTGCCTGTCTCTTTATTCTGAATCATCACCTCCAATCTCTGAAGTCACCTATTCTCCCAACAGCCCTTCATACCCACCCATCTTGCAGTCCTATATCAGAAACCTCAGATTCAGTTCACCCACAACCCCAAAACCATCCTTCATTGTGACCCCAACTCATGTGTCCCATGTTCAAGCATCAATTATCTGCTGCAAAAGGTTTGGGCTTGAAATCAGAATACGAAGTGGAGGCCATGACTATGACGGCTTGTCATATGTATCACAAGTCCCATTCATCATCCTTGACATGTTCAGTCTCAGATCAGTGGTGGTCAATTTAGAGGATGAAACTGCATGGGTTGACTCAGGGGCAACAATTGGTGAGCTTTATTATAAGATCGCAGAGAAGAGCAACATCCATGGCTTCCCAGCTGGGGTTTGCCCAACAGTAGGTGTTGGAGGTCACTTCAGTGGGAGTGGCTATGGCAATTTGATGAGAAGATTTGGCCTCTCCGTGGATAATATTTTGGATGCACTGATTGTGGATGCCAATGGAAGAGTCCTGGACAGGGAATCAATGGGGGAAGATCTTTTCTGGGCTATTAGAGGAGGAGGGGGAGCTAGTTTTGGGGTCGTTGTTTCCTGGAAAATCAAATTGGTTCCTGTACCAAAAATTGTGACGGTTTTCAGAGTTGAAAAAACATTAGAACAAGGTGCTACAGAAATTGTTCATCGATGGCAGTACGTTGCTGATAAGATACACGATGGCTTATTTATTAGATTGGTTCTTATGCCCGTGAACAGAAAGGATCACAAGACAATAAAGGCCAAATTCGTTGCCTTGTTTCTTGGTAATGCGGAAGAGCTGCTTGATATAATGCGTGAGAGCTTGCCTGAACTGGGTTTGGTTAGTGAGCAGTGCATTGAAATGAACTGGATAGATTCGACATTGTATTGGTATAACTATCCACTGGGAACTTCACTTGATGTTTTACTTGAAAGACAACCTGAATCAGAGAAATTCTTGAAGAGGAAATCAGATTATGTGCAGCACCCCATTACAAAAATGGGCCTTGAAGGTATATGGAAGAAAATGATGGAACTAGGAAAGCCTGTTCTGACATTCAATCCTTATGGTGGGAAAATGAGTGAGATTTCAGAGATGGAAACACCATTTCCACACAGAGCTGGTAACATATATAAGATTCAGTACTCCGTGAACTGGAAAGAGGCGGGTAAAGATGCTGCAAATCGACATTTGGATCTGATTAGAAGGCTCTATGATTACATGACACCTTATGTGTCAAAGTCACCTAGAAGTTCATATCTGAACTACAGAGACGTTGAAATAGGTGTCAATGGAGGTGGAAATGCCAGTTATGCAGAAGCTAGTATTTGGGGTACCAAGTATTTCAAAAGTAACTTTGATAGACTGGTAGAGGTGAAGACGATGGTAGACCCAAGCAATTTTTTCAGATATGAACAGAGCATCCCATCTCGTGCATCTTGCACAAGTATAATGTCGCAATAAAAGAAGCCGTGAAGATTGGCTACAGAATTTTTTTTGTTAGTCAATTGTATTTTACCTGATTAAGGGCTCTGTTAATTTGAATTGTAAGCTAAGATGCATAGATAAGAATTGTACCTGGTAGCTAATGCCATTTGGCTGCGGATTGCTACAATAAGAAAAGCGATAGTGTAATCAAATATACTGAAAGTTTAGATATGATGTTTATTTTATTTTCCTTAAAACATGTTTATTATTTTTGGTTCTTATTTATCTCACTTCATTCAGTTATTTGAGTGCCTTTTGTTTTATTGCTATCTTTTTTTTATTCCTACAGTTTTGTTGAATTAATTGAAGGCTATTAGCTTTTTTTTTCTCCTTTCGGCCAATTCAGTCTAATCTATATCTACATATCTATATACTACTAACAAATAAAACCAGCCATTGACGCCCTCTTTCGGTCTAGACTCAAGAATGCAAAGCCCCATAGATTAGTTTCTCTCTCTTTCTAGTTTCTGTCTCTCAATCCACAACTGAAGCAGCCTTGTGTTTCTCTCAAACTCTCATTTATAGCATTATGAAACGCTTGGCTTTTGGGGTGGGAAGTTTCTTTTCTTTCATGAGTTCTTTAGGTATTTGTTCCTATTTTACAATCTCTGTTCTTAGTGAAATTTCTTTTCTCTATTTCTCTCTTTCACTGAATGACATACAATAGATGAAGCAAAATCTAACAATCTATCCTTGAGGGCATTAAGAAAGAGAATGATTTTTTTAGAGAATACATTAAGAGTTCAATAATCAATCCTAGAAGTGTCCTTTTAAGATCCTTGCATGATTTCATATATATTCTCCATTTGCCATACTTATGGATACTTACGGCATTTCCTGGATGCTTAAGCCTTGACCATGCAAGTCGTGGATACCACAATTTTGCTTCTACGCAGTGATTCTATGTTCTGATTTGCTTTTCAGCAATAGGTTGTCTCCTGTTTGATAGATGCTGATGAAAAGGGGAATTTGCTGTTATATAAAGAAGTGGGCAGAAGTGGGTTAGCCTATGGTGCCAAAGCAGTGAAGCACTCAGTCTTCCGTAGACCCAATGATATCAAAACTGGACTAGACCGGCTGGACAGATCACGAACCGGATTCCTTGTCAATTATGATTCAATGCCACAACTGCATTCATTGTTAAATCATTTTGAACCAGTCAAAACCAATCAAAAATTTGTCATAACTATTAAACAGGTCGGTTTTTGTTGAATTGAAACCGTTATGTTTTTTTTTTACTTTTTTGATTTTTTTAACCAAAATATTACTAAATTTTTTTATTAAACTAACTATTATTATATTATGATTAGTATTTTTTCATTATAAGATTAAAACTTTATTGTGTATTTAATTATTAATAATGTGTGTTATGATTTAATGACTTATAAAAAAATATTATTAATATTTTATTAATTTGATAGTATTTGTTTTATATATATCTATATATATATATATATATATATATATATGATGTCATCCGTTCTAATCAATTAAACTTAAATAAAAAATTTTACCAGACTAATGTCCGATCTGACTTTAATAACATTACGTAAACCATTCACGTTAAGTTGAATAGCAAAGTTCTCAATAAAATAAAATAGGATCAGCAAAAGAAAATTGTCTTCATCTAATAATTCAAATAAATAGTAGTTGGAGAATGCTGATGAACACGAAAACCAAACATTTCATTTGTGCTGGCTGCCACGGGAATTCGTTGTGAAATTCTTACGAATTCTTTCGTGGTGAAAGCATTGCTGCTAATGTTTATTATTGAGTATATTTACAGAACTCTCATATTTTGAACTATTATTTTTTTACTTCAATTTATTTTTCATCATTATTAAACAAAACATTAATAAATTATTAATTAAAATTAGATGCAGTGGTAAGTAAGTAATCCTATCTAGAGAATCAATATCTGTGCAGATACTCTGCTTAGATACCAAGATAGAAGATAGTGGTAAGACAGCTACATTCTCAAACCTCTAGTATGATAAAAATAAAAATATTATGGTCTTCCAAAATTTATTGACTTCGATTTTCACTTAGCCTCTCGTGGATGTTTTGTTGCCAAGGTAGGTTCCCAACCCAGATAAAAGAGGAAGATTGTGTTAATGGAAAGTCAACCTAAAGTTTTATTGAAATTTTATGACAATAAGCTGTATACATTTAAAAAAAAATACAAATTTCCAAGTGATGTGAGGTGCATTTTGAGTTTTTTGAGAATTTGATGTGTCGTAAAGGATTCTTCTAACCCTGAATCCAGCGGCAAATCGAGAAAAGCTAACTACCGATGAAAGCTGTTTCAAAGCTCTCACAGTTGATGCGACCTTCCTCAATTTCTTGTTCACACCGTTTCGCATCCCTTGCATCCCCACGCAGTGTGCCCGCAGAATCTCTGTCACTACTCAATGATTTAGCCAGCTTGTGCTACCGAAGAGACCTCTCCGGAGCCATGCATGCCTTGGATGCCATGGAAAGACGCGGGGTCTGGGCCGAAGCTGTCACGTATTCCGAGCTCATCAAGTGTTGCTTGGCTCATGGGGCTGTCAGAGAAGGTAGGCGCGTTCATCAGCACATATTCTCTAATGGGTACCAGCCAAAGACCTTCTTGATTAACACTCTCCTCAATATGTATGTCAAATTCAACCTCTTGGGAGAAGCACAAATACTGTTCGATGAAATGCCTGAAAGAAATGTTGTTTCGTGGACAACTATGATATCTGCTTATTCTTATGCTAAGCTCAATGATAAGGCCATTAAGCTCTTGACTTTTATGCTTAGAGAAGGTGTCACGCCTAACATGTTTACTTTCTCTTCTGTTTTGAGAGCCTGTGAGCGGTTATCCGATCTCAAACAGCTCCATTCTAGCATAGTGAAAGTGGGATTGGAATCTGATGTCTTTGTTCGGAGTGCACTTATCGATGTTTACTCGAAATTGGGTGAGTTGTCGGAAGCGCTAAATGTTTTTCATGAGATAGTGACTGGAGACTCTGTTGTTTGGACCTCCATTATTACTGCTTTTGCTCAGCACAGTGATGGGGATGAAGCTTTATACCTCTACAAGAGCATGAGGAGAGCTGGCTTCACAGCCGATCAGTCAACACTTACTAGTGTTTTGAGAGCATGTACTAGTTTGTCGTTGTTAGAGTTAGGGAGGCAGGCCCATGTCCATGTGCTGAAGTTTGACCAAGATCTTATCCTTAACAATGCGCTTTTAGATATGTACTGTAAGTGTGGTAGTTTGGAAGATGCAAAGTTCATTTTCAGTCGGATGGCCGAGAAGGATGTAATCTCTTGGAGCACCATGATTGCTGGGTTAGCCCAAAATGGTTTCAGCGTGGAGGCACTCAATTTATTTGACTCCATGAAAGTCCTGGGTCCAAAACCAAACTATATCACAATTCTTGGGGTTCTGTTTGCGTGTAGTCATGCAGGGCTAGTAAATGAAGGTTGGTACTATTTTCAATCTATGAAGAGCCTTTATGGGATAGATCCTGGAAGAGAACACTATGGTTGCATACTTGATCTTCTTGGAAGAGCTGGGAGGCTTGATGACATGGTTAAGTTAATTCATGAAATGAACTGTGAGCCAGATATTGTGACGTGGAGGACTTTGCTTGATGCATGCAGAGCCCACCGGAATGTGGATTTAGCCACATATGCTGCTAAAGAAATTCTAAAGTTGGATCCACAAGACACGGGAGCCTATGTATTGTTATCTAATATTTACGCAAATTCAAGAAGGTGGGATGATGTTGCAGAAGTTCGGAGGACTATGAGAGTAAGGGGCATAAGGAAAGAACCTGGATGTAGCTGGATTGAAGTCAACAAGCAAATACATGCTTTTATTTTGGGAGATAAATCACATTCTCAAATAGATGAGATCAATAGACAGTTGAACCAGTTTATTTGTAGACTAATCGGTGCTGGTTATGTGCCTGACACAAATTTTGTCCTGCAAGATCTTGAAGGGGAACAGAGAGAAGACTCCCTTCGATACCACAGTGAGAAACTGGCTATTGTTTTTGGTATCATGAGCTTTCCAAGGGAGAAAACTATTAGAATATGGAAGAACCTAAGAATATGTGGAGATTGTCATATATTTGCAAAACTTATAGCAAAGTTAGAGCAGCGGCA
The DNA here is from genome assembly GCA_019955255.1 of Castanospermum australe. NCBI lineage: Eukaryota > Viridiplantae > Streptophyta > Magnoliopsida > Fabales > Fabaceae > Castanospermum > Castanospermum australe. The sequence continues at coordinate 553,719 of NSJW01000253.1, read as the reverse complement.
CATTGTAATTAGAGACCCTATCCGATACCATCATTTTCGAGATGGGGTCTGCTCATGTGGTGACTATTGGTAGCAGATCAGAAGCGCATAAGACGAAGATAGAATCCATGACTACCATCGGGCTCAAACCAGCATAGTTAAAGTTAAATCTACGACAGCTAATATCTGTAGGAGAATAAAGCCTGCAGCAGTGGCGTTGCTGTTAGTTGATATGTCAGACAGATTGAGTAATCTTATTCTTTCTCTTTTTTCTTTATTTTGCTTTTATATTTGCTTATGTTAACTTTTGTGATGGTCAATTCCGACCCTAACTATCAGTGAATCATTACATTTGCCAATATATTTATATGGATTTTAAACTTCATGATGTAGGATAAAAGGACCAGGGTTAAAGCTGTTGCAGTCAAAAGAAATAGGGAGAGAAGGAATGGGCAATGAGATCTGCGAAGCAGCCAAAGAGGGCTGGTTTTCCACTTAAAAACCAGAGAAAATAGAAGAAAAACTTACATTAAGAAAAATCTGGAGTATCCTTGTTACAGCCATTAAAGCCCTTTATATGGAACCCTAATTAAAAGCTAATCCTAACCCTCATAGTGGATCTAATCATAACCCCTTTATATAGCAGTCTTTATTGCTACAGCTTATTAGGGAAAATAACCTTAAAATTATCCAAACAAGATCCAGCCCAGCGACGGTTTGGTAAATCATTGTACTTCTGTCTCTTAAACTTAGAGAAAATTAGTATTTGAAAATAGTAGGTTTTTTATGGACTTAAATATGAATATTCTGAGCTTTGTAAGCCTTTGATGTAAATCTTTCTTCGATCCGTCTGGTCTTATACATGTAAATCATTCTTCCAGCTTATGATTCGAAGTCCAAAGGTCCAGAAAATTTCAATATCTAGGTCCTTTTGGAAGGTTAAGGCTCCATCTAAGGTGAAGACTATTGTTTAGACACTGCTTTGTATAATTAATACAATTGATTTGTTATTTCTCATGAGCTCATCAACTCATGGGCTTCACAAGGTTATTTCTCATGATGTTGTGATATGTGTTTTTTGGAGTTCAGAGTCAAAAGGTAATGTTTTGCCCATTTTGAAGTCGCTCGGCAGCTTTGGAATTGTCTTTTTGGAGCAGCATTGTGTTTGTCCAGAATCTTTACATCAATTTCTAGCTACACATTTAGAGGCTTTGACAGAAATGAGGGTAAAATTTGTTGGCATCGTGCTGTTTATGCAAGGCTTTGGTATTTATCTATGCAGATTAATGCCAGAGTTTTTTATCAGAAGTTTATTAATAGTTTGTTTTCCTTGCTTCTATGTGGGTGTCAGCAATCATTTTTTTCAGTGTCTTGTGAATTTATAAAGGGATTCCTTGGCTCTTTCGAGCTATTGTACTATTTGAAAATAAAAATTATACTGTCATTTTGTTTTTCTTTTTTTGCTTTGAGAAACAGAGATTATATTGAATTTGTGTTATAGTATGTCTTTATTTCACCCCTTGAATCGAATAGTCATATGTAAAAAAATACACGCAGGATTTAAAGTGCCTCTTGATCCTTGTTGACCTTTTATGGATTATTCCATTAATTTTTCAAATCTCTTATTAGCCATGTATCATTTCACTGACTTGTATTTCTTTTTAAATTTCTCTTGTACAACAGAAAGATTATTCTGTATAATCACAAAAAGAAACTGAAAAAAAAAAAGGAAAGGAAAACCAGCACAGAGAATAGACTGAGTGCTACACATATGTACACTATATTTGGTTTGAAAAAAAAAAATAAGGAAAGTTGGAAAAATAAAAAACTTCTCTTATTTGGATAAAGATAAAAGTAAAGGAAATGAAAGTTCAGAAATTATAATTTCAAAATTTTTTCTTTCAATTTTTTCATTTCAAATTTTAAAATTTTCTCTTCTGATTCAATTTCTTTCTTCATTCACATCCAAAGAGAGAGTTCAAGATGAAAACAAGATATTATTACTGTCTATCAGACCATTTTAAATTTTGCTTATAATAACTTATGACGTTAGGAAATTATGCAAACTAATAACCCATTCTACTAGCTTGATGACAAATTAACTGATTTACACTAAAACTTTATCACCTTTTTTTTTAATAGTCTGATTTTTTTTGATACAGTAACAGTATAGTCTGATTATTGAATAGATGAACAACGGAGGAAGAAAAATAAATGATAGAATGAAAATGATTTTTAGTTAAAATTATCACTCAGAATAAAAATGAGTATACTTTAATTATTTGTTATATCAAATGTCTAATAATTTTTTATTTTTACATTTTAACTTTACACTTAATTAATTATTGCATTACCTTCATACAAGATTATCCGTTAATTAAGAAACAAATAAATTAGAGAAATCCCGAATTGATTTTCTTATGCTTTGAATGTCTTTGAAGAAAGCAATATGCTGCTCATCACTGTGCTTGTCAAACGAAAGTTGACTTAGAATGCGGTAATCTTCTCTTTCCTAAACTTTTTTACACGAGAAAAAAAAAGTTGCGATAAATTATTGCTCCTTAAAATTTTCTTGCTCCTTAATCGGAAATTAATGCGTTAACTTTAATTTTCTTCATGCAAATCAAAATGCCATGATATAGGGATATGAATCAAAACTCTGAAAATTCTCTCCGCCAATTTAATTATAGCTATTCGATATTTGCGCATAAATTGCAACTTAATTTAGTTTTTTAAATACGGAAGATTGAATAATGGATATAATTATTATACTCTAATCTTTAAGATTAGAGACCGTGCCACAATTGAGATAGAATCTGGCTAGCACAGCTAGGTTCTATTCACGAAAGAATGCGAACTTGGAGGATCAACAAATTATTAGAAAGTCTGAAGAAGCTTCTTTCACAATCTCGGGTCCCCGAAGAAACTGCTTCCGACAATTCCTTGCGTTGTAGTCAAATGTTGGGTGCTTCGAAGTGGAAAAGACTTGTCTTTGCCATAAACAGGGATGTTTACGGTACGGTCAACTAATTGATTCATTTCCTAAATCAATCAATCAGTTTGGTTTTTATTAAAAAATTAAACTAAACTAAATTGATTAAAATTGAGTTGATTAAATTTGATTCGATTGATTGATTTTAATTTTTTTTATTAAATTTAATTTAAATAAAATATAAATTAAGATTAATTAGAATTTCTTATTTAAAATATGATGTTAATTATTAAATATTAATTTAAATTTATATTATAATAATAATTTTTATTAAAAAATATCATAAATTTAATGTTTAACTTGATAATATTTTTAAATTTATATTTTAAATATTAAAATTATAATACTGATATTTAAATAAAATAAATTTATATTATATTATATATAATAATATTATTGTAACATATAAAAAATAATTTAAATTTTAAAAGATATAAATATAAATATAAATTATTTTATAATATTTATATTGTTATTTTCAGTTCAGTTTAATTTGATTTTATTTTTAAAATTAAGATAAAAAATTAAACTAAATTAATTAATTTTTGAAAAAAAATCAATTTCAATTCGTTTTAATTAATTTTTAATTTTTTTAATTGATTTTTCGATTTTATTTAAATTGAATCGATTTTGAACACCCAGCCAGAAATAACTGGATATAAGACCGGACTCTCCCTCCCCTTGTTTTTCCACACTTCGTACTGGCACGCACCAAGACAACAGGAAATGGGAAAATCAAGTCCTTTGGACCATTCTTCTGCAATTTTTCTTCATCTTCTTCTTCTTCTTCTTGTTCTTCATGTCTCTTCTTTGTTGGCAGCCCCAACAGCAGAGTCAGTCTATGGCCATTTCCTTCAGTGCCTAACAAACCACACAAAAATTTCAGGCCAAGTCTCCAACATTGTCTTTGCTCAAACCAACGCTTCCTTTTCCTCTGTTCTCCAAGCCTATATTCGTAATGCCCGATTCAACACCACCTCAACCCCAAAACCCTTAATTGTTGTCACTCCTCTGACAGAATCCCATGTCCAGGGTGCTGTGATCTGCGCCAAAAGCATTGGGATTCAACTCAAAATCAGGAGTGGTGGCCATGATTATGAGGGTATCTCGTATGTGTCTGATGAACCCTTCATCATCCTTGACATGTTCAATCTCCGGAATATCAGTGTGGATATACAAAACGAGCTTGCTGTGGTTCAATCTGGTGCCACGCTTGGAGAACTATACTATAGGATTTGGGAGAAGAGTAAAGTTCATGGCTTTCCTGCAGGGGTAGGTCCCACTGTAGGTGTCGGTGGCCATTTGAGTGGAGGAGGGTATGGTAATATGCTGCGAAAATATGGGCTATCTGTTGATCACGTTGTTGATGCTCAAATTGTTGATGTCAATGGTAGGATTCTTGACAAGGAAGCTATGGGGGAAGACCTTTTCTGGGCCATTAGAGGAGGGGGTGGAGCAAGTTTTGGGGTCATATTATCATACACAGTGAAGTTGGTACCAGTACCAGAAAGGGTTACTGTTTTTCGGGTTGGAAAGACTTTGGAACAGAATGCCACTGAGCTTGTTGTCCAGTGGCAGCAGGTTGCGCCGCACACTGATGATAGGCTTTTCATGAGGCTGCTCTTGCAGCCTGTGAGTTCCAAGGTCGTAAAGGAGCAGAAAACCATCAGAGCCTCAGTTTTGGCTTTGTTTCTTGGAGGGGCTGATGAGCTTGTGACACTGCTGGAGAAGGAGTTTCCTGTTCTTGGCTTAAAGAAGGAAAATTGTTCTGAAATGAGTTGGGTTGATTCTGTGCTTTGGTGGGCTAATTTTGACAATGATACGAAACCGGATGCCTTGCTCGATCGAAATACAAACTCTGCAAGTTTCCTCAAGAGGAAATCTGATTACGTGCAGAGCCCTATTTCCAGAGATGGGTTGGAAGGGATATGGAAGGAGATGATTGAATTGGGAAAAACTGGATTTGTTTTCAATCCTTATGGAGGAAAAATGAGTGAGATCCCGTCTGATGCCACGCCATTTCCTCACCGTGCAGGGAATCTGTTCAAGATTCAGTACTCGGTGAATTGGGAGGAACCAGGAGTTGCTGTAGAAAAGAATTTTACAAATCAGGCTGGAAGGCTATACAGTTACATGACCCCATTTGTGTCCAATAATCCAAGAAGTGCCTTCTTAAATTACAGGGACCTTGATATTGGTGTCAATAATTTTGGAAAGAATAGCTATGAAGAAGGAGAGGTTTATGGAGCCAAGTACTTCAATAACAATTTTGAGAGGTTAGTGAAGATTAAGACTGCAGTTGATCCAGAAAACTTTTTCAGGAATGAACAGAGTATCCCAGCACTTCCAAGTAAGTCATAGAGAATCAAACAGTGAAACAGATTGTTGAATTGATACATTTGTTTTTCCTGTGAGCTAGTAAAGTTTGGGGTCGATTGGTAAGATTGAAAATATGCATGTGAACTCTTAAGGATTTGGATCCTTTAAAGTGCATGGTGCATTCTACATGTGGATAACCATTGATGAGAAAATCAAGAGAGAGTATTCTAAAAAATTTATAATTTGTTATACATGTCCTTGTATTTTTCAAATTCGAAACCTCTGATTTTTAATTAACGGTTATGAACATTGCATTCTACTCTCTAGAGTACACTTTACACTTTAGAGCATCTTCATCCGAAGTCTAGTCCATCATTTTCTTACCTTTGTATTTTTTTTTTTTTTCAATTCTAACACCAAGCATAAGCTTGAACTTCTTGTAGTTTTCAAACCCATGAACTAAATATTGAATGAAGTGATCAGGAATCATTAGGCGAGACTGTATCTGTAATGGCATTTATGGGTATGCGGTTGTTTCTCACCTAATCAACTTGGCATAGAGAATAGCTGGAATTGTTAGTTCAATATGGCCTGCTTTACTGCGACTACATATGCAGGTACACAGGCCATTACTAGATGTCAGGACAGTTTGCTATTACTGTTCCATTTTCTCCTGCCACGTTCAGGTCTCTAGGTGTTTCTGTCACCAGTCATCACCAAGGGGGGACCTCCTGAGCTCCCTATTACATAGTATTTGCATGTCAGTCATTCGATTTTAGTTTACATCCTTACTTTTATATCAATGGAATGCCCCTCTTTGTTCATTTTCTTGTTTAAAATTTTTATGATGCCCATTTATGGCTCTAAATATCATTCAATACGAATAAGTTCTCTTTGGCCAAAGAAAATAAAATCAAATACCTAGTAATTCTGCATATATAGACTGGGACCTTACTTGTTCCCCATCCATTAGCATCGTTTCCCATTTCCTTTATCCAGATCCATTGCCTCTGAAATCTGTTTGTTGAATTATTGCTTGGTATTCTTCTCATACCCCTTTTCAGTGATTATATTTCTGCCTGCATGGTACTCCCAGAAAACAGAAGAGAACTAATTATTGGCTTTATGCTGTTGCTTTGATCTTAACAATGTGATCTCTTCTAACCCAAAATATAGTTTGCAGGAATCATGTTTTAATGTCTCCCTTTGCTAATTGCAGGGTTAAACTCTGGTGCCAGTAATTTGTTACACTCCAGCCTATATAGGAAACTGATGGTGAAGGTGGTATGGTTGCTCGTCCTCGAATTGTTCATAAGATTACAGTAATCATATACGGCCTTAGAATTTGTTGCATCTAAGTAGGATCCAATCATTTAATGGTGGGTCAAGTCTGTGTAGTTGTTTGGTTTTTTCCCTCAAAAAGAAAAGATGTAGATTGAAATTTTCAATCAAGAAATTTTGCTGTTTATTTGCTTAAAATCTGTGTAAGCTATCTTTGTAAAGAAATTGGTGTCACTGGAAATAGGTACGCCAGTAAGCAAGAGAAAGTGTATCTTCCTTCGACTTGTGGTGATATCTTCCCAAACATTTTTAGATGCCTTACACAAAATATTTCCTACTGTTTCAATCTCTGCTTGCTAATTCTACAAAGCAATCCTCGGCGAACCAAGAGTCAGGTAAAATATCTCACTCTATTGTGTTCTGGGAGTTTCCGAATTGAAGTGTTAAGGTTTCTTGGAACCAACCAACAGAAAGGATAAGTTACATGCAAGCAAATATGTAGATTCAAAAGAAAAGGAGACATAGAAGAGAAGGCCCCAAGAAATGAAGAAATTGAGTTTCTGGTCAAAGAATGTTGCTGGAGTTGAATGAATTGCATCCATGACGAAAACAGTGAGGACCATTGAAACATGCTGTAGCTGCCAGTTCTTATTGCCATCCAAGACATTTTATCACTCTGATTGACTCCTCATTCAATATTTTTAAAATATAAAAAAGCTAAAAAAAAATTATAATTTGAGTATACACTTCCAATAGTAGTATAACATATAAATAAATATTTATAAATTTAAAATTTTCTTGATATACAAATTTGCATCCCATAGACTAAAGTCTAACATTCTTAGGTGTGTAAAACATTAATCATAGACAATAAATGAAAAAAAAAAGTTTTCATGGTAGAAAATGAACATTTAAACGTATAAATGCTTGAAGATATTTCACCATCGTGAAACAAAATTGATTTTTTTTATTCAATGGACAACAAAACAAAACTAAGCTCCAAAGAAAGAAGTGCCAGAACTATCAGCAAGCAAGTGAAGATGAAGACCAGTTGGTGGAGTGTTCCACTCTTCCTCAACTAAATCATGGAGGATGGATAGAGCCCCATTTTTTTGGCTATGAAAATGGCACACTGATTGCCCTCCCGAAGAGTGAGTGAGCCTGAGAGATATCCCATTCTGTTTGAATAAGTAATAGAACCTCGATCAAGAGAGCTCCGTACAGATGAGTCCCTGTGGAAGCTTGGTCTAGCATGGTGATCCAGTCTATGGAATCAGTCTCAACGACAAGGATTCTTCTGAAGCCCATTTTCCAACACAGCTCGCTGGCAAGAATCTACGCGTGTGTATGTCCAATGTGACCTGAAGAGTAACCCACCACTCCAATTGCTACAATCATCCAATTAAAATTAAACGTAATTCAATACATAGGCCTCCCATCTGGAGTGCGTAAACCGGGATGTGTAGCACCGCTTTGAAACAGTAAATGTTCGGATTTCGTCAAATGACTCGCCCCTCTAACATGGAAGGTGTACTTTAAAGAATGAAGTACAAATAGATGTTTATTGATTTTTTAAATTTGTTATCCATGTCTTTATATTTTATTATATCTTAAATTATTGATTTTTTTAATTAATAATTATAAATACTATATTTTATCTAATTGACACTTGATTTAATCAACTCTTATACTAATTTGACGGTACTAATTTGATGGCAATATACTGAGACTCACCGAATAAAATTCACACACACATGAACTACTTAGCCACGCAAGGAAGAGAATAGCTTCATATTTCATTTCATTCTGAAGTGCACCCCGTGGCTAAGGAAGAGAATAGCTTCAGATTTCATTTCATTCTGAAGTGCACCCTTTATTTTAAAGAAGTTGCATTCTTCATCAAATATAATCAACATTTAATTATAAGACATTTATCCATATTACTAACAATTAATTATGACAACTTGTTAAGATCCCGTGTATCACATCACAACTCAATTATTAGACACTTGCCTCGCCAAGGAATAATAATATCTGTGGACCAATACGTCCCAGACGCCATTTCCTGTGTTAAAAACCGTACCCACCCTCCGCTAATTTTTCCAGACATGAACAAATGGAAACTTCAAATCCTTGGGCATTTCTTTCTGTCATTGCTCTGCTTCTTCATGCCGCTGCCTCTCTGACATCCCCATCAAGAGAGTCCGTGCATGGCACTTTTCTTCAGTGCCTACAAAGCCACACAAACCCACCAGATCAAGTTTCCGGCATAGTCTACGCACAAACAAACGCGTCCTACGCCTCTGTTCTTCGAGCCTTTATTCGAAATGCCCGGTTCAACACCACCTCCGCCCCGAAACCATTATTCATCGTCACCCCTCTGCAAGAATCCCAAGTACAGGCTGCTGTGGTTTGCGCCAAAAGCACTGGGATTCAACTCAAAATCAGGAGTGGGGGCCATGATTTTGAGGGCACTTCATATGTCTCTGAGGTTCCCTTCATAATCCTTGACATGTTCAATTTCCGGAGTGTCACTGTGGATATACAAAATGAGATTGCTGTGATTCAAGCTGGTGCCACGCTTGGAGAAGTTTATTACAGGATTTGGGAGAAGAGTAAAGTTCATGGCTTTCCTGCAGGGGTTTGTCCCACTGTGGGTGCCGGCGGCCATTTGAGTGGAGGAGGGTATGGTAATATGCTGCGAAAATATGGGCTATCTGTTGATCGCGTTATTGATGCTCAAATTGTTGATGTCAATGGTAGGATTCTTAACAAGGAGGCTATGGGGGAAGACCTTTTCTGGGCCATTAGAGGAGGGGGTGGAGCAAGTTTTGGGGTCATATTATCATACACAGTTAAGTTGGTTCCAGTACCAGAAAGGGTAACTGTTTTTTCGGGTTGACAAGACTTTGGAGCAGAATGCCATCGATCTTGTGGTCCAGTGGCAGCAGGTTGCGCCACATACTGATGATAGGCTTTTCATGAGGTTGGTTTTGCAGCCCGTGAGTTCTAAGGTAACAAAGGGGCAGAAAACCATCAGAGCTTCGGTTGTGACTTTGTTTCTTGGCGGGGCTAATGAACTTGTTTCTCTTCTGCAGAAGGAGTTTCCTTTACTGGGACCGAAGAAGGAAAATTGTAAGGAAATGAGTTGGATTGATTCTGTGCTTTGGTGGGCTAATTTTGCTGATGGCACCTCAGTACATGCCCTCCTCGACCGAAATCATTACTGGGTAAATTTCAGCAAAAGAAAATCTGATTATGTGCAGACCCCAATTTCCAGAGATGTGTTGAAATGGATATGCAATAAGATGATTGAATTGGGTCAAACTGAGCTTACTTTCAATCCTTATGGAGGAAAAATGAATGAGATTTCTTCGAGTGCCACGCCATTTCCTCACCGTGCAGGGAATCTGTACAAAATTCAGTACTCAGTGAAATGGGATGAACCAGGAGATGCTGCAGACAACAACTTCGTAGCTCAGATAAGGAGGCTATACAGTTACATGACCCCATTTGTGTCCAAGAATCCAAGGAGTGCCTACTTGAATTACAGGGACCTTGATATTGGTATCAGTAACCATGGTAAGAATAGCTATGCAGACGGGGAGGTTTATGGTGTCAAGTACTTCAATAACAATTTTGAAAGGTTGGTGAAGATTAAGACTGCAGTTGATCCAGAAAACTTTTTCTGGAATGAACAGAGTATCCCAACACTTCCAAGCAAGACATAGATAGGGAACCTAACCGACACAATAAATTGTTTAATTGCCTTTTGTTACTTTTGTTCCTACATGACTGCTTGTATCATGAAAGAAAAATAAAGGATTTTGGAGACAGGGACAGGGCATAACAGCCCAAAAATTAAGCACATATCCATTTGTTTTGGCCTTTGTTTCTTTCCTTCAAAGGTCAAGTAACTTGACATGCACTGAAGGTAAAAGTTTTTATTACTTGTATGATTCTTTCTTTGAAAATTTTGAACATTTTATTCTTCTGTCTTACTTGTGACATCCTTTAACAAACAGGATTAACATGTGGTATTATCTTTCTATATGTTGTATATTATCTTTTAGCATGTGGTATACACTAGCCGGTTTTGATCTTATGATCTTTGATGTATGTTAATATCACATGCTAGAAAGATACTCGATATGATGAAAAACATTTCTTAATTGCGTGAACATATTCTAAACATATTTAATTCATCCTCTATGCATGACATAATCCATAGAGGTGGAAATGGTTAGGTTTTAATGACAGAATATTTTTAAGTTCTGATAATCCGAATCTTTACTCTGACATCATATGCCTTGTTCATATAAGGGGAAAATGAATAAGCTATACAAGTTGTTCTTTAAACTCGTTGTTGATGTGAAAAAGGAGAGAAGAGTAAGAAAAGCAAAATGTTTCTCGTGTTCATTGGTTTAGTATGTTTACATGGTCATATATCTTCACCCATCATTGAGATCAGCGGTTTAGCACACCCACCAGGGTTTGTATCACCAACAGCCACCAACCCCAGCTTAAGAAAATCACAAGATGGTGAAGCTCACATCAGTAAATGAGCGTCCACATGCAGGATAAAAAACTGAAGCTGCTTGAAACACACCTACCAATTACAGAGAGAGACATGGTCTCTGGAATTGTGTCCACTATCAAATAAAGGTCTCAATTATAATAAATAGGTAGGGATAAACACAAAAACCCCAACAAGAGCTGAAAACAATAGCACAAAGGATGTGTTGCCGCCCCACCAAGCCATTTAAGTATGATTGGACCACAACATATCCGAGACCAGGACTTACATGATATACATGTTATTGAGAAATTTTTATACAATTTTAGAATAGTATACTTATCCATTAGATACATAACATATAATTTTTTATAACTATTCAGTTATTGGATTAAATATATAATTTTAAAATAATAAAATTAAGATTAAATCTCAACTCTTAAGATTTTATTGATAGTATTACTCTCTAAGTATATGAGAATTTTTTCATATTATTTGGGAGAGATCTTGATCGATTTGGTGGAAACTAGTGTATTCAAATTTTTTAGCATAAAATATTTTTAATTATTGATTGGGCTGATATCAATTTCTTGTTTGGGCCAAGGCCTTAGTTTGGGCTTAAAGCTCTATGTTATCAGACTTTTTTCTTGGGGCCTTGGTGTGCTTTGAGTCGAAACCTCTTATAGGGCCATTCCTTTTTTTTTTCTATTATTATTAAACCTCATAGGGCGATTCAAAAGACGTATTCCCCCAAACAGTTTCAGAACAAACTTTCACCCAAAATATGCTACGAAAAAAGTGCATGAATGGCTTAGCTGCAGCCCATACACAGGGCCATTCTCATTTGAGAAATTATTGAGTACATTTGATGCAATACACCATTTTTTTTTTAATTCAAAGTATTTTTCACCCAAAAAATAAAAAAATAATCTCTTAATTTTTAGTCGTGTCCCTTGCGGCGATGTAATACACCATTTGTGTATATATAAGAATGCACCCACTTCCAAAACTCATTTATTAACCTAAAACAACCTACTTATTGAGTGTGCTTAGTATGATAAGTTTTTTAAAATTAATTTAATTTATAAATGAAATTATATGTTTCAAAAATTATAAAATTAGAATTGATTTGATTTATAAATTTATTAGATTTAAGTTATGTATATCTAGAAATTCACTCAAATTTAATTAGGTTGGATTTGATTTTAGTTTAATTAACAACGTTACCCTTATTAACTTTTTATTCATGTATCTAATTTTATTAACAGTAATAAAGTAAATTAATAAAAAAAATGAATTCTGATCATTTTTAAAGTATTCCAAACACAAAATTTGATTTGTGAATTAAATCAAATCCTATTTTTATAAAAAATTCTAAACATAAAAATTGATTTATAAATCAAATCAAATTAAATTCATTTAAATCAAATCAAATCAATTTCATTTTTAATGATTCCAAATACAGCCATTATATTTATAAATTTGGAATTTTTGGATCAAAGTATGAAATCGGGACCTTAATTTCTTTTGCTATATTAGTAGCACAATGTTTTCCCAAAAGTCAAGCCCCTATTTTATTCTTAGTTTCACAAGAGCGAAAATTAAAGTCCAATCAGCACTCATTAGTTTTGATCTGAATTATACTTATGTGGACTTAAGTAATTTAATTAGTGTCATTAGACTTTAATTTTCGCTCTCAAAGAACTAAAAATAAAATTGAGGCTTGACTTTAATAGAATGTTCTTTAAATCCTTGAAATTGTGGTTATATGAATCAATTTCCACTATTTTCCACAAAAATCAACTTCACAAAAGCAATCACAAATAATTTGGCAGAAACCAGCTCTGTCCATTGTTTGAAGTTTGATAATTAAATTTTAAAAAAAGCTTATCTTTTTGCAACCATTTCAAGAGCCCGTGAAATTTTTTATGAAAATCTTTCGTGGTAAGCACTATTTCCCATTTCCACATATAAGTTGAGCTCCTTAACCAATAATAGTTTTCTCAAATTGTTTTTGCTTGTTTCAAATGCAAGTGTGTCTCTAAGCAACTTCTTTCACGCGGGAGATCTTTTCCTTTCGCTAAAACAAAAGCCACATTTCTAGTTATGAAAATTAATAATTCAAGTGTCTACTAACCTTTCCTCTGCATTCCTAGCGGTTAAGGTAGTTCATACTCACAAGTTGCGAGAAAAATCTTTTACTGTACAAACAGTTGGATAAGAATCATTGAGTCTCTTCAAAAATTTGTTATATTATTTCAGTGCATTAAACCGAGTTAGTTAAATAATACTATAAGATATTTACCAAAAATAATAATAATATAAGAAAGGATAAAGTAAATTCTAAGAATTAGTACGAGAAAAGATAAAGAAAATTGCAAGCAAAACAATTTAAGACAAATTAGATACAACAATAAAAAAAAATTTTAAAAATTAATGACACTTTCCAAAAAAGACTTTTGGGCACGGTATAACTATTATTTCTATTAATAAAGTTGGCTCAACTGATTAATCCTCTATTCACGATAAATACATGACTTGAATTTGAATTTTAAATTTTTTTGTTGATAGATAATTTATAATTTTATTATAAATTTTTGTTGATATTAGTAATTTGATATAACCTTAAAATAGAAAGAGTCTTTCTACACCCTAAACTTTTGCTATACCCGCAACACAGCCTTTGCTGGTCCAAAGTAAATGCATTCAAATCAAAGGCTTAATTAATTACATATATTTTCTTTAGTTCCTCAACAGCATTGCCCAGCAATTTAATTAAGCATATAATGTCAAGAGTTACACTTACTTTTGTCAGAGTTTCTTTGTCCTTTGTCTATTTGGCCCAAACGGTTGCATCTGCATGGTTTAACGACCATTGCATAATTTGCATCGTATACCATTATTGAGAGATTTGCTTGCACTCACCTAACCGCAGCACCATGCACCCACATATTTAGTGCTTATGAAAAAGACCAATTAAATTATTGGGGTTATTCAGTATCTATCCTACCTTCTCTATTCAGCATGCAATTATCATATAAGAGTTCCCTGTAATTGTGACCGTGACCACTTAATCATTCTTTGCAAGACAACCAAAAAGAGTCCTTCTGTGGGGTTAATTAGAAATTGGAAAAGATGGCCTATCTTTGGTTTATCTATAGCACACATATTAATTAACATGCTTTTTATTTTGTTTTGTCTAGGTAACATTGTGTTTTAATGAGTAATGTTACAACCACTTTTTTTCTCTCTTAAACATTTACGTCATTTATTTTGTACTACGAATCTTCTTTCAAATTTATGTAAAAAGTATATAAACACATTTTAAATTTTATTTAATTTTATATCAAATTTTATAATTAATTTATTATTAATATAACTTTTACATTATTATTTAACCATATCATGCTACATTAATACTAAAAAGTTTTGGCCTATCATGTAGTGTAAGTTTTCGACATAACTTGAATGCAAACTGGGGGTAATATAAAAGTGCATTGGGAGATGTAAAACGGGCAGTGGCATTGACAACAATTCAAAATAGACAAGTTATAACATGTTTGTTTAGAATTCTAATCACCACAAACGTGATTCTCACGATTTTGAAGACATTTTTTTTCCTCTACAACGATTTCAAGCTTCCACACTCACGGGTGTTCAGAACGCTCTTTTTGCTACAGTACAAATAATTATTATCATAAATAAATTATTTTATTAATGTGACAAACATAATTAATAATAATATAAAAATAATTTACATTCATAATAAATTAAAATTAAATCCTTTCACATAACCAGTACTTTTGTGACGCTAACATTTTTTTCTTTTCTAACACGTAGTTGCAAGAGTTATATAGACTTATAGACAAAATAATTTGAGTGAATAATCAAAGCTTTCAATTCGTCCTCATTATACTTTGTTCGTATGCAGCAATTATCTCGGTCGAATTTATTAAGAGACGGAAATGTCAAAGAAAAATGTGTTCTAGCTTTCATTGAAGTGTTCAACGTAGAATCATTAAAAGAAGATTTTTCCCTCAGCAATAATTAATATATGAACCACTTATTCTTTTGGACTAATTACATTTTACATATTGGGTGACTTGGATTTTGGAGAACAAAAAACGGAAACCTGCCAAGATTTTCTTTCTTCTCTTTGTCCCAGGAGAAGAAAATCCTTACGTGTTGCTTTGAAGTTATAAAAAAAAAAAATAGGAGGTTTTATTATGCAAGGGCAATGTATCATTTAACTACACTAATTAAAGCAATATGAGATAAAGTCTATGCCCGTGAGTTTAGACATCTCATTTTTTTTTTAAAAAAAAAACAAACTTGTTTTACTATACATACTAGGAGTGTGAACTTTATATTTATTGTTTTTGCACCTGATATTTGATGTTTTTATATAATTACACTATTTAATAATTCTTATGAATAATTATTATAACCAATATAATAATTAAATGTAACTATCTATATATCATGTTTATTTTGCATTTTAAATTTTGAAAAAACAGACATCAATAAATATGTAACTAAATAAATGATGATTTTTTTTATATTTGAATTATATTTATTATGTTAATTTTAATCAAATATAAAATAATTTTATTTTAATGTAAAATTTTATAAATATAATCTGCATAACGTTGTTCACGAGAAAAGATGGAGAACGGATAAAACTTGAGGAACACTTTTCTATTATAAACTATTAATTAAATCTACGATCTAAGCCAACTCCACTTCATATTCTTGCAATTGGTCGATGTTCCAATCAAACTCAACATTGTTATACAGGATGAGTTTAGTCTTACTTGTCAAGCCATATGTATTCCCATTGGAACATAATCCACTACTTGGTTAATTAAATGGCAGATTAGTCATCCACTCATTGAAAAAAAAAAAGAAAAAAAAAGCCATAGAATTAATCTTTACTCTTCCAAACTAGTGGCCTTTGTTTAAAGAATCCTTGAACCCTAATTCGCACATGAAATGGTTTTGATAGTGGTTGAATTGAAGCCGGTGCCGACTTCGTTATATTGTATGCCCCAACAAAGTAAGAGGAAAATGCACCCTTTCACCCTCTTGCGCAGCACGAGTTTCCCAACGTTGACCACTTAGTGGATTCTCAAGTGGTGAACGCACGCGCGAAGCCATAGAGGCACAACTTCGTGGAAGCACGAATAGATATACAACATTAATTGGTCCAGCTCTTCCTTGTCAAACAAGGCCTGTGTGTGTTGGGTTAGGTACATGATTAGAGTTGAAAATCTTGACGCCAGAAAAAGCTAGTGTGTGCATGATATCAAGCTGAAAGCCTGACAGTGGAAACATTTTGGGCCTTTTTTTTCTTGCTGTTTCTGAGTAGGGAATAACTTAAGCCGCAAATTGAGCTCTGGTGTGTGAAAAAAGAAAATGGGGGTTCAGTCCTGCGCATTAAGCGGCAGAAAACGTAGCTGACGGACAGAAACTGGGAGTTGTGTATGCTTATTCAGAAGCTGCAATTTGCAGAGTTTGAGACCTGTGGGGTGTGAATGTCCTTTTGTGGCGAAACACTTTTCCAAGTGTTTTGGTCAGTTCTTGAGTTTGCGTAGTCTATTATACGGTCTTGAAGGCTGTGCAGTTCACAATGGGGTCAAGCCATGTGGGTACCAGAACGATCCAAAAAAGACATGGTAGCTCTGATTTTAAGGAGCAAGCCAACATAGGCCATTCAAGTTCAATTCAACGCTTGCCTACGTCAAGGATAACATCACGCATTTGTAAATGTTAAACATTACTCAGTCACACCCACCTTGTAATACAATAATATCGGAGATTTTTTTAATCTTTCACTAAAATATCTATTGTCTTTTCACATTTAGATCATGAGTGTTTTTACTTTTTATATATCCTACTACAAGATTCTGTTACCTCAAGTGATTATAATGGTATATTATTTTTTTTATATTTTCTTAATATTAAATTAAGAGTATTATCATATAATTTAATTTATTTAAATTATTTTATGAACTTATTTTTTTTAAATCGAAAGATAATAAAAAGTATAATTTTTTTATAAAATATAACTTTTAAAAATTAAATAATAATTCTTTAATTTAAGAATATAATTTATCATTATTATATTAATATTTTGTAGGTATATTATTTTTTATATTAAAATAATAATTTATGTATATATATATAATATTAAAAAATAAATATTTTTTTATTATAAAATTGCTTGAGGATAACGAAACCTAATAAGGGTAGGATAGAAACACCAATAGATAATTGCACCTTTTATGTATAAAAAATATACGAGAAATAGTTAGGGCATACAAAGTCAAGAACTAGGAACGATTTAAGATTTGAGGCGTATGCCCCTCCATTTTAGGGGATACAAAGGCTATTTGTTTGGGGTTACAAAAGTCAACATCATACATTAACATCACTGAATCATAGCTGAAGTGAATTTAGAGTAATGAACGAATTTATCTGAGCATGCATGGCTCCATGTTAGGGCT
This sequence comes from Castanospermum australe, assembly GCA_019955255.1. Classification (NCBI taxonomy): domain Eukaryota; kingdom Viridiplantae; phylum Streptophyta; class Magnoliopsida; order Fabales; family Fabaceae; genus Castanospermum; species Castanospermum australe. The sequence continues at coordinate 536,126 of NSJW01000253.1, read as the reverse complement.
ATTTGTTGCTCTTTATCGAATGCCTCTTTCTCCATGTTAGAAGGAATCAGGAAGAGCAATGTTGTTGAGCGTAAGTTAGCACGCTGAGCACAACAACAGTACTCTTACGTTATGTTTAAGAGTTTGAAAAGAATAAAAAAAATTTTAAAAAATGAAGAAAGAGAAAAAAAAATGAAAGGTTTAGTAATAATTAAATTTTCTTTCTTTTATTTAGATATTTTAAATTTTTTAAAATCTTTTGAATTAAAAAAATTTTAAAATATTTATAAAAATTAATTTTGGATAATTTTAGAAGATTACTTAAAAATACTCATTTTCTTTTTCTTCTTTTATAAAATTTCTAAATAAAAAAGAGACTTATGATAAATTTATCCCTTCTCTTATTTTCTCTACTTAATCATCCATCCAAACATAACATTATGGTTGGAATGGTTTATTGATGTTCTACCCTTTTCTTTTGAATGTACTCTTGTCTTCTGGTCAGTTATAAAATTTTCTTTTGTATAAAAAGTAAAAGAATAACAATACTCTTACACAATTTTTTTTTATTTCATTACTCTTACATGTTTCTATGTTAGATACTAATATTATTATTCTTTGTTGATAAATTTTGAAATGTGAAAATAACCTAATTTTAAACAATTATAACAACAAATATAGTAAAATAATATCAAGATAAGTATAAGTTGCTATCTTCTATAACAAAGTGAAAAATGGTATTATTAAAAAGTATGTGAATATTTTTATTAAAAAAGAAATATTGTGCTAACTATATATACTTATAGATACAAGGGGCAATGAAATAATTATTTATTAAAAAAAAAGAATGTAGAATACAAGGGACAACGAAATTATTCTTTCATTTATTATTAGACGTGGGAATTCGATCAAGTATTCTTTTTATTAAGAAAATATTAAAAAACTTTTAAATATATCATTTTTACAGATTGAGAGATTATCGTATCTAGAGGAAAGGTTGCTTAGCACCCCCCCCCCCCCCCCCAAAAAAAAAAAAAAGGACTGGTTGATTGAAGGCTTTATTCAAGTCCGAAGACATGTCGGGTCCTTCAGATTGATGATTAAGCAGAAAATGAGCTTTATGAGGGATCCTCCCAAACTTTTCATGCTACATTTTTGCAAAGTAGTTACATTATAGCTTTCACTTATGAAAGCTCGCAGTTGTGTACTTTTACATGAGCTTTCACAATAATTATGCCAATCCAAAAGAAAAAAACGTGGCAATAAAAATATATATATGAGTCTTACTTTTTATATATATATGAAAAATTCTCATGTATCTACAATTAACGACCAGGTCAAAGCAAATCATGCCATGCCAAAAAATATGCCACGTTTGCGCCACATTTGTTGGTCCATTATTTGATTTGAACATAATAAGGACTTCCTGTTCAATATATATATATATATATATATATATATATATATATCGTATAAACTTATACAAATTAAAAAGTTATCAGAACATAATAAATGGGAAAATATATACATAGTGAACGAGAAAATATATAAATATATTTCTTGTTTACTATGTTCTGGTAACTTTTTAGTTTGTACAAGTTTATACGATGCATGCCCTCAAAGGCTCAAACTCTCGAATATGTCACAATTATATTTATATATCCATGAGTATAAAGTGAGATAGGCCATTGATTTTAATGAAAAAAAAAAGAAAGAAAAGAAAAAATAATATTTTTTTATATAAACTAAGAATATTTTTATATGATTCGACACATTTAAAACTGTTCTATAAGATTAAGAATAATAATGATATAATTATTCTCATGAGATGTAATACTCAAAAATTGAATTGCAGTTTTCATATATAAAAATATAATTTTATTTCATTATATTAACATCTAGTAAATACGTGGAAAGAAAATAGTACTAATTGATGTTACGTGAGTTAGTAAAAGAAATATTATGTGTAAGTGACATTTTCTTATATTTATAGACCCAAAGGGTTTATCAGCCGCTAGAAACTCTCATAACTCATAATAGGCTTTCTCCTCACTATCTTTTGCATACCCAAGCATTAACCCTATGTATCTATCGTTTACTGAAACATTTATAACTTATATCCGTATCATTCTCTCAAGTATTCTGGTGATGCCAAATTGAATTGCTGGCCGGACTGGGTGATGCCCGCTCAGCTTTTAACCTTTAACTTGAAGATAGGGATATAGAGCTCAATTGCGGCTGCATTTACATTTGAAACTCCGTTACTCGTATATGAGGATTATTTTAAGCTTAACAATCGATCATTTTTGTTTTGGTACAAACTTTATAATTTTTCTTTATCATGAAAAGTTATATGTACAGATTTGTATATATATCAAAATGATTTAGAGGTCAATAGTGATGTTAGTGCTTTGGAAATAACATACCCTTTAAAAGTTTGTTATAATTCATGTGATGATATTTAAATTGATGCTAATTGATTCTTGCTTAGATTGCTTAATAGTTACACCTTGCAATCAATCCATTGGAATATTTTCAGCATGTATTTGTTCATATTATAGCATGTTGCCTATAGTTCTAGCTAGCTTTTAAAGTGTGATCAGTGAAGCTATAACTTTGATATGCTTTTGTCTTGACTCAGATAGAATTGTAATTGAAAGATGATATTTTAAATTTTTTACAGACCGATGTATATAGGATAACAAGTGTCTAGACTTAGATGGATTTTTGTCAGAAAATTTACATTTGTGATGGATGTGAGACAAAAGCGCTAGCTAGGCGCCAAAGGTAATTACACCCAAAAAGTTGAATTTATAATAAAATAATGCCTTAAGCTATTAAGATCTAACAATTAAAATTAACACATGAATATGCTATTACCCTTTCCAAATGCCACAGGAAGCGTTTCATCTCAAGAAAATTTAAAACCAAAGTAAGATCTCCAAGAAAAATAAAAGTACTAAAATTATAGGTAATTGTAGGTATTAAAAAGCTCAAATTCATTGCATTTATTTATATAACTAACGAATCGATGGTCTGATTCATCATGAAAACATCATATAAATCTAAACTTGATTATCATTCTACATAAAACAAGCAAAAATTGTGATTGAATAAGGACGAAATCTATTATAAATATATAAATTCTAAAGCGTGGGATATAGCATTGTCATGTCAACAAATGTTGCTCTTTGTATATTTGCCATATTAACTTGTCTCACCCACCTTTCAATTTGAGATATATCATCACTTTTCTTGACTTTTGTTTGCATAAATTTTCATTTTTTTTTTCAATATTCATCAATTTCAAATATTTCTTCTTCATTTTTTTATTAATAATATTATATACCCATCAACACACAATTATTTCACATATTCTTTTACTTCTCTACATTATCTCTATATCTCTAACACTAAATTATATACTTCATCCTCACAGCCTCACGCCATCTCGAAACAAAGATGAACTATGGATTAGTAGTAGGTCAACAATCTCTTGAAATTGATTATATTGAATTTTATTTAACATAGACTTTTGTAGTAACTCTAAGTGACAATTATTCATGGCAAAAATTTCATTTGATATGATAATTAATCTTGTAAATCACATCATTTTACTTTTGTTGTATAAAAATAATAACTCACAAAAGTTTTAACATAATACCTTTTCATAAAACAAAAGACATGATGATGTTCATTGTATAAAAATCTAAGTATTTTCTCTATCCAAACAAAATATGACAAAATTTTGTTTATTCGCTCATGCATCGCACAGGTTCACATTTAATGTTCATTAAAAGATAATAAAGTAGTTGTTATCAAATGAAAGAAAACAAACATCCATGTAAAACATCAAAATTCATCAGAGATATGCACTCAACTCCAGTTATATCAGCAGTCAATGTTGTGATTAGAAAAGAAAAGAAAAAGAAAAATAAATACTCTGTGATTAGAAGAGCATTACAGAAGATTGACGTAGTGCTCATCTCAAAAATCTTCTTTTCCAATTTTCTCTGATTTATCTATTTCTGCATGTGGCGGAATCAGAAATATTGAAAGTTGCAGGCCATACCCAAGAGACAACTTTATTCTTGCAGATAGAGACCACAAAGCGTGAAAGGAAGATCTGAGATTTGGTTAAAGAAAAGACGTCAACATTTTGGGACTAAACCTAATCAAATTCAATTTTATAATATGGACGAGACTAGAGAGGGTCCACCAGAGACATTTTATAGAGAGTAGAAAGTGAAAGATATAGCAAAGCTAGGTTTGATTTATTGATTTTACTCTTAGCCTAGCCAACTTTTCCCGCTTTGTATCTTTCTCCGTCATCTTTGTTCCTTGTAGGTTTTGGCCCTTCAGCTGAAACTTCTTTTCGTGGTCAATTATCATGACAAAGACACCATTTACTTTGCACATGACATGCTAGTGCTGTAACTTTATGTTTTTGAAAGTGTGTGCTTTACAAAACTAATCGTACTATAAACGTTCTAATCAGCTCTGTGACAGACGGAGGGGGCATAACCTTCAAAATTTTCTTTCATCATGTAATTTTATATTTGATCCCTTCAAGAAAATGAAATGAACCTTTAACTCCAAGATAAAAATTTGTAACTTCCCAGGCTAGTTATATCATAAGTTTGTATGCTCGAAGATTTTATTTATTTATTTTTTTGCAATCTGAATGCCGGTTTCATTTTAACATCAGCAATATAATTAAATTTATATTTTGAAGAATAATTAATTGAATATTAATATATATGAAAATTCTTAGAAATTATCATAAATGTCTTGATACTTAAGCTGCAAATAGAGGGAAAGTGAGAGATCCCAATTTTGGAGTAAAAAAGTGGATATTGTCAACCATGGGAAGAACAAATGGGGGTGTTTGAGTGTGGGGTGGGCTACCCAAGAATAAATATTTTAATTTAATGATTTTTCATTCTATGTTTTCTCCAAAAAAAATAAAGTTATCCCGCAAATACTAAAACAATGTTTAATAACAACAAAATATAGTCCTGCGTGGCTCAAAGAAAATTTTAAAATATTTAAAATTTCAAAGCTCAAAATAGTATAATACTAATAAAATAAGTTTGGTAGAGTATAAAAAATACTATCTGGTTAACAAAATCGAGTATATAGAGTAAAAAAATTTCAAACTTTTTAAGAAAAATTCTAGAGCCTTATAATCATAGTTAAGAACCAATTAACCCAAGAAAATTAGTCTAGATATACATGCTCTATGCTTTAACTACTCAAGTTGGAATCTCGGACGAACACAAAAGAAAATAAATTTTTCTAATTAAATACTCTAGGTTAATGTAAGAGTGTATCCTTAATATGTATTCGAGAAAGTACATGATGAAGACTGACTCACAAATTTGTCTCCAAAGATACCCCTAATAGACAATAAAAAAATAATTAGTTTATAAGTCACATTTATTTAATTGCAAAGTAAGTTATTACAATACTGTCATGTATGTGAGTATTTGTGGAGTATGTACATCCAGTTTCCACAATAATTTTCTGAAGTATTAGATTTGGTGGCTACCCACTAAATCCTTGCATAACCTATGGCTTCTTTTTCTTATGTTTTTGTTTTTGTGGTCGATATAGCTAGGCCGGGTCATGACGACAAGAATTGTCAACTGAAGATTAATCAAGGACTGCAAGGGCAATAACGCCGCAGACGATAGCTTGGTCTATTGCTCAAAGTTGACTAAACGGTTGTGAAGGTCTCCGAAAAGCAAAGATGGTAATCAAGCACTATTCTTTTTTTCTTTTTTTGTCATTAACGAGGTCTAGGGAGAAAACGATAAACTGAAGACAAACTGGCCTCATAGGATTCAATCTGACGGGTAAATAATCTGAAAGAAATAGGAATTACTTTAGTTTCTATTTTTGTTTTTAATTTTTCAGTAATGTTATATCTTTTAAAAATATTTTTTTAATAATTTTTTACAATAATTAATATACTAAGTATTAAAAAAAAGTTTTATAAACGAGTGTCTTGAGATCACAAGTTAAAGAATAAAAAATAAAAATTATTAAATAAAAATTAAAAAGGTATAATATTTTAAAATTTTAAAATATATTTATTTTTTAAGTAATTATAATAATTTAATAAAAAACTAATAAATATTATTTTTATTCTTTAATATTTATCTTAAAGACATAGTACATTAACAAAATCTAAAAAAAACTTATTTAATATATTGATAACACAAAAAATAATTAACATTTATTTTGTTTGAAAATTAAAAAAATTATTAAAAAAGTAAGTTAAAAAAATAATTTTTTTAATTTATATCCAAATTAATTTGTAAAATATTTGTTATTAGTTGTTACGGTTTTATGTTTTAAATTTTTAATATTTTATTATAAAAATAATAATCAATAAATATTTGATAAATTATATGAAGAAAAAAAAAAAGCTAAGAAGTCATGACAACAACTCAAAATAATTTAGTGTCACAAATGAATAAAGCTCTTAAAAGCCGTGTCGCCAAGGCTACAAATTAAGACCGCCTGTCAAGGCTATAACGAAGGAGCCCTGCGAAAAACCAAATAACTGCACAGATGTTAGAACCGCCAACGCACAAAGTCCAACATTTGGACTTGTTGACCCTCAAGTTCTAATTTTGGAAATAGTTGAACTTCTCTCTCCTTTGGTACAATAACAGTATATGTAATTTTGATGTATTTAAATTAATTTATTTTATAATCAAAATAATATAATTAAAATTTTATTAAAAGAATTTATAAAAAAAATTCATAAAAAAAACTATCTCAAACATACACCTAATAACTTTCTCTTGTTTCTTTTAGTAACAAACTACTCTGAACTCCGGATTTTATTTATCTATTTACTCGGCACCGACAGAAGTAAACAATAAAGTGAAAAAGGCTAAAAGAAAAAAAAAAAAGAAACAAAAAAAAAAAAGAATCAGCATAATGTGACATAAAACGAGGTGGAAGAATAGATAAAAGATTCGTAACTTATCAATGCTTTTATCTTAAAAGAATTTATTCATTCCTTTTTTTTTTTTTCTCTCTTCTAATATTGTTTTTCAAATAAAACGTTAGAATTGGAATAGTTAGCCAATTCTAGACTTAGAAAATGTTTTGCCTTAAATTATGAAAAACAGAGTTAATTAATTAATGATTGTAATTTAACTGTTAAAAAAATATATAGAGACGTTTATAACCAAGCCGTTTTCGTACCTCACCATAAAGCTTCCTAGCACTTTACTTCTCCCACTTTGTGGTAACAAGAGATTTTCTAACTTGGGGCATAGAATCCAATCCAGTGCTTGACTTTGAATCATCTAAGTTTCCTTTGACAATGCTCCACTTCTAGATAGAGGTATCATTACTTTATAATCCGTTCTCTCCTTCGTTCTTGATTCTTTTTTCTCCTTTTTCAACTTTCTCTTTGGAAACATGCATGATTCACCATAATGCTGAACTTGCGAAATTAACTAATAAGCCCAAATTTATTTGTTCTTCAAACTGTGTAAAAGAAATCTTCCACTAACCTTGCAGAGAGAACATTTTCGTGCTACAAACTTCTTATAAATATTCAGCGAGTGACCGCCCCATCCCACACTACACGGGTCACTCAGTCCCCAGCGTAACGTAAAGGAAGATAGTCCGTTTCTTTGTTTCTTCGGGTCTTCTCCTTTATTTCTGTTTTGGACCCAACCAAGCATACGTGAAGTTTAAGCAATGAAGCTTCCATTTGGTCTCATTAGAGGAAAAAAAAAAATTGATCATGAAGAACATTTTTAGTAAAAACAGAAAATGGGTTTGGAAACATGTTTGGTTGTGTTTTACTAAATATATTTATCAAAAAATATCTTCTAAAATGATACCAAACTTGAGAAAAAAAAATAAAGGTTGTTTTCATTGTTTTTGAAAATAAGAATTTGAGAATGCAGTGATAAGTGATAATTTTATAATTATAATAAAAATTTATATTAACTAAACATGTTTTTAAAATTTGAAAAGAAAATTAAAACAAGAAATCTTATCTCAAATCAAACAAATATCCAGTTCAAAATACTTCTCTAGAACTTGGAAAGGTTGAAATATTTGGCTACACAAGTATTTTCTATCATCAACATACCAAATATTTTTGCTCCAAATCAATATATGTATTTTATTTAACAACAAGAATTGGAAAAAGTTCCAAAACTTTTCCATCGTAGTTGTCTAGCTTTCGTAGTCCCAAAAAATAATAACGTATGAAAGAGTATATGATAATATAAGGTTCTTCTTTTCTTTTTTATTTTTCCCATACGTTCAAAAACTACACAACAACTTAAAAATTTTGTATAGGTTCAAAAACTACCCTACAACTTAAATTATGACTCCCCTTTATTTTCTTGTTAAATTAATTACTCTTGGCAAACAAGTATTACAAAACTTTAGCATGGGCCATAATATAAACTTTACGTGAAACAATCAAGTAAAAACAAATGTACCAACTGATGAGTCATGTGGACCAACCGATTATCCCCACTGGAAATTAAAAAGCCACAGAATGGATTTAATTTATTTACAGATAAGATAGAGATAATCTAATAAACAAATTAATTACTCCATTCTATCTACTTTTATATGTCATATAAGATTTTTATATAAAGATTAAAAAAGTTACTAAATATAATTTAATATAATTAAATTATTCTTTCTCTTATTGTATTAATATTTTTTTTAATTTTATTTATTCTATTAATTCTCTCCTCATTATTTCATTCGTTAATTTTTATTCATCATATAAGAAAATTTTTTATTTAAAAATATATATCATTTGAGATTATTAATAAAATATTAATTAATTTTTTTAATTTTATCTTTATTTTTTAATAAAAAGAGAATTAAAAAAAATAAATAAAATTAAAAAAAATATTAATAAAATAAAAAAATAATAATTTAATTATTTTAAATTATATTTTTTATTATTAAAAGTATTTAATAATTTTTAAATTATTATATAAAAAATTTTAAATGAAATATAAAAGTATATGAAAGAAATAAAAGATAAAAAATAAAATTTAAAAAATTAATTAATAATTTTTAATATTTTTAAATAATAGATATTTTTAAATAATCTTTTTATATAAATAAAAATAAACGAATAGAATACATAAAAGCTCCTTTATTTGTTGCATGATATTCATATAATGCTGCAAGAATACAGACATGCTCTGATGTTCATCTCTTATTCTTTAAAAAATATTTAAAAACTCGTGGAGCCCATTCAAGACTGTTGCTTTGCCTTGCACATGATTTATGGGCAATACCAATATGAACATTTCACAGAGGATGAAGCAGACAAGTCTTTTCAGATTATTTTGGATGTGAAAGGGGTCGATGTTCTTGGAATCGAGGTAAAGCAAACATAGTTTATGTTCCACATGGTCATAATTAAGATTAGAACATTGACCCTATGATAATCCCCATACTCTTCGTTTGATGACGTTTGCCTTAGATCAAGAATACCTCCACGGTTACACCATATTGGCACCATAGCTCATATATATATAATAACATTGGTAACACCCCTCCTTCAGCACAAAACAGAGAAAGCCAGACCTGAGAACACATAAACATGGTGTCACCAAGCTCCCACTTGGCGAATTTTAATCCTGCTATCAGTTTCACTGACAGCTTCAGCTTCAATCCTAGAAAGTTTTGCCCAATGTCTCAAACTTCAATTCGAACAAAGCATTTCCATTTTATGCATCACTTTACTCTCCAAACAATGCTTCATTCACCACCATCCTTGATTCCTCTGCACAGAACCTGAGGTATTTGGTGCCTTCAGCGCCAAAACCCATGTTTATATTCACACCCTTGGTTGAGTCCCATGTCCAAGCAGCTGTGATTTGCTCAAAGAAACTTGGGATTCATCTCAGAGTACGAAGTGGAGGCCATGACTATGAAGGAATCTCATATGTTTCTGAAATCGAAACCCCTTTCATACTTGTTGATTTGGCCAAGTTTCGTGCCATCAACGTTAATATTAAAGATAACAGTGCTTGGGTTCAAGCCGGTGCCACGATTGGCGAAGTCTATTACAGAATATCTCAGAAAAGTGCAGTTCGTGGGTTCCCTGCGGGCATTTGCACGAGCTTAGGCGTTGGTGGGCACATTACAGGAGGTGCATACGGATCCATGATGAGGAAGTATGGCCTTGGTGTTGACAATGTCCTCGATGCACGAATTGTTGATGCCAATGGCAGAATTCTTGACAGGGCAGCCATGGGGGAAGACCTCTTTTGGGCAATCAGAGGAGGTGGAGGTGGAAGCTTTGGTATCCTTCTTTGGTGGAAGATAAAGCTGGTTCCTGTGCCACCGACTGTGACAGTCTTTACAGTTACCAGGAACTTACAGCCAAGATGCAACCAAGCTTCTTCATAGATGGCAGGAAGTGGCACCCTATATTGATGAGAATCTCTTCATCAGAGTCATCATTCAACCAGCTAGTGCCGGAAACAAAACTGCGAGAACCATCACCACTTCTTACAATGCTCTCTACCTTGGTGAGGCCAGAAAACTGCTCCGAGTTATGAAGCAGAGCTTTCCTGAGTTGGGTTTGACAAGAAAAGATTGCCAGGAAACTAGCTGGATCAAATCTGTGCTCTATATTGCAGGGTACCCAAGTGATACACCCCCTGAAGTTCTGCTTCAGGGAAAATCAACATTCAAGAACTACTTCAAAGCCAAATCAGATTTTGTAAGAGAACCGATACCAGAAGCCGGGCTCGAGGAACTCTGGCAAAGATTGTTGAAAGAAGATAGCCCCTTGATGATTTGGAACCCGTATGGTGGAATGATGAGCAAATTTGCAGAATCTGATACTCCATTCCCTCATAGAAATGGAACACTTTACAAAATCCAGTACGTAACTCTGTGGCAAGAGGGTGATAAGAATGCAGCAAAGCACATGGGCTGGATTAGGAAGCTTTACAACTACATGACTCCTTATGTCTCAAAGTTCCCGAGGGAAACATATGTGAATTACAGAGATCTCGATTTGGGAATGAACAGCAAGAAGAGCACAAGCTACATACGGGCAAGTGCTTGGGGTAACAGGTATTTCAAAGATAACTTCAACAGGTTGGTAAAGATCAAGACCAAAGTGGACCCTGAAAACGTCTTCAGGCATGAGCAGAGCATTCCACCACTTCCAGTTTGAACACCGAGGGGAAAAAGGCAAAGAAATGGGAATAAGGCACTGTATTGCTAGGGTTATGTGGGCTGGTATCTATAAATTTGTGAAAGGGATGATTAGCTAATTTAGAGGAATAAGGATACAATTAGATTTGTTACTTTGTTGTTGTTTTTTTTTTCTTTTGGTTATTTTAATGTTGTAAGATACATGAAGTGCTTAGTTGTTGCTGTTTTGTGACTCTGTATGTGACGAAATTACAGGTGACAGAATTGTTGTTGTGCTAGCAAAAAGAACATGTGTTACTAGTGAAGGTCTTTTCTAAGGATCCGATTCTCTTAAATATATGATACTCAAGTCAAGGGTGACGCCTGGAGAACACATTAAATGCTTTAGCAGCCTAGGCCTGCTTCGGTGCCGAACATCTCTTTAATGCTATGTTTGACTCGAGAGGGATCAAGAGAAAGAGATAAAAAAAATTATTTTAGAATTTTGCATATGTTTAATATGAGAATAAAAATAAAAAATAAAATTTTAATTTTTTATAAATAAAATTTATATAAATATTTATTTATATAAATTTTATTTATAAAAATTAAAATTTTATTTTTTATTTTTATTCTAATTAAAAATTTATTTTCTATTTTTATTTTTCATTTTATTTTAAACCATATATTAAAATTTAAAATTTTTTAAATTGATTAGTTTTACCTGTTAAATTTTTTAAAATTTTTGTGAGTCAATTTTGAGTTTATTTTGTTGACTAAGAGCCTATTGGGAATATCTGCCTTTTCATTATATTACATTAATTGTGTTTGAGAAAAACAAAATTATTGTGCCTCTTTGGTGATTCATAAAAATCATAATTAGTGCTTGAAATTAAGAAGCACCTTGGGAGATGTTTTTAAAAAGTGTTGGGAGTCTTGGGACTGTTTAAAAATATAAGATACCTAAAAAAACCTTCGGCTTTTGTAAAATTCAAACTTTATCTTTTCCTTATTTAAAACTATTATTTTTAAATTTTATAATATGTTCTTGTAATTGTAGATCTTTATAATAGTTTTTCACAACTTTTACATGATACTTAGGTTACGTTTAAAAATTTAGAGAAAATTAAAAAAAAATTTAAAAAAAAAGAAAAGAAAAAAACTAGAAAGTTGATTAATAAAAAAAATTATGTAAATATTTTAAATTATTTCAAAAAAATTTAAATTGAGAGGACTTTATAATATTTATAAAAATTAATAAAAAAATTTTAAAAAAATTACTGAAAATTATTCATTTACTCCATCAAAACATAGCATTATTTTTTATTATTATATTAGTACCCAACACTTGTCTTTGTTGATATTCAATTCACATTATAGCTTTTATCAAATTTTGGCCGAACAAATTTTTGAACCACCTTTTGCAACAGCATTTTTTAAATGTGCTTACAGCACAATAATTTTTTTTTTGTTTAAGAAAAATGATAAAAAAAGATAAGTTATTTTAATAATATCAATTAGGATGACATGAGATAAGCTTAATCTCTTCGAAATGAAAATAATAAAAGTATAACTTTTCTGATGAGATTTGATTTTTAAAAATTAAATTACAGTCTATCGTACTGAGATACATAACTCGCTTTCCTATTATATTAACATATTATGAGTAATCAAAGGAGAATTTAATTCCTTATACATAAGGATGCAAACTCCTTAATTTCAAAATCTCTTTAATTAGTTGAGTTAACCTAACGTTTGATAATAATGTTTTTCTTTTATCCACTGGTGTGGGATTGCAAAACAAAATTTTGTTATAATTTAAGAATAATGTTACACAGTCAGTATAAAAAAAAATTAGTAGATAAAATTAAGTTATGAGGATTATTCATTAATTTAAATGTTAAAAAATATTTTAATTTATTTTATCAGAAATTTTGAAAAGAAAAACAATATAATATTTTCCTATAACTTATAACTTCTTTTCCTTTTTTTTTTTTTGTCAAGATTGTAACTTCTTTTAATTCTTTTCTTTTGTTTTTTATCTTGTTAGGCTTTTTTTTCATCCACAGCTTACTGAGGTCAAATTGGGCCCTCTTGGGCTTTTCATTAAGCTATGGCTAAAGAAAGGGTAAAGGACCAACTCCATTGCCCAAATTTATATATATATATATATATATATATATATATATATATATATATTACATAATATAATATAATATTCTCTACATAATTTTTTCGAATCGAATATCATATGCAGAGTTGTTGAGAAATAACTACCTCTGGCACTCTGTATACTTTCGCATAACTTTGAAATCCACTATTCTAAAATATTTTAACAAAGTTGGTGTATTTTTATTTGAAAACGTGATTGATGGTAGTAAATTATCACACATTATTGATTCTCACCTAACATGTTCCTTCGTGCATTGATGAGATATAACTTAAAGTTAGATATATTAATAAAAAAAAAAGATTGAACTTTGATTTAAGAATGTCACTTACTAGAAATTGGCAGATGGAAGCTGACTCAGTCATAATAAAGTCAATTTTAGTACCAACTTCCTGGTTAAGAATAGTAATTCCCGTGATATCTGGTTGCAAAAAAATTGGCACCTTATTTAACTTGGCAAACCTTGTAGGAATTGGTTGTTAGAGAATAACCTTTTTGCCTTTTCCTTTGTACACCAAACAAGAAAGTTGATATGAATAAGGGGAATGACGAATTTCACAAACAATGTGTTATGCAAATGATTCACGAATCAATGCTATTCATTTGATTTAACTTCTCTTGATTTCTCTTCACGAGAAAGGACAGAAATTTCACTTAATTATAGTCCCAAGTCATTCGTTAAAATTCGTGAAATAATCTTGGTGCTATATATAAGGGTAAACATAGGTTATGTTTGGTTTTTTTTTTAAAATAGATTTAGCCTGAATCTGACTAATTACTTCGATATAGTTTTTTTTTTAGATTCAACTTGAATTTTTTATGAAAGTACAAAAGTCTGACCTAACTTATAAGCTTATATTACATAAAAATTTTAAATTAGATTAATAAATATTAATTTCATTCTAAATTTAAATATTTTTTAACTGAATTATCATAATTTAATTGAAATAATATGATTGGAGACAAGAAAAAAGGGACAAAATATTTAAATCTCTTGTATAAAGAAATCCCAATTATTATTTTTATGAGTTGAAATGAATTTTGAAAAAAGAAAGTGAGAATAAAGTATTTTCTTCTTTTTTGTCAAACCATTCCATGTTGGCAACGTACACTCCTGCTGTACACATGGAAGTGGGAAGAAAATTTGTGCATAGAAGAAATAGAACTACGAGTTTCTTTCGCATGCTCTTGAGTGTGAACTCTATCAATGGCAATACCAAAGATTCTACAGTGTCATAATTTCAACTACACCACCGTCACTGAACCAGATAAAATGAAATACCCATTTACATGACGTTTGCCTTAGCTCAAGTACACGTATATTACCACTAGAAACTAGCATTAGCAACCAGTATATATATAACACAAGCACAAGCAAGCCGGAGAAAACCTATTTTTTGAACACAAAGAAAGGTGAAGAAACTAAAAAATATGCAGTCTCTGAGATCCTTGTTGGCGAGTTTTGTGGTTCTGTTATCAGTTTCCCTCACCACCTCAATTCAGATTCAAGAAACTTTCAACCACTGCCTAACACAACATTCTCAAATTTCAATTCAGTTTCCCTCAGCAGTCTACACTGCAAACAATGCTTCCTTCACTTCTGTCCTTGAGTCCACTGCTCAAAATCTAAGGTACCTGTTGCCCTCGGTGCCAAAACCAGATTTTATATTCACCCCTTTCCATGAATCTCAAGTCCAAGCTGCTGTGATTTGCGCAAAACAGCTTGGGATCCACATGAGAGTGCGCAGTGGAGGGCATGACTATGAAGGGCTCTCTTACGTTTCTCTGATTGAGAAGCCATTCATGGTCTTGGACTTGGTCAAGCTCCGAGCCGTCGATGTTGATATTGAACACAACACCGCATGGATTCAGGCTGGTGCCACTATTGGCGAAGTCTACTACAGAATTTCAGAGAAAAGCGCTGTTCATGGCTTCCCTGCTGGCCTTTGCACAACCTTAGGCATTGGGGGGCATATCACAGGAGGTGCATATGGTTCCATGATGAGAAAGTATGGCCTTGGGGCTGACAACGTCCTGGATGCAAAAATTGTTGATGCTAATGGCAGAATTCTTGACAGAGCAGCCATGGGAGAAGACCTGTTCTGGGCAATCAGAGGAGGTGGAGGAGGCAGCTTTGGAGTTATTCTGTGGTGGAAGATAAAGCTGGCTCCTGTGCCAGCAACTGTGACAGTGTTTACAGTAACCAAGAGCTTAGAACAAGGAGGAAACAAGCTTCTTCATAGATGGCAGCAGGTGGCACCAAATATTGATGAGAATCTCTTCATCAGAGTCATCATCCAACCAGGAAATGGCAGTGTTCTGGGTCACAGAACTGTGACAACTTCATACAACGCTCTCTTTCTTGGTGGGGCTGACAAACTTCTCCGGGTTATGAAGAAGAGCTTCCCTGAATTGGGTTTAACAAGAAAGGACTGCTTGGAAACTAGCTGGATCAAATCTGTGCTTTATATTGCTGGCTATCCTAATGGAACACAGCCAGAAGTTCTGCTTCAGGGAAAACCCACATCCAAGGCATACTTCAAAGCCAAATCAGATTTTGTAAGGCAAGTAATCCCAGAAACTGCGCTTGATGCACTGTGGAGAGTTTTTCTGCAGGATGATGGGCCCCTTATGATTTGGAATCCCTATGGAGGAAAGATGAGCAGAATTGCAGAATCTGCAACCCCTTTCCCTCACAGAAAAGGAACACTATACAAAATTCAGTACGTGACTGGATGGATTGATGGAGAGAAGAGTATGGCAAAGCATATGGACTGGATCAGGAGATTTTACTTTTACATGGCTCCCTATGCTTCACAATATCCAAGGGAAGCGTATGTGAATTATAGGGATCTGGATATAGGGATGAACCAGAACAAGAGCACAAGCTTTTCCAACGCTTGCAGTTGGGGTTACAAGTATTTCAAGGGCAACTTCATCAGGTTAGTGAAGGTGAAGACCAAAGTTGATCCATCTAATTTCTTTAGGCATGAGCAGAGCATCCCTCCATTGCCATTTGGTAAGAAAGGGTAGAAGGGAAAGAAGAGGAGAAGATCAAAGGGGTAGTACATCACTGTATTATGGCTAGAAATCTAGATTAATACGACAAAAGTATGGTAAAATATGTCTACTAATTGAATAATTAACTGAAGAAGAATAAGGATCGTAGTATTACGTTCTGTGTTGGCTACATTTTGGAAATAATCTGATGCATTTACACTTTCAGAGTTCAGATCCCTTGCTGTTACTTTCTTTGTATTTGTGTCTGTAAAGGCTTGAGTGATCCTTGTGTTTCGTATCAAATTAATTATGCTGAATTCATGAGACCTTGCGAAATATATGGTGCAGATTTGTGAATTTAATCACGTCAGAAAAAAAAAAAAGATTTGTGAATTTAATAACTTTGGTTAAAGTTATTACAAATAGATGTCAAGATGAGTGGCTTATCAGTGAGTTTAAATACTGTTTAGTATTTGGCTTGGAATTAGTTGACTGGGTATTCTTTTTGTTTTTTCTAGGATATCTGTATCTTATTGGTCTAATTGTACTTTATGAATTTTAATATATGAATCAACTATTAATAAATATTTCACAATTCATAAAAAATACTAATATTCTAAAAAAAAATTAAAGAAACGTATCAACCTTCACTTTCAAAAAATAAGCACTATGTTGTACTAACTTCGACTGCGTGCCCTTATTGAACTTCCGTCAACTCTATTCTCATTTTTATTTTATTTTATTTTATAAAAAGATTGATGCTGAGAAAATTAATTTTTTTTCAAAAAAATTAGTTTACGTTTCACAACGATATTTGAAAAGTGATTTCTAGGTTGAGGTGGCCTCCATGTGTTGGATCTTCTCGAGAAGCAGCTCTGCTTCTGGTGGAGTTTTCATTTTTAGACAAATTGAGCAGTATCCCAGTAAGTGCAGTTGTAGGTAAAGACAAAAATTAGAGAAATCTTATGATTTTAAAATTTTAAAATTTATTCCTTCTACTTCTACTTATCTCTCTCACTATATACAGTTAAATCCTATAAGATTCAAATTCATATTCATACGTCTCCTTTTTTTTATTTTAGATTAAATTTTATAAACTTAATTTTAATTAGAATGAATTTAAGTAAGATAATTTATATTTAATAAAAAGTCACGTTTAATATAAAAATAAAAAATAATTACTTCAAATTAAATAAAAATTTCAAAATAAAATCACATTAAAATATAATTTATACCTTTTGAAATTTATTCTAATATCAAATTATTCTCTTAAATTTTTTTTTATCTCACTAAACTCTCCTGAATTTTGGTCTAATTTAAAAAATTAATTTTTTTGTTAAATTAAACGAAAGTTAACTTATAATTTTAAATTATACCAAACTTCAAGGAGATTTAGTGAGATAAAAAAAATTTTATGAAGTAATTTAATACAGAAATAAACTTCAGAGATATAAATTATATTTTGTCCAATATATTTTTTAACTAAATCATCACGTGGTGTATACTTAGGTCATATGATATGCACATAGAGATGTCATCTATTTCACTTGATTGTAAAATTAATATTTTCAAATCAAATAAATATTCATGGGATTTAGTGAAATAAAAAAAGTTTAAAAAATAATTTGATATCAAGTTAAATTTTAAATGTGTAAATTATATTTTATTCTTTAAAAAATAATACAAAAATTAAGTCAAATAAAATTAAAAATAAATAAAAATTTATTTAAATCTTCAAAAAGTCCATTTAAACGGTACAAACGCAAACCTAAACACGCACTTACCCTGTACATAGCCGAATAGTCCCGTTCAACTTCCGTGATCAGTCACCTCTCTTGTTGTTTTCAATTTTGTTTTCTCATTTTTCCTTCTTCCACTTGTGCCACAATACGTGACATTACTCATTCATCTGGTCAGCCTCTACTTTCCCTTTTTTCTTTTGTGTTTCTTAATTCAACTCTAGACAAAGTCTATCGTGGTGCCTCATATAATTTAAGCAATGGGCATCTTGTACCAAAAAATTGGGCATCTATGTCCCCATTTTGATGTGACATGCAATCGACCATATGTGATTTAGCTTAGATCAATGCATAGTTGGACATTATCAATGGAATACCCATTCAATGATCAGTTCAATTGAATTATTATACTTTACAAAAGGATCCATGCTTATACGAGAATAACGAGAAAATAGACCCCAAAAAAAAATTTTATTTCAGCTTGGCTTGGCATCAATGTTTTATTTTGAAATTAACTCTCTCCATTATTCTTACATTTTGTTTGAAGTTAAAGACGGTTTGGGAAATAAAGTTTCTAATATGGAATAGGAATCTCTTCATGAGAGAGGAGGAAATCACATATTAAATCCTGATGAAATGTGAAAGCCATGATCCTATAAAATTTAAGCCTAATGGCACATATACGTTCTCTAATATGAAATAAAAATGTATAATCATTCCTTTTGGTTGGAAAATATATAATTCTTCTAATGAATATTTAAAAGTCTTATTTGTTCTTTTAACTCTTTAATTTATAACAACAATTACACTGTAGAACTACTAATGAACTATGCTCTAAAATGCTTGATGTCAAAAACTTAAATCTCTACTAATTTGTCTCCTTTTTCTTTCCCCTTCCTCATAACTTATCTGATAACTCGGCTTTTTCATTGACAATTTTGAATTGCAAAAAAATTAATTCCTTCACGGGCAAACTTCTTGGGTTCTTTCATGGCTTCAAAAGTACGAAAATGTATATTTCTTCGTTCTAAGCCCAAGCTTAGCCTAAGTTTAAAATATATTTATCACGCCCAGGTTTACCCTTTTTTTGTTTGTTAAACCCAAGACTGACTAGAAAGCCCGAGTCTTATTTTGGTCTCAAATCTTAGGCCCAATTTGTCTATTTTGTTACAAACTTGTTGAAGCCCGAATACGTCTATTTGATTTTTAGCGAAAGTTTATAAAAGAAAATTTATTAAAAATACTTTATAACTAAACAAACATATTTTATCAGTTAAATTAAATGTTTAATCTCTATAATTTATACTTATTTTTAATTTAATCATTATAATTTTCTTCTTTTTAAATAAGTCCTTAAAATATTAAATATTTTTAATTTAGTAATTTTTCGTTAAGTTATGCGTATGTGATATGTGGCCAAATAAATATTGATATGGATGCAAACGTGATCAACTCTTCATTTGTCACGTGTACAAGTTGATAGCATTATAACACTAAATATGAAGAGGGGCTAAATTAAAAATGTTTATGAATATGACGATTTATTTGAAAAGACAAAACATATAAAATCAAATTAAAAATGAACCTAATAATAACTAAATATATAACAAAGAGTTTAATTTTGATCCACTATTAGCGTAAAAAAATTTATATTATCATTTAATTATAAATTATCAAATTATTAAATATATTTGACTAATAGAATAACTACTTAAAAAGTTAAATATTTAATAATATATTATTAAATGATAATATAAAAAAAATTTATATTAATAATAAATCAAAATTAAATTCTATAACTAAACCTATTTTATCACAAGAAAACACCCAATCCTTACTTCCTTAGTAAAGTTACTTTTTGTTCATGTCCAACTTGTGTACGTTTATAGAGTTTTATCACAAGAATATCAAAATGCCTAGTGGAACATGCATATGCAGAATGATATACACTCAACCATTCACAGAGGATGAAATGGCTGTCAGAAATTCAAGCATTCCTTTCAAAATCAACATAGTAAAGAACGTTTTAATTTGCCCCTTGTCCCTGTTTTTAAACTCCTATCAAATCAGGCAAACAGAAAAACAAAAACAGCTTTTTCTCTACATCAATTCATGCCTCCATCCTTTTCCACTCTTCCCCCATTTTGATAAATCCAGGTTTATATTCTTTACAAACATAAATAATCATTTTATATTTTGAGTATTTCTTCATTTTTAGATTAAATTTAGTTTAGCCGCTAAGATTAAATTAGTGATAAGAAGTTTAATTGATTTGTAGAAGGAAATTCAATCAATATTTTTTTTTATCTATTTTCAATGAAAAACAAGGAAAGATATGTATGCATAAAATTAATACCATTTTTAGGCGTTAAATTGCCTCAAAACAACACAGTTAAGTACCAAAAAAAACAGTTTCACAAATTAATTATATGTATTTTCTATTAAAATTTTTAAAAAAATCAGATAGTTATCTGATAGTGAAATAAATCTTAAAAGGATCCCGTCACAAAATTAAATTAATCCAGGAAGTGATATTTTAAAAAGATTTAATTTTGATTCACTATTAGTGTGAAATTTTTTTATACTATAATCTAATTACATGAAGCATTTAATTTTTTACATAATTACTATCTTAATAAAAAAAATTTAATGATTTAACAATCAATAATTAGATAATAATGTAAAACTTTTTATATGAATCAAAATTAAACTTTATTTTAAAATAAGGACAAATCATATGGTTAAAAATAGAATTTAACCCTATTTTTTTCACTTTTAAGTAAATAATCTACAATTCATTATGATGTAGCATTTTATATAATTATTAATATAAGAATGCTATATTATTATTTTTATTTACAATTAATAATTTTAAAAATTAGCTCTTTTATATAATTTATTAATAGTATAAAGAATCGTATACTAACATAGATTAAAATAAAATATTTATATAAAATATGCTGATTTAATATATATATATATATATATATATATATATATATATATATATATATATATATATATATATATATATATATATATATATATATATATATATATAAGGCAAACCTTTGGTCCTCCTAGAGTGCCAACAACGAAAGATCAATTGGCATACAGTTTCTGACTTTATGGCTGTCCTGTCCTTACAATTGGCATGCAATTGTAACTTACTGCAAAAGCTACTTTGGATGAAAAAAAAATAACAGACCAAAATATAAGCCTTTTATAGACCTTTTTTTATGACTTATAAATTCATAATATTACACATGTAAGATTTTTTTAAAAAAAATTACATTTTTTAATGTCAAAATTATTTTAAATCTATATATAATTTTGTATATTATCTAAAAATTCTAAATAAAAAGTGTTTCTTCTTCCTTCAATAATTGTTTTTACAGAATTTTTTTATTTATTAATGGGGGCGAAAGCCAAAATAGCAAAGTCCATTTTGCTAGGCTTTGCACCTACTCATCCACACACCACATGTTAAATTTATGAAGAATCCAAGAGTTGAAGTGTAGATAAAGTACCGTCTGTTAATCAAGCGGCAAGCAATGTTCATGAATCCAAAACAGAATGCTACAAAACCAAATGCACATTACTGCACAAACCTTAAAAAATTAAGGATCAATTTTGATCACAACTAACCGGTCAATACAAATTTCTTCCAAGAGTATAAAAATGGCATTCTTCCTATACATGCTATCACAAGGTTCGAAACTGCAGACAGAGAACACACCTAAATCATTTGTTTAAAGAAAACTCATCTTTCACTTTCAGAGTAGTGAAGAATGAAAGAAATGGGTGGCAAGTGGCAACGCAGAAATAAGAAACTAGCACTGCTGAGCTTGGCTGCCGAAACTGGGGTGCTAAGGACAAAGCCTTATAAATGTGACCGTCTCTATCTCTTGCTTTGGATTTGTCACTCCCTCTAGTTTATTTTTGGGATGTTTTGGACACAACGAAGATAACTTCACGAAGTTTTCTTGCTTGAATATTCTACATTTCCATGTAAGTATAACTCAATCAGTTGAAAGGTAGAGAAGAAAACACAGAGATGGGTTATGCTGCAGTATTCATGATTCTGCTTCTTTCAATCACATGGGCAGCTTCTACTGTAGTCGAGAAGAGTTTCAGGGAGTGCATGTTAACCCGAGTTGGTGGCTATTCCGAATCCACTGAAACAATAGTGATCAGCTCAACCTCCTCAGTTTATTCACAAGTCTTGGAATCATTCCAACAAAATCCTAGATGGCTGAATTCCTCAACTAAGCCCCTTCTCATTGTAACACCTTTCCATGAATCTGAAATTCAAGCAGCCATTCAACCAACTTGGGCTGCAGATCAGACTCAAAAGTGGTGGCCATGATTATGAAGGGCTATCCTTTCGTTGCAACGCCCCATTTATCATAATCGACCTCATCAACCTTCGTTCCATTGAAATCAATCTTGGAAGCGAAACAGCTTGGGTTCAGGCTGGTGCAACATTAGGTGAACTTTACTACAGAATTTCCAAAGCAAGTAAAGTCCATGGATTCCCTGGAGGAATCTGTCCAAGTGTAGGGGTCGGTGGGCACATCAGTGGAGGCGGGTTTGGTACATTGGTGAGGAAGTATGGCCTTGCAGCAGACCAGGTTCTTGATGCTTACCTGATTGATGTAAATGGGAAGATTGTTGACAGAAAAGCAATGGGAGAAGATCTTTTCTGGGCCATTAGAGGAGGTGGTGGAGCTAGTTTCGGAGTCATTCTTGCATGGAAGATCAGGCTGGTTCGAGTTCCACCTATTGTTACTGGGTTCAACATTCTCAGAACAAGGGAGGAAGGAGCCACCAAGCTTATTCACAGGTGGCAATACATAGCACACAAACTGCGTGGAGATCTTTTCATCAGAATCATCGCTCAAAATAGTGGTGGCAATCCAAATACATTCCAAGCATCCTTCAACTCTCTCTTCCTTGGAGGAATAGACAGGTTAATCCCAATAATGAATGAGAGCTTTCCAGAATTGGGATTGCAGGCCAAAGACTGCATTGAAATGAGCTGGATTCAATCTGTTCTGTATTTTGCTGGATACCAAAAATGGGACCCTCTGGAAGTCTTACTCAACAGAACTACCACGTTCAAAAGCTCTTTCAAGGCCAAGTCTGATTTTGTAAAGGAGCCTATGACAGAAATTGGGCTAGAAGGGGTGTCAAAAATGCTTCTACAAGAAGAAACATTAGCTCTGCTGATAATGGATCCCTTTGGTGGTAGGATGAATGAAATTTCAGAATCTGAAATCGCTTTTTCCTCACAGAAAGGGTAACTTGTACAACATACAATACATGGTCAAGTGGGATGTAAATGGGATTGAAGCATCCAACAGGCATTTACACTGGATGAGAATGCTCTATAGATACATGACTCCTTATGTTTCGAAATCTCCAAGAGCTGTCTATTTCAACTATAGGGATCTTGATTTAGGTATCAACAAGCATGATAACACAAGCTACTCAGAAGCGAGTGTTTGGGGCATGAAGTACTTCAAGGGAAACTTCAGGAGGTTGGCACAAATTAAGACAAAGTTTGATCCCCAAAACTTCTTTAGGAATGAACAGAGTATTCCTCTCCTAAGTTCCTTTCCCCCTTCTACAACATAAAGGGCAGCATGACAAAATTGGGAGCACCTATAACATTTGCCTAATATTTTTATGAAGTTCTTATATTAGGCTAAGCAATATAGCATCTATTAAGCCAGCCTTCGGCTTTATATATTTGTAATAAACCCAACCCTGAACAATGCTTTGCTGCCATTGCAGTTTTCGGCCATTTCAAAGGTAGATGCAAATTCAATTGGGATATTACATATATTCATAACCGGTGAGGACTTAAAGCAGCACTTCCTGAAGATACAAGACCGTATAAGCATGCCCCCTACTGAACTCACAACACCAAAATATAGGCTATAACACCATATGTAACTGATACAGAGGTTGAAACCGGCTTATGTTCTGCAGAATCTAATATTGGATCTCTGAACATCTGGTTCTATAAGACAGTAACCCTTAAATTTAATATCTGTCCCTACTAGGCCAAGGAGACTTGAATGAAAACTAATCAAGCAAACCAACCAATTGTGCCATGCTTTGCCCATATTTGTCCAATCTAGCAAATATCCTAGTCAACTGCCAAAAACTTATCTACGTGTACCATAATTCAGCATGACACAACACTGAAAATGCCAAGACTTGGAAAAAATAAACTGGAACTGCAGTCTGCAGGAAATCTGAACTACAAAATACCATTCGGATAGAATAGGTATTTACTTGTTTCACCTAATTCGGTGGTAGCCAAATCTCCAGGAATGCTTTCACAAGTGCAGAATCATGTTACAATCATTGAAACATTTCTTCTAACTCTTTTTAACAGTATATTTTTCTTTTTCTTGCATGTATTTTTCAGCTCACGTCATCATCGTTTATTTTGGTCGCACTCACATTTAATAACTTGACTCAAATTCACCTTTGAATAAAAAACTTTATATGAATCTTAAAAGATCTTTGGATAAAATGAATGGGGTGGCAGGATATCTGCTGCAAAAGACTTTTCATCCCACCACATCCTGCAGACAGCAGAAGAAGGTGAGAATCTAGAAAATTAAACTGAATACAGATATTCAAAAATTGCTGAAAACAGCAGCCCATGCCTGAAGGATCTCAACTCAGTGAAATCTAACTAATGCCATCTAATTTCCCAGAGTCTACAAAGCTTTTCAATGAGCAAATTCAAAGAAGGAATGAAGGCAAGAATGTTAGTTTAATTCATGTGAAAGTAATGATAAATTTTTGCTTATATACATCAATGCATCTTCAAATGCCAAATAGCAAGTCCTGTTGATCTTTAATTAGGATGAATGGGTACGCATGGGTACTTACTGGGTACAATTTGTCTTGTTTGTTAGATCTTGTTATCGAGTATATTTAGATACAGTTGCTGCTAATTTTTTTTGTTTGTTACCAAATGAAACACGCTGCTACTTCGCCCCTTCAAATATGAAGGCCT
The DNA here is from genome assembly GCA_019955255.1 of Castanospermum australe. NCBI lineage: Eukaryota > Viridiplantae > Streptophyta > Magnoliopsida > Fabales > Fabaceae > Castanospermum > Castanospermum australe. The sequence continues at coordinate 511,030 of NSJW01000253.1, read as the reverse complement.
ACTTCAGAGAGAGATATTTTGCTTACTTGATGTATTTTATTGAGTTCACTTGAAAACTTGAAGTTAGAATGTTGTGAAATTGTATGGATCATATCTTCTGATTTAGTTATTTAACTAGTGTCCCGTAAATTTTTTGGTATTTTTGTTCTATTTTTCTTTTATATTTGTTTTTTTTTTTTTTTTGTGAAACTCTAATTAGTCTATGAATTTATATTATAAACACCAAAATTGATTAATAAACAAGCATTCTGTTCAGACTGACATCAAGTTGTTTTAGAAATACTTAATTTTATAGCTAAAAAAATGACTAATAAACATGTTTAAGTCCATCTAACGAATACTCGTTCAAATCGTTATTATTGATGAGAATATGGCAATATGCTTAAGAAGCAATTTATAGGGACTCTATAATTCAGTTTCTTTTTTTTTTTTTTGGTAGACATAATTCAGATTATTTTACTATATTGAAAACAATATTATATACAAATTTATATGTGAATTATGAAGTGTCATGCTAGTAATTATACAAAAACTCATTCTTGGCGTGAATTAATGCTTTTATTATATTTCATGAGTTAAAAAAGAATGATCATATACAATACGTGCCAAAATCTTTTATTTTATTTTTGTTCTGTAAAAGCTTAACACTGTTTCCATTTTAAACCAATTTTTTTTTAAAGAATAAGTGAATATAATTATAGCAATATAGAATTTAATTATAAATACTTATATCATTATTTAATAAAAATATAAGTGAAATAATTAATATTACGAAAATTATAAGTAGGAAACTTTGAATAAAATAATATTATACACAATAATAATATATATCAATAACTTACTCGATTAAATTAGATTTAAAATTTTAAACACCAAAAAGATAAGATGAATCGCTGTATCTACCGTGGGGGCATCAGGTAACGACATGTAATTTCAGTCACGAAGCTCCAAAAAAATGCTACTCCTAACTTCTCATCACGTACAAGTTATCGCCGTTAACCTTCGGCCTGATAGGTGGCACATGAGTGATTGGGCCCAAAATCAACCCAATAACAATGCGGCGTCCAGAAACATGGGCTTTGCAATTGAAGGCGCGAGAAATAAAATTGGAGGAGTTTGTTAACGTGTCCCTTCAAGGGTAAATATTAAAAAATAAAAATAATATTTATTAATTTTTATTAAATTATTTTAATTATTTAAAAAAATATTAAATATATTTTAAAATTTTAAAATATTAAATATTTTTTATTTTTTATTTACAGATTTTTTTATAATACATATTAAGAAATTAAAATAGTATTTATTATTCTTCATTAAATTATCTTAAATATTTAAAACAAAAAGTATTAAATATATTTTAAATTTTTAAGATATTAAATATTTTTATTTTTCATTTCAATATTTTTGTCAGTGAACATGTTAAGAAATCAAAATAATATTTATTATTTTTTATTAAATTATTCTAAATATTTAAAAAATATATATTAAATATATTTTAAAATTTTAAGATATTAAATATTTATACTTTTCATTTAATAGTTTTAAAATTTTGAATCTTTAACATATTTTTAAGGACACATATTACCAAAACTTTTTATTTAATAATTTTTATTTTTTATTTCTTAACCTGTACTTTTAAGACACATATTATTTTAGATTTTAAAAATATTAAATATTTATACTTTTCATTTAATTCTTTCTATTTTTGAATTCCTAACGTGTTCCTTAAACATACGTATAGACAAAACTCTTCATCTAATTGTTTCTATTTTATATTCTTTAATCTATACCCTTAAAATATACGTTAACAAAAACCTAAAAAAATTCTTAAGTGCTCAAGATATTAGGTATTTATTTTACTCTGTATTATTTAATGGTAATCATATCAGTGTTATAAATTATTATTATTTATTTAAATTAAATGTTTTTAAAAATAATAATAGCCTACAAATTTAATACATTTATCATTAAAATAGTACAGAATAAAAGAAATATCTTATTTCTTAAGTATTTAAGAATTTCTTATAAAATTACTATTTTCTCCATTCACTTTTATCTATTGTGTAAGAAATTTTTTTTGATCTAATAATATCTGTCATTTAAAAATATTAAGTAAGCATTAATTAATTTTTTCAAGTTTTACTCTTATTTTTTAATAAAAAAAGAATTAGTGAAATAAATAAAATTAAAAAAAATTAATAAAATAAAAAAAGATAATTTAATTATTTTAAATTATATTTTTTTATAATTAAAACTATTTAATATATTTATTAATCATTATATAAAATTTTTAAATAATAAATAAAAATAAATAAAAAAAGTAACAAAGAACAAAGAGTCAAAGACACGAAAAGACTAGGCGCTAGATATTACAAAAATGAGAATAATTTTATTTCAATTATAATTAAAGACTATCTCGTAATATTAAAAATAGTATCATTAATTAAATATAATAAATTGATTCTATTTTTATATTTTATTACAATATATCCTCCCACATTCGTGTCATAGTTTTTAGAAAAAATTATTTTAATTATAAGTCAAATATAATAAAATGATTCTATTTTTACATTTTATTACAATATATCCTCCCATATTGGTGTCATAGTTTTTGAAAATTTTATTGTGCTCAGCATCCGTACTGGTTACCCGCATCCACGCAGCCTACCCAGCCTAGAAAACCGTTTCCTCAAATTTCCAGCACCGTCAGAAACTAATTTATTACAAGAATATGACAAACGACGAAAGAGCATAAAATCCTTTCAAAAGAAACCGTATTTGGATGTGAAGAGAAAGGGAGGTCCAAGAAAATAAGATTGGATCAAGAAAAATGAAAAATGACAAGTCAATCAAAAAAATCAGAAAGAGAAAATTGAAGTGGATGAATAATTTGTCACGAAAATTCTTAAGAATTTAAATTTGATCTATAAAGTTTTTTGATGTTTCTAAATCATTAAGGATTTGACTTTTTGTAATTGTTATTTTGGTCAATAATTTAACAAAATGTGGATCAAAATTAAACCTTAATTCTTAAAGCTAATCAAATATGACTTTCCTTAATCCTTACCCATTATTTTTTCTCTATCTAATGTTTGAGTCTTAATTTTTCCATTATGTCGTCACTATGGTCCAAGATCTCTCTTGCAATTCTCCAAGTTAATAAAGCTTAATGCATAGTCTTCGTTCCAACATATTTGAGCCTTCAATTGCCCACAATATTTGAATGTTTATTCTAAAGCCCACGCAGAAAATTGTTTTTTCCTGAAAAAAAAAATGAAGAAATCACCGACTTTTCCTTTCTTTAGGACCAAATTAATCACAAGCTTAAATTTAAGGACCTACATGTGATCACATATAAAAATCTTGTAAACACTGGTAATATATTCATGATCACACTAAAAGCAAACATTAAGTGGTCACACCATATATTATTATTATTAAAAAATACAAAATGAAATATAATCACACAACAAAAATAATAGTTCGAACTTATTTCAAATTAATTTTGAAATTCTTATAATTTTAGTTGCGTACATATAGAATCCATTCAAATTTGATTAGATTTAAATTGATTTTAGTTTAAATTAAATTGATCATTTTATCCTTATTATTTTAGTCATTTGACTTATTCTTATAAAGATAATAAAAAAATTATTAAAATAGAATTAATTTATTTTTTAATATACCACAAACAAACAAAAAATTGATTTGCAAATCAATTTAGATAATATCTTTTATAATTAACTTCAAATGTGACAATTGATTTTTAAATCAAATCTAATCAAATTGATTTTATGTTATGATGATTTCAAATATAGTGTAATAAATTAAGGATAAATCCTGATCAGAACTAACTGGCCATGATCATTTCTTCCGGTTTTTGCTGAGATTATAAAAATGGCATGTGATTACGCGTAACAACGACGTTTTTTTTTGGGGAGCAATGACTCCATTTGTGTGAACAACTGGCCGGAAATTTTTCTTTTTTTTGGTGGTTCAAGATCCGCCACCGCTTCCACATGGGTACTTCAACTTGCACGTCTAGGGAAGAACGCAATACATAATTTAAAAAAGAGTATATCTTTTTTTTAATTCTTCAAAAATTTAATAACATTAATTTAATTTTTTTAAAAATATAAATAATAATTTAATTTTTAATAGAAATTATGTTAATATAATTTTTATGATATAAGAATTTAATTTATATTAATTTTATATAATTAAAAAATTAAATTAACGATATTTTTTATAATTAAATTAATATTATTTTTTTTAAAATTAAAATAATATAAATTAATTTTAAAATTTTTAAAAAAATTAAAATAATAACACTTATATTTTTTAAAAATTAAAAAATAAGTTTACTCTTTAAAAAATTTGTACTCTCGACTTTTCTTCCAAAACTATTTTCATTTAAGTTTAATTATCTACCTCAATCTTTTACACTGTTGATCATTTATTCATGCATTCACACATCATCAAAATAATTTCATTACGATAATAACTATTATTCAGTCAAATTTCTTTAATGTTATAGATATTAATATAAAAAAAACATTACACTAACATATGATTAGAATTAAATTCTTTCAGAATTGTCATTCACTTCCTCTAGTTTATTTTGGGAAGTTTTAGATACGAAGAAGATAATTTGGAACCAAAATAAACTGAACATATTGACTCGTTCAATTGAGGGCTCGGCAGTCCCTGTTTCGGTTTCTTAGCTATAATTGTTTAGCATGCTTTTGCTGACCTTAATTTTGTTAAAAGAGAACTCTAAATAAATAAAATCCAACCTAAAATAACATTTATATACAGGAATATTTTAGTCATGACTATGTCCTTGTTTAGTTTGACACTAAAAGTACCGTAGAAGGAAAAATAATTCATTTTAAAAATAATTAATGTATTTGACTGCTTTTAAAAAATCAATTATTACAAATTTTTAAATTGGAGGATTAATTTTTGAGAGTCGCATAATGTTTAAGCTTTTTCCACGTGGAAAGTATTCAATATATATACATATAGCGCAACTCAAATCACCTCAAGGTAGAGAAGAAAACATAGAGATGGGTTATCTTGCACTATTTTTGATTCTGCTGCTTCTTTCTATCTCATGGGCAGCTTCTACTTCAGTCGAGAAGAGTTTCAGGGAGTGCATGGTAACCCGAGTTGGTGACGATTCCGAATCCATTGGAAAAATAGTCATCAGCTCAACCTCCTCAGATTATTCACCAGTCTTGGAATCATTCCAGCAAAATCCTAGATGGCTGAATTCCTCAACTAAGCCCCTTCTCATTTTAACACCTCTCCATGAATCTGAAATTCAAGCAGCCATTCTTTGCAGCAAGCAACTTGGGCTGCAGATCAGAGTCGTAAGTGGTAGCCATGACTACGAAGGGCTATCCTATCGTGGTGAGGCCCCATTTATCATAATCGACCTCATCAACCTTCGCTCCATTGAAATCAACCTTGCACATGAAACAGCTTGGGTTCAGGCTGGTGCAACAATAGGTGAACTTTACTACAAAATTTCCAAAAGCAAGTAACGTCCATGGATTCGCTGCGGGAACCTGTCCGAGTCTAGGTGTCGGGGGGCACATCAGTGGAGGTGGGTTGGGTACCATGATGAGGAAGCATGGCTTAGCAGCAGACCAGGTTCTTGATGCTTACCTGATTGATGTAAATGGGAAGATTCTTGACAGAAAAGCAATGGGAGAAGATCTTTTCTGGGCCATTAGAGGAGGTGGTGGAGCTAGCTTCGGAGTCATTCTTGCATGGAAAGTCAGGCTGGTTCGAGTTCCACCTGTTGTTACCGGGTTCACCATTCAGAGAACACTGGAGGAAGGAGCCACCAAGCTCATTCACAGGTGGCAACACATAGCAGTTAAACTGCATGAAGATCTTTTCGTCAGAATAATCGCTCAAAATAGTGGTGGCAATCCAAAAGCAGTCCACGCATCCTTCAACTCTCTCTTCCTTGGAGGAATTGACAGGTTAATCCCCATAATGAATGAGAGCTTTCCTGAATTGGGACTGCAGGCCAAAGACTGCATTGAAATGAGCTGGGTTCAATCGGTTCAGTATATTGCTGGATACCAGAAATCGGACCCTCCAGAAGTCCTACTCAACAGAACTACCACATTCAAAAGCTCTTTCAAGGCCAAGTCTGATTTTGTAAAGAAGCCTATACCAGAAACTGGGATAGAAGGTGTATGGAAAAGGCTTCTGGAAGAAGAAACACTAGGGCTTCTGATATTGGAACCCTTTGGTGGTAGGATGAAAGAAATTTCAGAATCTGAAATCGCTTTTCCTCACAGAAAGGGTAACTTGTACAACATACAATACATGGTCAAGTGGGATGTAAATGGGATTGAAGCATCCAACAGGCATGTACACTGGATGAGAAGGCTTTATAAATACATGACTCCTTATGTTTCCAAATCTCCAAGAGCAGCCTATCTCAACTATAGGGATCTTGATTTAGGTAGAAACAAGCATGATAACACAAGCTACTCAAAAGCCAGTGTTTGGGGCAAGAAGTACTTCAAGGGAAACTTCAGGAGATTGGCAGAAATTAAGACAAAGTTTGATCCCCCAAATTTCTTCAGGAATGAACAGAGTATTCCTCTCCTACGTTCTTGAACACAAAGGGCATGGCAGTATTGGGAACACCTAGAACACCTGTCTATTATTGTAATGTAGTTGTTAATTATATGGGGCTAAGCAAAACAGCATCAACTATGTTAGCCTTCGGATTTATGTATGTGTAGTAAACCCAACCATGAATGCTTTGCTGCCTTTGCAGCCATTTCAAAGTAGGGGATGCAATTTAAATTGGATATTACGCATATTCATAATCAGTTGTGGACCTAAGCATCACTTCCTGGTTACAAGATCTTATAAGCTTGCTCCCTTGAATTTCCAATGATGAATGATAATGTCCCCGCAGGCAGCTATTAAATAAAAATACAAACGTGTCCTTAGTTACACCTTTTATATATATATGATAGTTTAATTTTAATTCACTGTTATTGTAAAGTTGTTTTAAATTAGGATTTTGTTTCCTGTCCTAAAGGCATATATTAAGAAATCAAAATAATATTTATTATCCTTCGTTAAATCATCTTAAATACTTAAAAAAACAAATACTAAATGTGTTTTAAATTTTTAAGGCATTAAATACTTGTATTTTTTAAATAGTTTATATTTTTGAATCCTTTAACATATGCCCTAACATATTATGATCTAATTATCTTACTATATTTAATGAGCTTGACTTTTCATGTAATTGTTATTGTAGTTAAACTCTTTTAATAATGTATCAACACTTGAATAAATGATAGTGTAAAAAAATTTTATATTTTGAATAAAAATTAAATCCAATATAAAATATGTAATATATGCGTATACTAGTAATTTTACCTATATACAAAAGCAATTGTAAGATATATGTAGAAAATATGTTATATCTTGCTTGTATTTAAAAGTAAAAAACATGTAATATATATGATATTAATTGAATATTTAGATTCAAATTTATTAAACAATATTATTTAATTTTAAATTTTCATATTTTTGTTTGGTGAACAAAGTTTTGTAACTTTTAACACCAAAATAATAATAATAATAATAAAGTTGTGTAACTTTAAAATTTCATATTATTAGACAAGGTTAAAGTTTGTGATGATATACATTTTTTTATATTTTATTTTTTGTGATTTTTAGAATTTGTATATTAATTTAATTAAGTATCCTTGAATGTTGGTGGACCGGGGCGAATACCCACAGCGGAGACGGGCCGAGAATTGGGGTGCAAGAAAGGCCTCCTAATTGCGTAGATGGAAAACTCTGTAGTTGTGTGCAATTGTAAAACAAAATAATTCTGTAATTAGCATTATTCTATTGCCCATAATGTTTATTGAGGTAATTGAATCTCGTGATTTTCCAGAAAGTAGAAATTAACCCACACCAAGCCATCCCAGGCAAGAAGGATATTCTTGGAGTAAAGTTACAGCAGAAAGGACAGTGCACAAGTAGGAGAGTTTTCTGCAACAAAATTTGATATATATTGCCAATTTTACAGCATGTTTGACAGGTTAACCCTCGGAAACATCAATTGAGGAACAAAATAAATTAGACAACCAAAAGCATGAATTCTGGACATGTTTGTCTGAACTCCTGTATTTGCTATGATCTTAACCAATGAACAAATGCTATACCCTTGGCAGTCACTTATCTATTTTTGGCAGCCGCTTTTGTTGTTGGAACCGTTCCAAAAACCTTATCCCATAGTGATGAAGTGATGCCAAAGCCATTGTTCTGGATACGGTAGTGATGATTCAAGTGGTACTTCTGCAGAACAACGAAGGAAAGGTGATTTGTCATTTTCTGGCTTACAAGACTGAGATAATTGCTAATATATGATACAGAAAGGTGCAATCAAGCACGAATATGACAATGTCATGTTCGAAAAAGAAAGACAGAAACACCATCATGTTCTGCGCAGGAGCTGTTTTGTCTTTCTCTGAAGACCCTCATGTTCCTAAAGAAAATGAGAGTCCAAATTTCTATTAAAGAGTTGAGACTAGAATGCTATCATGTTTTGTGACCGATGTTTAAAAGGCTCATAAATAAAAAACGAGAAAGAATGCTTCAACGTTCACTGCATATGGGTTTAATGTAATGTCCCTCAATTTCTTATCCAATTAAACATTCATAAATGCTAAAAGACCAAATCAACTAATACATCTGGTAAACTATACAACTGTTATTACTTGAACAAGATGATTTTGCTAGGCAGCATATTGGAGCAAGGACTGGTAATTTAATTGTCATTCACAGTTAAGGAGGGAAGTGCATTTACCTTGAGATTTCGGGACATTTCACTCTTTGGTTGACCATGGTGCAAGTAGTAATGGGTGCAATCATACATCACATAGCCCAATAAAACACCTCCAAACAGAGCAGGAGCAGTTGAAGTAGTGGATACAAGCTTCACAAGGTTCCAGACCTGGAGATGGCAGACAAAAAAACACTAAAATAAGTTCATGGAACCTCTTGTCATAATCTAAACTTGTGCGGAAGTAAGTATCTCTAAATCTCACCAATATCGACATAAGTGTATTGCAGAATAATCAATCATTTTATAAAATGTCAACAAGTTTTCTGCCCCTTTTTGGAAGAAAGCTACAAATTGTGTTGTTATACATGGCTGGAGATTCTGTTGTAACTTTTCCTTATTTTCTAAAGCTCCTAAGTCCTGCCACAGAATGAGGGGTATAAACATGTCCTTAAACTATCCATGGCAGAAATATAGGAAAGATCTCTTCGAACATAAAACTAAATACAATTTCATGTTTAATGAGATCTTGATAATAGTTCTGCTAGGAGATTATCCTATCTGCCACTCTTGTACTGCACTCTCTTCTAATCCTCTCAAATAAAGATCAGTTTACTTTTGGAGTATATATTAGGCAAAAATGTATTTTTTTGTCCCTTAACTTCATCTCATGTTTCATTTTTTGTCCCACAACTATATTTTGTTTTATTTTCGTCCCAAATCTTTTCAAAACCCACCAAATTCATTCTAACCACTAATTTTGTTAAAAATGCTAATGAAACTTGGTTACTTGGTTGAAGTAAATTTGGTGAGTCTTCGAAAGTTCTAAGACAAAATGAAATAAAATATATTTAATGTGTGATGCCCCACCAAGTTACACAATGCAGTGCCAATTGTGCACTTGTGCCTACATAAGATGTCCTGTCAGCAAGTTCCGTTAGCATTTCTAACAAAGTTAGTGGTTGGGACAATTTTGGTGGGTTTTGGAATGATTTGGGATAAAAATGAAACATTATACAGATGTAGGACGAAAATGAAACTTAGGATAAAGTTAAGGGATGTAAAGTACATTGTTGACTATATATTATTCCAAACAAAGAATCCTTCCATCTTGATAGTCCCCCCTTGGAATTCCCCCCTAAGGTGAAGCCTTTCATCTGAACTGCAGTACTAAATAGGACTGATACAAATGAGATTTTGCATGTTCGCAGACCTCACAAAGCTCTCCAAATGTTTGTTCTATTTGTTTTGTTTCTATGATTATGATACTACTAGCCATTTATTCTTACATTGCCAGCTGCTAGATATTAGTAGTTTAGAGTCTTAGTACTTTTGATGAATTCTGGATCTGCCAGTGGACTTGGAGGGAAGTGCAATGTACACAGTTATTTGGTGCATATGATTGGAGAGGAATGCTAGAACTTTCAAAGATAATTTTTTGCTGTTGCCTCTGTTATGGGATAATGTCCCTTCTGACTCAAAGTTGGACATGTAGAGAGACTGGTGAGCTTGGCTTACTTAATGTGTCTTTCTTGTTTGATTAGGCTTATGTGTTTTTCAGCTTCTTTTCAAGAGGATATCAGATCCTCTGCATTTGAACTTTACATTTTTTCTTATCTAAAAATATTTCCTTTCATGAAATAAAAAACTAGTACATTAACAGACTTCAATATAATCTATAAGCATGTCAAATATTATATGTAATAAACATCTCATAAAAATTTCACAGCATTTCACTAACAGAATTAACCGAATAATACACCACTTCCGATGTCACATCATTAATTGAATTGCATCTATACCAAAATCCAACAATTACTTTTCCATGGCATCCCTTCATAACTAAATAACGGCTTTTGAAAACCATAACAATGCCAATGGGATTTACGATAAAGATAAACTAAATTTGGCGCAAATCAAGCACAAAACCAAAATTCAGAAAACTAGCGTCTGCTTTTTTCTATGTACTAAAAAAAGAGAGAAAATAGAATCTTATTTCAAATAATTACTCATTAATAATAATTTTTATTTAAAAAAAAAAAAAGAAGTGACTCTTTCAAATTACCAGAAGCACTCGAGGCAAATACTTTTAAATCCCACAATTCTCTCCTTAGGCAATAAAGGTATGGAATTGCATTATATAGTATAATATGGCAGAAAGTAGATACCGGTATCGCTAATATAGCGGTTGCAGCCGGGGGGAAAACAAGTCTCAAGCCATCCATGGGGTGCTTTATGGTGGCAGCCATGGAGAAGATAATGTGAGGTATTACCCCTAATGCAACATTAAACCAAAAAACAAAAAAAAGAAAAAGAAAAAGTTTCAGTGTTAACCAATAAGCAGTTAATCTAAGTAGATATGGTAGAAGACAACTACATGCAAAACTTAATAAATGGTTTCACGTGAAGGACAGGAGAAGGAAGGGGGAAGAGAGAGAGAGAGAGAGATCTAACCAGTAGCTCTTCGTTTTAGCATGGAAAAGAAAACGGTGCAATGTGTATTCCATTAATGTCCAAACGAAAAGGCCAAGAACCACAGTTAGAGCTACTTGAGGACACGCGAGGCCCATTCGTACAGAGATAGAAATACACCAACATACAACTGGCAGCCAAACGACTGGAATCACCCACCAGACAGTGCGTGTGAAGAACTGTTACAAGTAGTAAAAAGTCAAGAATACAACTGAAATTTTTAAATGTATTATCGAAACTTCAAATTGGTATAATATACATGTGTACGTGATAAACTATGACTTGAAGTAGCTTTGATTTACCATGTATAGTTAAAGGATATACCTCCAAAAAATCGCTTTCAAAAAAGCGAGGGCCTTCCTTGCTAACAATAGGCTGGTGAACCCACTCTTCATAAGCATCTCCAAGATGTCCAACCTGTAAAAAATTAAAGATGAGTCAGATTCAATCAAAGATAGCATGATTGCAAACTATCTGCTTATCATCTTAACCTAAGTTCATACATAAGCAGAAACAAAACATAAATAACAATTGAAATCTACTGCAAGACAGGGCATGGAGAACATGTTTGAAAGAAGACCTTGCGGGATTGTGTCTGTACCTGGAAAACAAGAGGCTTATTCAAATCAACAACAAAGTTCTGTGCAACCATCTTGGGACTGAAGAAGAAAAAAGGAAAAAAAAAATTTGTGTTAACAGGAAGTAAGTTTAATAATAAGTTTATCTTTTCTTGTTAGGAAACAACTAGGAACAGAATTTGTCAAGACATTTTCATAAATGCATTATACTATGGGAAAAATGTGGGCGTGAATAGAATAACAAGATACAGTGAGTAAAATGGCATATTGGTCCTTTTACATGTACCTCGCTCGCATTTAGTCTTTGATTTAAAATAAGTGTACGATTAAGACCTTAATTTTTCAAACTCATTTAATGTTACTCCTTAAGAGTGATAGCAGAAGGAGTAACGTGAAATGAGATTGAATAATTTAAGAACTGAATTGTACACTTTATTTAAATCAGAGGCTAAATTGTGGGTGGTACATTTTTGAGAGACCAATATGGTAGTTTACTCTAAAAATAAGTTGTCAGATCAGACATTACAAGGTCCAAATAAGATGGTATTAAAAAGATATGAACTGGGAAAAGCAAAAGAAAAAAAGAAGAAGAAGAAAGGAATTTGGCATTGATAATCTTATTGAATTTTAAAATACAACTTCTACATACCCCAAAAAAAGAAAATCTCTTCCTTTTCAATTGGTAACTTCGGTAGAAATGTGAGAACAAACCAGTGAGATTAGCTTTTCATTTGAATTACTGCTATATTGTAAAATGAGTCCTCTACTGATTACTTCAGGCCACAGCTTATACAGTGTCATCTTTAGTCATTATTGCACGCTGCAGATTTGCAAACTAATGATAAAGTGTATCTCATTTAAAACGTAAGCGGTCCCCATCAGAACGGTCCCATAATACTCCTACGTCTACCTCACGACCAGAGTTGTTTTCATCCAATTAAAAATGCTGAACTCTTTGTCATCAACATAAAAGAAAAGGCAAGCAATAATCATACATGGAATGGGTGCAAATGGCAACCAGATTGTCAAATACTTTTTATCCCTTAAAAACCCATCTATTTGTGAACATCATAAACATAATGAATATAAACCATATCAACTTTTAGTTTCCATTTTCCCAAAAAAAAAAAACTGTTTTTATTTTCATCAACCCTCATCATTTCCTGGAGAGAACAGATGGCTGCAAGGAAATAAATCCTTAAACTCACATGTCCGCGCGAACAGAAAACAGAAATCCGAACTCAAATTCACAAACAGATCAACAATGCCACCTACTAAGATGCAATTACATATCCCCAAAATCGTTCGCAGCAAAGAAACCCAGTAAGTTTTTTGGTTTATCTGAAGCTCAACAGGGACGCCGATATATAGAAACCCAGTACTTGTCAAGGCAACCAATTGGAAAAATGTTACAACACATTGAACAAACAGATTCCCCAATGAATGCGCATCACGGACAGATTGCCACAAAGAGAACCAAATCCAAATATGCAGATTGCAATAAAAGCAGCAACACAAAAAAAAAGAAGAAAAAACCATAAACAAAAACAAAACAATGGTGTGGGCGAATTCAACAAACTGACCAAGCACAATGCGGTGAGATCCAAACCAAAGGGATTTATGCCTCTGCAAAAGCTTTCTGGTCTCCGAAGAAAGAACACCCAACAGAGCCTTCACCACACCGTGCCTCTCCCTCTTTGCGTTCGGGCTTTTCCTCTGCGCGAGTGGTGCACCGCGTGAGGGAGTCCAGAATGATTCATTTTAAATCAAGGACGGAATCGAGCTCAATAATATATATTTAGGAGTGAATCTGGACCGCCCATCAACGCGTTTGACTCTAACCGTTAACAGTTAACAACCTGGCGCTTCGTTTATATACAGCCAAAGATCAGAAAAGACGCGGGATGGATCTACTACGTGAATGCTCAGGAGTTCTCTATTTTCAGTTTCGATGAGCTGGCCACTTACTATTAGCCATTCATCCGATCAGTCAACGCCTTCAGATTCGTAAAACCAGGATGAGTTGACGACTAGGTGCATGTTTAGTTTTTTAGTAACGCTGCACAGTAAAAAAAAAATATAATTTTTTATAAAATTTAGTTAAAATTAAAAAAATTATTAAATAAAATTAAATGATAAAAATTATTTATTTATTTAAAAATTAATAAATACGTTAAATTATTATGTTAAAAATTTTAATAAATTTTTTTTAATTATATAATATTTTTTTAATTTTTTTAAAATAAATTTTTATTCATTTTATGTCATAACCCTAATTAAGCTGAGTTAAAATTGGTTTTATTTAATGATGTCAAGATAGATATAACCACTTTTGGAGCGAGTCGAGCCATATTTTCATTGATTCATTTAACATTTTCATTTAATTTAAAGAAAAAAATTAATATTTTTAAATTAGACTAAAGTTTAAAAAAATTTAGTGAAATAAAAAAAATTTTAAAAAGATAATTTGATATTAGAGTAAATTTTAAATATATAAATTATATTTTACTCTTAATTATATTATACTATTCATCCCTTATACGATGTATCAAATAGGCCTTAAGTACTAATGCAAAGTTTGTAACAAATTAATCATATAAGAAGCACTAAGCTGACCTCTTAAGTTTTTCTTGCAATAATATGAAAAAAAAAATGAATGAAGATTAAAAAAATTAATTAAAATAACAAGTGTGCCTACTCTTTAAAGAATCATAAGTAACAACTATTTCGGAATTCATAAGTAAAGAAAACAACACCCACCTATTGTCCATAAGCAAACCCAACAACAAGCTTCCTGCTCATTCTCTATCTCTAGTCTGTTCAGATTTTTCTGTTGTTTGTAATGCTGGAGACTCATTGAAGCTCACTTTATAATCTCAATAACCTTAATTGAGAGTTGGAATAACCAGGCTTCACAGACGCTACAAACTGATACAAACCCAACGGTAACTTCCCCAACATCTCGCCCATGTAAGCCACCAACATACCTCTCTGACTACGTGCATGGAGTCCGCAGCAAGAGCGGTTGAAGACTTGGTCTCGATTCTGTTTTACGCAGCATGCACGATGTCCCATTTTTTTGCTTTCGGCATTGCATATTTAAGCATGTATCAGTTAGTTTATTTTTTCCCGATAGTGAGACCCTCACTGCTATATAAAGGGTTCATGATCTCAATAACAGGCATCGAAAATTTGTCCAACTCCCTCTTCTCTTCTCTGTACTATCTCCTTAAAAGCTTATCCTTTTTGCTGAAAAGGGGTTCTATCACAAACCTCTCCAAAAAAAAAGTACATAAAAAATTTAATGATCAAGATATATTTTTCACTTTTATAATAAAGCACTTGAAAATTTATGATTGTCTATATATAAGAGTATATTAAGTTAAAGAAGTAATTTATTATAAGAGACGAAAAGAATAAATATTTATTATTATATACATGAATAATCAAAATTAAATTTTAGAATGGTAACAAAAATTGCAGGTTCCAGTAGAATTCTTAGACAAAGAAATCATCCACTATCATTATCATTTGTATCTGCAAATTTACATTTGAAAGTACAGCGCATCAAGTTGGATTCTCAACAAATGGTTGGAGTTCCTATCCCAGGGATGAGCTTTCAGCATTTTAGAGTCGCAGAAAATTTACTAGTTGTATAACATGATAATCACTAAAAAAGTAAAGAGAAATAAAATATAATTATGTACTCCGAATCCTATAGGCTTTTTATTGAAATATTATTTTTTTTTTATTTTTTATTTTACCTATACTTTTTTATTTGATTACCTAAATACGCCTTTCTCCATAACAGTCAGAAGTCCTTCCTTAACATGTGCTTATTTGATAATGTGAGCCATTCTCAATTTTGGCTATTTGCAGCAGTGTTCAGTCTACTTTCAACGACTTTTTTGTTTTTTTGGACGTGTACTTTCAATGACTTTGACTGTGTAGATATAAGAAAATACATGCTAAAAGGTGGAGATGCATTGAATTTGAATGAACTCGTCTCCTTCCTTATTGCTACAAATCCCAGCAATCACTGACACCCTTCATGAATTGTCAAATTTTCTTGTGCTGCTTGTGCTTTCTCGAGTTAGCAATTCTGTGTGAAGAGAGACATTCTAATTTCTCATTTCTGCTCACAATTTTTTTTAGAGTAAAACTGTAAAAAAAAAAAAGTCAGAATTTTAAAATGAAATAATAAAGACTACTTATCTATCTAAAAGTCAATTAATATATTAAATTATTTTATTAAAAATTCTGACAAAAAATATTTGAACTATATATAATATTTTTTATTTTTTATATTATTTTAATTAATTGTTTTTTTAATTAATTGGAAAGTCATCCCGTGTTGTTGTGATTTTTCAACGTGATTATGTTAATTATTGTTAATATAATCTTGGGAAGTCACTCAAGTATATGATAACTTCCCAATTGAATTTAAAAAAAAAAAATTTATAAAACAAAGGTTGGGCGCAGAGAGAGGGTTTATGTTTGCTACTTATTTTTTAAAACCATAAGATATATGTGATATAATTCATTATAAATTATTTTTGTAATAAAGAAATGTTTCTTTATGTTTAAAGGTCACATTTTTTTATACTAAATATTTTTTTAAAAGTAGTTTGTTATAATTATTGCATATCCATCATGATTTTTTTAAAAGAAAATCTCTAGAATATGATTTTTTTTTGTATTCTTTTGGTACATCCCCTGAATATGATGCTAAAGTGGAATAGGATCCTAAAATAGAGTATAATATATTATAAATGATACTAAATAAAAGATTTTCTAAATCAAATTAATACAAAGGAAATTATTGAAGAATGAGCATAAATTATGCTTGCTTCACCTATAAAATCTACACACAATCATGAAAACACATAACTAGCAAACAAAAAATGGACAAGTCTTGGTTTAAGCTGGGTTTCTTTGTCGTCCTCTTGGTATTTTCTCTACAGGTAAGAACCTTATATCTCAATTGTAAATCTATATTTGTTGTCTATTCAACGATATAACATTGTGGTAAGAGATTTTACATACGCTTAGTTGAGTAGATAAAAAATTAAGAGTATAAAAATATATATAACAAAACAAAATTTAAATTAAAGAATTTGATCTTTTTTGAGATTTTATTTTGTTTCAATATATTTTTGTTTTCCAACTATTCAACTTAACTAAAGCAAGCATAATCATCAAATTACACTAATTTTGGATTATAGATTACAGTTTTGAAAGAATATTCAATCATCAATTGATGTTGATATATAAATAAATTAAAAAGACTCACTAGATGTTAATATAGCAATATTAAGTTATGTTTTCAATCAAAAATTATAATTCAATTTTTAAAAGTTATATTTCTTGAGATTGTTTATTTCTCATGGTTCGGGAATATTAAACTTAAAGAGGGATTCAAATGGGTCGAACTCTACGAGGATTGATTAAAAAAAAAAGTTAATGAGAAAATGGCTTGCATTTTTCAGGTTTGCAGTTTGGAACTTCATATCCACAAATGAAGCTGTTTGTTCCATGCGGAACTGACGAACAGTGCCCTGGCTGTCGTTGCATTGACCTTCACTGTCGATGCGGCCAACATGGTGGCTCGGAGTCCATTGCAAATGTACAAAGAAAACTACCTTGACAATATTGTCTCCTACATATTTATGTCTGTCCCCTCTTATAATATTATCTTTGTACTACAAATTATTATGGTCGATCAATATTAGGGCATGAAAGAGAAAGCATCATATATTGGAATATCTTTCATTAATTATATAATTAATAATTGCATCTCCATATTATTTGATTGCAATAAAGCAATTCCGAAATTAATTTATTAAATAATATTTTAAGATATATTTGTTAAGTTTAAGGTTTTCGCAATGAGTATTTTGTCATTTGCAAATTTTGCATAATTGATTTATAATGAACTTAGTGAAATAATTTAGGCATATGTTTTTTTAATTTTAAAAAAATGAATGAGTGATTATACTGGATTAATTAATTAATTGATTGAATTTTTTTATTTATGGGATTGATTTGAAATAATTGATGATGGACATTTGAATTTAAATTGAAGCATATATTATGAATTAGAGCTGTTGTTGATTATAATTAATTGATTGACAAAATTTCTTGTTTATGATATTTGTTCAATTGAGGAAAGTCTGCTAATTGATACATAATAAAATCGAGAATGTTGTTTCCTACGAAAAACATTTTGTAAAACGACTCACAAAAAGGAAGCACAATTGTTCTATGAATCCGTTTTGTTATCCGACACTCCGACGATTCCATATGCTGGATCTTAAATCATGTGCCACATCATTCGTAAATAGGTTTTGTTGAAAATTTTCGTGTGATATATGTATAAGAAGGGAAATAATATTTCTACCTTGTGATTACTAAGATTCAGCATTTATGTGAGAAATATCATTCACAATGTTCAAAAGTATATTGATTTGAAATCATATAAAAAATAAAAAAAATAAGTAATTATTAAAAAAAACGGTAACTACTCAAAATGAAAAGTGCAACAACGGAATCTACACGTAATTCTCATCTAAACTTAAACAAATTGTCTCTTAGTTGATATATATCACTCTTTAATGGCTACCAACATTAAGGAAAACATATTATCTATAAAAAAAATGTCTTTTCAAGGATTTTATGAGAGCCTGAGAAGAATATTAGAAGAAGTACTTTACTCTTGCAGAAATACTCTTTCTCTTCCATATCTTAAAACTTCATATTTGCTTATCTACTCTAGAGAAAGACTTTTGATATTTATTGTAACTCAATTATAAGAACAACTGAAAAAAGAGTTATACTCTTATTTTAGTTGAATCAAGAAAGAGAGTGTAGGTAGCATTTTAAAAGCTTTCTTGGTTCATTATGGTGTCATTTGTGTCAAAACATCACTGTTACTCTTCTTCAAGTTGAAATTGAAGGAGATTCATTGTAATATTCTTGGAAGAAATAACATCCTTTGCTTTGGGATAAAAGTAGAAAAAAATTCATACGGTGTCCTTGTAAGCCAAAATGCCATAATAAAGAAAATATCAAGTGTTTGCTTGGAGACTGAACGTAAATCATGCTTTGTTGCTGAATCAAGATAAATTTATTGTGCACATCTTCTTATCCATATCTCTTCTACTTGCAAGCATTTATATTATCTGTATTTTATTGGCATAAATTTTAATTTCTAAATTTTCTCTTATTGAACCAAAAAAACTCAATTCATTCCATCTTAGTTCTTTCAATATTAAATGTTTTTAAAATTTTATACATATATGTCTAATTATTATTTTATTCAAAATATATAATTTGTTACTTAACTGGATTTCTTTTGGCCTTTATGTCAAATATTATAAATAATTATTCATTGAAAAGCTAATTTATTAGCATCTTCCATATTTGCCTGCTCAAATTTTTCTTTGGGTGTGTTTGGAACCATTAAATTAGAATTGAATTAAGTTGAATTAAATTAAAAATTAATTATTATATTTGTTACTTATTATAAAAATTATTATTGAATTGATTTATGAATTACTTTTTATGTTTGGAATACATTAAAAAAAAATTAAATTGATTTTATATAAAGAAATTAACATTTTTACCCTTATAACAATATGATTATTGTATCTTTATTAAAGATAGACTATTAAATTTATACAAAATTCAATACAATATACCAAAATCCTCTCACTTTTAAAAAGATTTCTAAACTAACCTAATTAAAAAATTTATTAGATTTTCATTAATTTTCAAATCATATTAATTTCTATTTATAATTTTTCAAACAAAAAATTTAATTTACTAATAAAATTAAATTTCAAAATTTATCATTTCAAGCACAAATCCAAGGCTGCCACTCGAATAGCAGTCGGGAGCCCGCAGAGTTGAAGGGTGCCAAATGTTCTTATGTAATATTTGGTATACGAAATGATGATTTCATAAAATAAAAATAAAATAGAATGGAATGGAATAAAATAGTCATTCCTAATCTACAGTTTGGTAGTTTTTTAAAATGGAATGTCTTTTCAAGCTACTCCATTGTTTAATACATAGAATCACTTTAAAATAGAATCAAAGTTAATTTAAATGATATAAATACTTTTTATAAAAAAAATCTTTTAAATATTAATAATAATATCTAATTTTTATTTTTTTAATAATTTAATTTGAATAAATATTATCATCTTTTAAAAAAATAATATTATCAGATCAAGTAAATACTTCATTTTTTTATATATAAATAAGTTTTTAAATCAAGACAGATTATTTAAGTCGAGATTAAAAATTATATTGAAAAACTAAAATACTATTAAGTTTGATAAGTAATCAAATATATAAATTTGACCTAAAAAATTATACCATAAACTAAAATGTAAGAAGAAGAATATTTTATTACCAAAAAAAAATATGAGGGACAATAGGTGTAATTTTATAAAAATTTTAAGGATATATTAGAAATAAATAATTTTAATCCTACTTTATGGAATATGGAATTCCAATCACACCTCTCTAAGAAGAAATAGATTCCATACTTCATTCCTGATTTTATGGAATGAGAACATAAGAATACCATATTCCATAAAATGAATATAGAATAAAATTACTGTTCCTGTATATCATACGTTACATTAGAATTTGATGGTAAACTTTGGAGTTTCCAAACTAAAATGGACAAAAAGAACAAAGAATTAGAAAGAATAATGTTGGGATCTTGCCTTCTTTGTCAAGGCATGAGGCATTTCCATCCGTTGATGTTCAAATTAGATTCCCCTAGAAATAAATAAATACATAGGACGCATAAATGGTAACAAAGATTGTAGGTTGCAATAGAACACTTGGATAAAGAATGTATCCAAAGTCGGATTCCCAACAAATGGTTGGAGTTCCCATCCTAGGGTTGAGCTTTCAGTATTTTAGAGTTGCATGAAACTTTACCTGGGGTATAACATGATAAATACTAATAAGAGAGAAAGAAATAAATAAAAAAAATTGGGCCAAGAAACTTCTTTCACCGAACACCACGCCAAATGTCATATCAAGATTCTGGATAATAGAATATTTGATCAGAGGCACATTCTGTTCTGTTATCTGCGTCGAGTTTTAGCTATCTTTAGCATGAAGCACAAAGTCATTGTAAGCATCAGTGCTGGGAAACGACCAACTACAAGCCCAGCAAGGGCAATTATAAATAGAATTATGTACTCTGAATTCCCAATCCCAACTCTACCTATTCTCTTCTCTTCATTATTCACAGCTACCTCCTCCTTTGTCAGTGATGATTCTTGGGAACAAGTGATTCCATGATCAACCTCGTTGTCTCTTGTACACTCTAGTTTAGTTTTGAGCAACAATGGTGATCTATTCCCATTGTCTTCTTCGTCCTTTCCAACACCATCTTGCTCCTCTTCTATCTCAAAACTCGATGATTTATCTGCTTGCGCAGTGCTTGAACCTTCACTGCTTGACTCAGCTTCGCTCTCTTTACTTCTCTTTCCCTCTATCTCTTTCTCAGAGCCTCGTAACTTTTTAGGCACTAGTTTCTTCTTCACCATCTTGGATTTAAATTTAACACTACGGCTACCGATAGTTTTACATTGGGAAATTTCACATGGCTCCACAACCTTTCCCTTCGAATCCTCCTGCATTTCTGAACAACCCCATTTCGTGTCTCCCTTGAGACAATCGAATTCAGGCCCTGCAAAACAAGTCTCTTCACAACAAACACCCAACTCGCTCTTGGTTTCCACAACTTCGATTTCTTCAAAGGACAAAGAATTAGAGCTACATTCAGCTCCAGCAACCATTTCAGAAACAAAGATCTCGCCCCGAACAATTGCTGGTTTTATCTTTTGGAACCAAACACAGGGAGAAACCCTTTGGGCTAAAGATTTGATGATTGCGATTTTCGCAATGGAACAAGGTCTAAAAACAGGAAACGGTGCGTTTCCCTGTGTATTCAAGAAACAGAAGCGCAAACGCGGACATGGTGATCCCAACGGCGAGCTTCTTCACACTCAGGATCAAAACGATCACCACAGACATCTTCAAAAACGCAGTAAGAACCGTTTTTGCATCCGACCCACCATCGCATTCGACAGCCCGATTAACCTCCCGACCCGAACCCGCAACCCCGTCATCTCCATGATCGTTTTCTCTAACCAACCACCTCAAACTCGGAGCCTCCGTTCGTCTCGGCTCGGCGCAAACCGCCACACAAACCGCTCGAATTCGATTTCTCCAGCAGCGGCGGAGGAGGAACCGGAGATGGTGCCGGCGGTGGCGGATCAGAGATTTGGAGCTGAACCCGTTTCTTGGACTCGGGTTTGCGGAACCGGGTCCGATTCTTAACGAAGAGATCGATGAGAGAGAAGAGCCGCGTTTGGGAGAGTGAAGATCGGCGACGAGTTGGGATATTCGGGTGACCTTGTTTTTCTTCCATGGAAAGGGCATGGCTGTGTTGTGCCTCTGCTCTGCTGCAAGAAAGAAAATGGAAGGTTGGGGAAAAACCCTAATGGATCAAAGCAGCTTAGGAATTCAACATGGTTTATAGAATAGAATCGATGAGGAAGGTGAATTTCGAGGGAAACCCAAGAGAGAGAGAGAGAGAATTTGAGAGGGTGAAGGCGCGTGCGAGCTGGGAAATGGGACATGTTGCTGTTACTGTGCCCTCTGTTGGTTTGCGAGTTTTGCAACAATGTCAATGGCAGTTTTCTTTTTCACATTTATAGATTGAGTTTTTGGCTGTAAGTTAGACAGTGTACTGTTTTAGTGTTTTTTTTATTAAATTCGGTGTGATTAGGGTAAAAATCTGGTTAATTCCACCATTATTATTATTATTATTATTGATTAAGGGTAAAAATAGATTAGATTTCTAGACTTTCTTTAAATAAGCCTAACATATTTAATAAAATATTGAGCCTGAATTTGACAAATTATTTAATATAATTTTTTTTAATTCAGCTCAGTCTTTTTATAAGAATACAAAAGCTTATTTTGACCTGTATTTCTATTTAAATGTCTATATTATATAAAAAATTTAAATTAAGTTAATAAGTTTAATACTTTAAAAATTTTAAATAATCTGTATCTTTAATTAAAAATTATTAAATTATATTTTAAATTAAAAAATTATATTTTAAATTAATAAATTATATAAATATATAATGATAAATGATATAAATATTATAATTTTTTTAATTATATATGTATATATGATAGAAAAATAGGTCAGTCTATTAGGCTAAATAATAATTTTAAAGGCCTAAGCTTGTCTTATTTAATTAAGTAGACTTTTATAAAAGTCTAAGCCTGATTTGTATACTACATAGGCCTAAAGCCATATGTCCCTCATAAGCTATTTGAACTATTCCCACACTTATTCATAAGCATTATTATGAGATTAACACATTAAGTACTGTCACTTATTATTAATTTAAATGTTTTTAAATTATTTTTATCTAAATGATTTATTTTGATCGAACTGTTAAATTGTTGAATTTGTGACTTTGAACCGTTCAACTAATGAGATCAACCTCATTTTTACTGATTTTTAAAAAGAATTTTAATGATTTTTTATTTCCGAAAGAGAGAGTAGGTTTGGGGTTTTGTTTAGTATGAAAAAATTTAAAGTGAGAGATATTATCTCCATTCTTATATCAAGATGAGCGAAAAATGAAAAAAAAAAATATCCAACCTCGTTCAGCAAGTGTACAATGTTTTTTTATAAAAAAATTTAAATTAAAAAAAGAGAGGAAGGCTTATTTTTTTTTGGTACAAGAAGGAAGGCTTATTTGATAAGTTCTACCTTGGATCAAACAGTAAACATGTATTTGAGTATGAGGAAAAAATAATTAATGCGAATAATAATGACTGAATATAAATATTTGTTTATTGAGAAAGGTAAACTTTGATATCAATAGAAACATTATTATCTTGTGATATGATGTTCACGAATTCAGACAAAATCAAATATCACACTTTTTATTTTGTAATTATGAACCCTTCTTTTTTTGTGAGGTATGATATCCTTTCTTAGGTAGTGATTAATATTTAATTATATATTTCATTTAAATAAAATGTAAATATATAAAATTTATATTTTTATTTTTATTTTTTGATTAAATAAAATATATGATTAAATATTAATTATTTATTATTAAAAATATGGATACCTTTATAAAAAAAATACCAAAAGAATTTTTTAGAAGCTTGATAGTGACTTGCTAGTTGCTTTATGAGCCATCTAATACCTATCCGTTTTCTATCTTTATAATATAAATTTTATGAATTGACTTATTTAAAGTAAGAGATTTATTTTATAAGATAAAAAAAAATAATTAATACTTCTTCTTTTACCTTAAAGTGAATTCCTTAGGAGTTAAATTCGAATTGTTCTATGACTACTGTCCTCCGTTCTAATTGGTTGCCATTAAGAAAAAACAAAAGCCAAGACAAGAGGCCATATAAACTATACGAAAGTAAAAAAAAGAAATCGCCACTTGTGCAGCTCTAAATTAACAACTAAAATGAATGCATATTTTTTAGTTTTTTTTAGTACGTGTTTAAATTAGATTTTATAAATTTAATTTTATAAAATAAAGTATATTTAAGTGAAATAATTTATATTTAATAAAAAAATTATGTTTAATGCAAACGTAAAAAATATGTATTTAGATTATATTTTATAATTTTGATTTTGAATAAATTTAATTTTAATTAAAAGTATATTTGAGTAAAGTAATTTATATTTGATAAAAAATTATGTTTAATACAAAAATAAAAAATAATTACTTCAAACTAAATAAGTTTTTGATATCAGAATTACATTTATGAAATGACATAAACATTAAAACAAATAAGATAAGAATTAGACAAAAACCTATTTCAACTTCTAAAAGCCTATTTTGGTGATACAAATATTTATTTAAATACACTTTTTAATAGTTACTTCAAATCAAATAAATTTTTATTTTAAAATTACGTTCAAAAAATAATATAAATATTAAAATAAATAAAATAAAAAATAAATAAAAACATATTTAAAGTTCCAAAATTCCATTTAGACCGGGGTTGTAGAGTTGTAGGTATCACTTATTGACACCATTAATCTTCCCACTATACATATTGAACACAAGGTGTTGCCATCATAATTGGAGTAAACTAGATAATTATTTAATGGACCCATTTTCGTGTTAATCAACTTACATATGATGAACTTATCCAAGAAAGGATGATAAAGGTGCACTTTTGGCGGGCCCAAAATAGTGGGCAAAGACCCAAAGGGCAAAAGTTAAGCAGGTGGCTGGGACTTGCAAAACCTCTTAGATTATGCCACCGAGTGTGAGTGAAGAGAGTCGGATAGGTAGGTCTCCAAGGCACTGAAATTCTTAAGTTTTAGGATTATTCATTTTAAATACTTTATTTAATAATTAATATATATAAAAATTTAATAAATTATATTATAAATATATGCCACTTTTTAAAAAATTAATAATATATGTTAACTGTTGAATGAAGCATTTGAAATAAGTAATACTTATCTAAAAATTTATAATTGTGAATCATTTAAAGAGAAAAAAAATAAGAATAGTTTTTGGCATGCTTTCTTCTCTTGGACCTTATTACAGATTAATAATAGTAGCAGTAGTAGTTTTTATTGACCACGAGAGAAGAGGTAACGCAGTCTATAAAGGGCAAGTGAGAGTGATTAGGGTACATTTGAATGAGATGCACGAGGAATCATATGCTGTTTGACTAAGGATTTGGTCTCATGCTCTGAGAAAATGGTACCTTGTCTGCTACGTCTTTGGTCACCTTTCTCATGTTTTGACTGACAATAAGTTTTAAATCTCTTTCCAAATTTGTCTTAATGCAGGCCAAATCAATAATTTTTCATTCTTTTCATATTGCATTAGTTAGGATTTTTTTTTTTACATTTTTTTATTTATTTTAACATTAACATCATTTATCAAACCTAATTTTGACTTTAAAAATTCATTTAATTCAAAGTGAATATTTATTATTTTTATGTTGAACATAATATTTTTTTAAACATAAATTATGTCATTCAAAAGTCACTTATAATTAAAATTAAATTTATAAAATTAAATTGATTTAAAACCTAATCCAAATATAAATGTGGTATACCTTAATTTAATCTTTAAAAATGTAATTATATCATTTTTTGTTTTTGAAGTTTAACTAGACTTGTTGAAATCCTCTTTCAAACTTTTCAAAATGTTATTGAATTGATAAATTTAATACTTTCACTAATGTATTTTTTTCAATCATGGAATAACATATTAGATTTAATTTTGATTTAACAATCAATGTAAAAAAATTTTATACTACTATTTAATATGTATGAACACATCATTAAAATATTTTGATTATGATAACAATTATTCGAAATGTCAAATTCTTTTAATGATATGCTATAATAGGATGATACTATAAGTCTTTTTATAATAACAATAGACTAAAATTAAACTCAACATTATACTAATGTTAAATTTAATTATGAGATGTTGCTATAGAATTTAAGTCACATATAGAGACAACATGTATCTATATCAGAGTTTAGAATACCAAATTAAAATAATAAGGAGTTGCATACCTGAAAAGATTGACAGATCTTGAGGAATCTCATTGTACACAAATGTGTACTTCAGATCAGGATCTTCTCCTCTTTCTCCCTCTCTTGTAGCCGTGTCCTCCTGATCGGGTAGAAAATCAACGAATGAGCTTAGGAATGGAGAGGAGATCTCGACCTTTATAAAACAGTCAGTAACCCTAGTTTTCACAATACAAATAATAAAATACACAATTAAGAGCAGACTAAATACATAAATTTCAAACATTCTCCCACTTAGGTAACATTGATTGAGTTTTATCAACTTTTCAAAAATAATTTGAAAATGACTACCTGGTTGAACAATTGTGATCACTAAATATAACCTGATTACAATTACCATAAACGTTGACCAAGAAACCCCAATAAAATCACCAACTAAGAACCATATGTGAAGATAAACTATTCAGAATCTAATTTACCTATGACCACATAATTGATAACTTCATTGGCTTGATCATAAATGTACAAGTGTAGATTCACATCATAGCATAGTCTGTGATCCTTTTTATGCTACTGTGTATGGATCCCACATTGTGCTTTCCTAAGAAAACATAATCAATCTCCTCAAAGAGATTATAAACATGTTTCTCATGAAATACTATTTTCATAAAGGAAACAAAATATCTTTCTCACGAAAGACCAATGTTTTCCTTAAGAAAACATACATATATCGAAATATATTAAATGATACCGTAACAATATCATAACATGGTAAAGTCACATTTCTCATGACAACATTACCATCATGTTCACACAGTAAAATTTTATGATATCACAGAAGTTCCAATTATAAAAAAACATGTGCAATCACAATTTATCAACTCTTATTAATCAATTACATCATAAAATACAAATCACCAAAGTTCAAACATGTGATTGATTAATAATATAACCAAGCTAAAATAGCTTTACTGTCGATGAAAACTTCAATAGTACAACTTTAACTGTCAAGGATATTCAAATCATAAATGTAGCATACAAATATTAACAAATTGACTAACATATAGATGAGATCAATAACAGATACCTTTTATTCATCTTTAAGGAACATATACCATAATGCAATGAGCATATTTCAATTATTAATAATCTCATCAATCAAGTTATAAGTAAAGAGTAAACAAAGACAATTAGTCTTAAATAACAAACATTTCAGTTCTAAACCGTACATTTACTTAAGAACAAAATAAGACCATTTCTATGAGTATAACACATACTCTCATCTCTTTTGACATTAAGAAAATTTTAACAAGATAAACTCAAAATTATATCATTCATATAATATATTGCTTCAAAAAAATTAGCAAAAATAATTTATACAAGGCATAGATTAACATGTGATTAATTATTCAAAGGTATACATTTATAACAAATAAATCATGCTCCCACATTTCTATGGAAAATAAGAAATAACATGTCAAGTTTCACCTTCACTTTCCCAAAAGAAAAAAAAATTATTAGACTTAAAAATATATTCAAAGCAATACTTTTACAAGATACCTCTGATAAGAAAACATTAATCACATTAATTTAATTGACAAATTTCAAGTTTATTATAGTACAAATATACGTACTATGAAAGCGAAAAATATTAAAAAATTACAACAAAATCAAATATGCAACGACTTATCCAAAGATCAATTCTTTTAGAAAAATCAAAACAATTGGCTCCTACCTAATTTTGCATAAAACATGTGTTTATTGCATAATAACATACATATAAACACATTCAAGAATATGATTAAAAATAATGTTTAATTGGGCACAATTGCATTCCTTAAAGGAGTTTAAGCATATGTTCATACAATCACTTGTGGATATAATGCACAACACATACTATAATTCTCCCTTTCTTTTTTTTCAAAATAGTCATTTTCTTGTGTGCAAAAAAACTCACTTAAGTATGAACTTAAGCACATATTCATGGATAAATATACAAATCTATCTGGCTAAAAGCATTGCTAAATATATATTTTTCATCCTTAAAAATTATACAGTCAAAGTTTTAAAAAACTATAGTATAATTACCTTTCTTAAAAAAAATAATATGAAATTGGAAACACAATTAACACTTAGTTGATCAAACGGACAATAGGCAGTGTCAACAACTACTATAATAGGGATTCAAAACATATGAATATAAACTCCCCTTATGAGTGGAGAATATATATCATACATGACAGTTTATAAAAAATTTAACACCTATGAGTAGAAGAATTTTCGCTGTCATAGTATCCCAACTTTTCATGCTACCCAAGCTAACTCATGCAACAAACCTAGGTAAGTAAATGCACTAATTGATTTAAGCAACATAATTATCCTGTGGTGATATTTATTCATATCAATTAATAGGCCTCAAAACAGGATGTATTTACCATTTGAAATTCATTTTTAACTTCATACTAAGTTTTTCAAAATCATGTTTCCCAATAAACATATCATAAAGTGCTCCCTTCATATAAAATTACATCACCCAAGTGACAAAATAAGATCTCAATTTGCACAAAATCATATTCTCATAATTAAAATGTGCAAATTATATCATTTAAACATTAGACTACAATTTCAAAAAATTAAAATTAAAATCAAGAGAGTCAAACAGAGCCAAACAGGTCAAATATGACCACAACGAGAGCATTCAAAGTCTTTCATGAATTATTTCATTAGTTTAATAAATGGACTACTTTGGCAGTTACCATTTACTTAACTAACTAATATTCAATAAAAATATATATTAACAATAATCAATTCAAACTCTCTAAATTACAAGAAACATACCAAAAAATATATCAGCTCTCTACATGTACTTATCAAATAATATAGTGCATCAATATAACATAAGAGAAATAGAAAAAATCACAAATAATAATTAATATCATCATGACATTCCTTTAATTTCCCTTACTAGCAGGCATACCAAATATATAACATGGTATAATTAAAATTTACTCAACTGCAATTGACAAAGTTGAATAGAGACATTCATTCAACTTTACATGACCAAGTTGAATACCAGGCAAAATGCCAAACAACTATACCGCACGCAATGTAAAATTAGTACATTATTCATGACTATGTCACAACTTTCTCCCTCAACTGTCATACAATCGCAAATAACAATGGTCCTGTTATATATTTAAAAACATGCAAATTCGCACTAAATTTTATCATATAATACAACAATAATTAATAAACATATATTATTAATCAATGTATTAATTTACATAATCTGAGCAATTTTTAGAAGAACTTCCTTATCACCATATACATTACAGTCTTCATAGACAAACATAATCCATAACATTGCTAATACAAGCAATTAACTTACTTTTACATCTATTTAATAGATATTAAAATGTTATGGTACGACAGAATATTCGAGAAGTTAATAGTCGACAAATATATCATGCATTTAAAAAATTAGACAAAATTTCACATAATATAAAAGCACACTTTCTATAAATAAAATTTCATTGGCAAATATAACTCCTACATTCTATGTGGATAACCACAAAAATTTAATGTAATAATTACACACCAAAAGAAAATATCTGAATACTTCTATTTCAAAATCACTTCTCTATATATTCATGCCTATAAGGTACTAAATATTTCATTTTATAAAATCATACAGAGAAAGTTATATTAATATTTTATAACAGTGTATTAAACAATCAATTTCATAATTATTGTATATAAAGACTCATATCAATAAGTTAAATATTTAACATTCCTATAACACATAAGAGTTTCCAACTTTAAATGAACAAGACATACATTTTAATCATATGTAAGTTCAAAATATTAAAGTTAACACACAACATAACTACCCAAGTAGCTAAATATCATTTTTCCTCTTATACACAAAGCCTCTAGAAAATCAAATATTTAAGGCTCATTGACTTATAATTGTTATATAATTTCCACATTTATGTCAATTTTGTTCATGAAAAAATAAAATAAAAATTGTTTGTCAACACTAAGATCAAGGCACATGATCAAATAAACAAATTTTATTAATGATGTTATTCATGGAAAAAGAAATTTGAATTAGAAACATAAACAAGAAAAATTATTAACATAGGTAATATACAGTAATAATAATTACCTAAATAGAGATTTATCACATATAAATATAATCTCTGTGGAGAATATACCACACAATAACAACAGTCTCAAAAAATCCAACACCTGTGGGCAGAAGAATTTTTTGTTAAAACCATCCCAAATATCATGTCACAATAAATTAATTAATGAATTAACTATTTGTGGGTTAGCTAAATCATAAATCAATCTAAATAACACAACATCCGTAAAATTCATTCAACAAGGAAAGTCCATCAATCTTAGTGAATGAACCACTATAGTGGCATGCACCAACTTCAACCAATAAAGTCCCTAAATAGGAATAAACAATTGCCCAAAAAATTATTTTTTCTAATATCAAATTTTTAATTTTTCAAAACACCTAAAGAGTATACATATCAAACTTAATAATCAAGGAGAGTAATATTTATCAATAAATACACCTCATGCATTCATAATAATTTTAATAATTTTTTATTTAAGCATTTATTCTATAAAACAAAAAAACAAAAAAACCATAAACAAAAACAAAACAATGGTGTGGGTGAATTCAACAAACTGACCAAGCACAATGCGGTGAGATCCAAATCAAAGGGATTTATGCCTCTGCAAAAGCTTTCTGGTCTCCGAAGAAAGAACACCCAACAAAGCCTTCACCACACCGTGCCTCTCCCTCTTCGCGTTCGGCCTTTTCCTCTGCGTGAGTGGTGCACCGCGTGAGGGAGTCTAGAATGATTCATTTTAAATCAAGGACGGAATCGAGCTCAATAATATACATTTAGGAGTGAATCTGGACCGTCCATCGACGCGTTTGACTCTAACCGTTAACAGTTAACAACCTGGCACTTCCTTTATATACAGCCCAAGATTAGAAAAGACGCGGGATGGATCTGCTACGTGAATGTTCAGAAGTTCTCTATTTTCAGTTTCGATGAGCTGGCCAGTTACTATTAGCCATTCATCAAACCAGGATGAGTTGACGACTAGGTGCATGTTTAGTTTTTTAGTAACGCTGCACAGTAAAAAAAATAAAAATAATTTTTTTATAAAATTTAGTTAGAATTAAAAAAATTATTAAATAAAATTAAGTGATAAAAATAACAAGTGTGCCTACTCTTTAAAGAATCATAAGTAACAACTATTTCGGAATTCATAAGTAAAGAAAACAACACCCACCTCTTGTCCATAAGCAAACCCAACAACAAGCTTCCTGCTCATTCTCTATCTCTAGTCTGTTCAGATTTTTCTGTTGTTTGTAATGCTGGAGACTCATTCTAGCTCACTTTATAATCTCAATAACCCTTAATTGAGAGTTGGAATAACCGGGCTTCACAGACGCTGCAAACCTCTCAAAAAAAAAAAAAGTACATAAAAGATTTAATGATCAAGATATATTTCTCACTTTTATAATAAAAGCACTTGAAAATTTATGATTGTCTATATAGAAGAGTATCTTAAGTGAAAGAAGTAATTTATTATAAGTGACAAAAAGAATAAATCTTTATCATTATATACATCAATAATCAAAATTAAATTTTAGAATGGTAACAAAAATTGCAGGTTCCAGTAGAATTCTTAGGCAAAGAAATCATCCACCATCATTATCATTTGTATCTGCAAATTTACATTTGAAAGTACAGCGCATCAAGTTGGATTCTCAACAAATGGTTGGAGTTCCTATCCCAGGGATGAGCTTTCAGCATTTTAGAGTCGCAGAAAATTTACTAGTTGTATAACATGATAATCACTAAAAAAGTAAAGAGAAAAAAATATAATTATGTACTCTGAATCGTATAGCCTTTTTATTGAGATATTATTTTTTTTATTTTTTATTTTACCTATACTTTTTTATTTGATTACCTAAATACGCCTTTCTCCATAACAGTCAGAAGTCCTTCCTTAGCACGTGCTTATTTGATAATGTGAGCCATTCTCAATTTTGGCTATTTGCGGCAGCGCTCAGTCTACTTTCAACGACTTTTTTTTTTTTTGGACGTGAACTTTCAATGACTTTGACTGTGTAGATATAAGAAAATACATGCTAAAAGGTGGAGATGCATTGCATATGAATGAACTCGTCTCCTTCCTTATTGCTACAAATCCCAGCAATCACTGACAACCTTCATGAATTGTCAAATTTTCTTGTGTTGCTTATACTTTCTCGAGTTTGCAATTCTGTGTGAAGAGAGACATTCTAATTTCTCATTTCTGTTCACAATTTTTTTTAGAGTAAAACTGAAAAAAAAAGTCAGAATTTTAAAATAAAATAATAAAGACTATTCACCTATCTAAAATTCTACGAACATAATAAATTACATTATTAAAAATTTTGACAAAAAATATTTTAACTATATATAATATTTTCTATTTTTTATATTGTTTTAATTAATTGTTTTTTTAATTAATTGGAAAGTCATCCCGTGTTGTTGTGATTTTTCAACGTGATTATGTTAATTATTGTTAATATAATGTTGGGAAGTCACTCAAATATATGATAACTTCCCAATTGAATTTAAAAAAAAAGAAATTTATAAAACAAAGGTTGGGCGTAGAGAGAGGGTTTATGTTTGCTACTTATTTTTTAAAACCATAAGATATATGTGATATAATTCATTATAAATTATTTTTGTAATAAAGAAATGTTTCTTTATGTTTAAAGATCACATTTTTTTATACTAAATATTTTTTTAAAAGTAGTTTGTTATAATTATTGCATATCCATCATGATTTTTTTTAAAAGAAAATCTCTAGAATATGATTTTTTTTTTGGAATTTTTTTGGTACATCCCCTGAATATGATACTAAAATGGAATAGGATCCTAAAATAGAGTATAATATATTATAAATGATACTAAATAAAAGATTTTCTAAATCAAATTAATACAAAGGAAATTATTGAAGAATGAGCATAAATTATGCTAGCTTCACCTATAAAATCTACACACAATCATGAAAACACATAACTAGCAAACAAAAAATGGACAAGTCTTGGTTTAAGCTGGGTTTCTTTGTCGTCCTCTTGGTATTTTCTACAGGTAAGGACCTTATATCTCAATTGAAAATCTATATTTGTTGTCTATTCAACGATATAAAATTGTGGTAAGAGATTTTACATACGCTTAGTTGAGTAGATAAAAAATTAAGAGTATAAAAATATATATAACAAAACAAAATTTAAATTAAAGAATTTAATCTTTTTTGAGATTTTATTTTGTTTCAATACATTTTTGTTTTCCAACTATTCAACTTAACTAAAGCAAGCATAATCATCAAACTACACTAATTTTAGATTATAGATTACAGTTTTGAAAGAATCTTCAATCATCAATTGATGTTGATATATAAATAAATTAAAAAGGCTCACTAGATGTTGATGTAGCAATATTAAGTTATGTTCTCGGTCAAAAATTACAATTCAATTTTTAAAAGTTACATCTTTTGAGATTGTTTATTACTCATGGTTCGGGAATATTAGACTTAAAGAGGGATTCAAATGGGTCA
Organism: Castanospermum australe; assembly: GCA_019955255.1. Lineage (NCBI taxonomy): Eukaryota > Viridiplantae > Streptophyta > Magnoliopsida > Fabales > Fabaceae > Castanospermum > Castanospermum australe. The sequence goes on along the minus strand of NSJW01000253.1, from coordinate 476,895 downwards.
AACTTTACGAGGATTGATTAAAAAAAAAGTTAATGAAAAAATGGCTTGCATTTTTCAGGTTTGCAGTTTGGAACTTCATATCCACAAATGAAGCTGTTTGTTCCATGCGCAAATGACGAACAGTGCCCTGGCTGTCGTTGCATTGAACTTCACTGTCTATGCGGCCAACATGGTGACTCGGAGTCCATTGCAAATGTACAAAGAAAACTACCTTGACAATATTGTCTCCTATATATTTATGTCTGTCCCCTCTTCTAATATTATCTTTGTACTACAAATTATTATGGTCGATCAATATTAGGGCATGAAAGAGAAAGCATCATATATTGGAATATCTTTCATTAATTATATAATTAATAATTGCACCTCCATATTATTTGATTGCAATAAAGCAATTCCGAAATTAATTTATTAAATAATATTTTAAGACATATTTGTTAAGTTTAAGGTTTTCACAATGAGTATTTTATCATTTGCAAATTTTGCTTAATTGATTTATAATGAAATTAGTGAAATAATTTAGGCATATGTTTTTTAATTTAAAAAAATGAAAGAGTGATTATACTTTGATTAATTAATTAATTGATTGAATTTTTTTATTTATGGGATTGATTTGAAATAGTTGATGAAGAACATTTGAATTTAAATTGAAGCATATATTATGAATTAGAGCTGTTGTTGATTATAATTAATTGATTGATAAAATTTCTTGTTTATGGTATTTGTTCAATTGAGGAAAGTCTGCTAATTGATATATAATAAAATCGAGAATGTTGTTTCCTACGAAAAACATTTTGCGAAAACGACTCACGAAATGGAAGCACAATTGTTCTATGAATGCGTTTTGCTATCCAACACTCCGATGATTCCGTATGCTGGATCTTAAATCATGTGCCACATCATTCGTAAATAGGTTTTGTTGAAAATTTTCGTGTGATATATGTATAAGGGAAATAATATTTCTGCCTTGTGATTACTAAGATTCAGCATTTATGTGAGAAATATCATTCACATTGTTCAAAAGTATATTGATTTGAAATCATATAAAAAAAAATAAAATAAGTAACTACTAAAAAAACGAGTAACTATTCAAAATGAAAAGTACAAGTACAACATCTACACGTAATTCTCATCTAAACTTAAACAAGTTGTCTTTTGGTTGATATATATCACTCTTTAATGGCTAGCAACGTCAAGAAAAACATATTATCTATAAAAAAAAATGTCTTTTGAAGGATTTTATGAGAGCCTTTGAGAAGAATATTAGAAGAAATACTTTACACTTGTAGAAATACTCTTTCTCCTCCATATCTTAATTTCATATTTACTTATCTACTCTAGAGAAAGACTTTTGATATTCATTGTAACTCAATCATAAGAACAATTAAAAAGAGGGTTATACTCTTATTTTAGTCGAATCAAGAAAGGGAGTATAGGTAATATTTTAAGAGTTTTCTTGGTTCATTATGGTGTCCTTTGTGTCAAAATATCACTGTTATTCTTCTTCAAGTTGAAATTGAAAGAGATTCATTGTAATATTCTTGGAAGAAACAACATCCTTTGCTTTGGGATAAAAGTAGAGAAAGATTCATACGGTGTCCTTGTAAGCAAAAATTCCATAATAGAGAAAATATCAAGTGTTTACTTGGAGACTAAACATAAATTACGCTTTATGACTGAATCAAGATAAATTTATTGTGCACATCTTCTTATCCATATCTCTCCTACTTGCAAGCATTTATATTATCTGTATTTTATTGGCATAAATTTTAATTTCTAAATTTTCTGTTATTGAATTAAAAAAATCAATTCATGCCATCTTAGTTCTTTCAATATTAAATGTTTTAAAAATTTTATACATATATGTCTAATTATTATTTTATTCAAAATATATAATTTGTTACTTAACTGGATTACTCTTTGGCGTTTATGTCAAATATTATAAATAATTATTCATTGAAAGCTAATTTATTTGTATCTTCCATATTTGCCTGCTCAAATTTTTCTTTGGGTGTGTTTGGAACCATTAAATTAGAATTGAATTAAGTTGAATTAAATTAAAAATTAATTATTATATTTGTTACTTATTATAAAAATTATTATTGAATTGATTTATGAATTACTTTTTATGTTTGGAATATATTAAAAAAGAATTGAATTGATTTTATATAAAGAAATTAACATTTTTACCCTTATAACAATATGATTGCTGTATCCCTATTAAAGATAGACTATTAAATTTATACAAAATTCAATACAATATACCAAAATCCTCTCACTTTTAAAAAGATTTCTAAACTAACCTAATTAAAAAATTTATTAGATTTTCATAAATTTTCAAATCATATTAATTTCTATTTTATAATTTTTCAAACAAAAAATTTAATTTACTAATAAAATTAGATTTCAAAATTTATCATTTCAAGCACAAATCCAAGGCTGCCACTCAAATAGCAGTAAGGAGGCCGCAGAGTTGAAGGGTGCCAAATGTTCTTATGCAATGTTTGGTACATGAAATGATAATTTCATAAAATAAAAATAAAATAGAATAAAATGGTCATTCATAATCTACAGTTTTATAGTTTTTATAATGGAATGTCTTTTTAAGTCACTCCACTGTTTAGTACATAAAATCACTTTAAAATGAAATCAAAGTTAATTTAAATGATATAAATATCATTTATAAAAAAAAATTTAAATATTAATAATAATATTTAATTTTAATTTTTTTAATAATTTAATTAGAATAAATGTTATCAACTTTTAAAAAAATAATATTACCAGGTCAAGTAAATACTTTACATTTTTTTATATATAAATAAATTTTTAAATCAAGACAGACCATCTGCATTGAGATTAAAAATTATATTGAAAAACTAAAATACTATTAAGTTTGATTAATAATCAAATACATAAATTTGACCCAAAAAATTACACCATAAATTAAAATATAAGAAGGAGAATATTTTATTACCAAAAAAAAATAATGAGGGACAATAGGTGTAATTTTATAAAATTTTTAAAGATATATTAAGCATGAATAATTTTAATCCTACTCTATAAAATTTGGAATCCCAATCCCACATCTTTAGAAGATAATAGATTCCATACGTCATTCTTGATTTTATGAAATGAGGGCATAGAAATGCCCATTTCATAAAATGAATATAGAATGAAATTATTATTCCTCTATATCAAACGTTACATTAGAATTTGATCGTAAACTTTGGAGTTTCAAAACTAAAATGGACAAAAAGAACAAAGAATTAGAAAGAATAATGTTGGGATCTTGCCTTCTTTGTCAAGGCATGAGGCATTTCCATCCGTTGATGTTCAAATTAGATTCCCCTAGAAATAAATAAATACATAGGACGCATAAATGGTAACAAAGATTGTAGGTTGCAATAGAACACTTGGACAAAGAATGTATCCAAAGTCGGATTCCCAACAAATGGTTGGAGTTCCCATCCTAGGGTTGAGCTTTCAGTATTTTAGAGTTGCATGAAACTTTACCTGTGGGTATAACATGATAAATAATAATTAAGAGAGAAAGAAATAAATAAACATAAAATAGGGCCAAGGAAACTTCTTTCACCGAAACACCACGCCAAATGTCATATCAAGATTCTGGATAATAGAATATTTGATCAGAGGCACATTCTGTTCTGTTATCTGCGTCGAGTTTTAGCTATCTTTAGCATGAAGCACAAAGTCATTGTAAGCATCAGTGCTGGGAAACGACCAACTACAAGCCCAGCAAGGGCAATCATAAATAGAATTATGTACTCTGAATTCCCAATCCCAACTCTACTCTATTCTCTTCTCTTCATTATTCACAGCTACCTCCTCCTATTGTCAGTGATGATTCTTGGGAACAAGTGATTCCATGATCAACCTCGTTGTCTCTTGTACACTCTAGTTTAGTTTTGAGCAACAATGGTGATCTATTCCCATTGTCTTCTTCGTCCTTTCCAACAGCATCTTGCTCGTCTTCTATCTCAAAACTCGCTGATTTATCTGCTTGCGCAGTGCTTGAACCTTCACAGCTTGACTCAGCTTCGCTCTCTTTACTTCTCTTTCCCTCTTTCTCTTTCTCAGAGCCTCGTAACTTTTTAGGCACTAGTTTCTTCACCATCTTGGATTTAAATTTAACACTACGGCTACCGATAGTTTTACATTGGGAAATTTCACATGGCTCCAGACCCTTTCCCTTCGAATCCTCCTGCATTTCTGAACAACCCCATTTCGTGTCTCCCTTGAGACAATCGAATTCAGGCCCTGCAAAACAAGTCTCTTCACAACAAACACCCAACTCGCTCTTGGTTTCCACAACTTCGATTTCTTCAAAGGACAAAGAATTAGAGCTACATTCAGCTCCAGCAACCAATTCAGAAACAAAGATCTCACCCTGAACAATTGCTGGTTTTATCTTTTGGAACCAAACACAGGGAGAAACCCTTTGGGCCAAAGATTTGATGCTTGCCATTTTCGCAATGGAACAAGGTCTCAAACGGGAAACGGTGCGTTTCCCTGCGTATTCAAGAAACAGAAGCGCAAACGCGGACGTGGTGATCCCAACGGCGAGCTTCTTCACACTCAGGATCAAAACGATCACCACAGACATCTTCAAAAACGCAGCAAGAACCGTTTTTGCATCCGACCCACCATCGCATTCGTCAGCCCGATTAACCTCCCGACCCGAACCCGCAACACCGTCATCTCCATGAGCGTTTTCTCTAACCAACCACCTCAAACTCGGAGCCTCCGTGTCGTCTCGGCTCGGCGCAAAACGCCACACAACCGCTCGAATTCGATTTCTCCAGCAGCGGCGGAGGAGGGAACCGGAGATGGTGCCGGCGGTGGCGGATCAGAGATTTGGAGCTGAACCCGTTTCTTGGACTCGGGTTTGCGGAACCGGGTCCGATTCTTAACGAAGAGATCGATGAGGGAGGCGGGGAAGCCGGTCTGAACGACGAGAGAAGAGCCGCGTTTGGGAGAGTGAAGATCGGCGACGAGTTGGGATATTCGGGTGACTTTGTTTTTCTTCCATGGAAAGGGCATGGCTGTGTTGTCCCTCTGCTCTGCTCTGCTCTGCTCTTCTGCAAGAAAGAAAATGGAAGGTTGGGGCAAACCCTAATGGATCAAAGTAGCTTAGGAATTCAACATGGTTTATAGAATAGAATCGATGAGGAAGGTGAATTTCGAGGGAAACCCAAGAGAGAGAGAGAGAATTTGAGAGGGTGAAGGCGCGTGCGAGCTGGGAAATGGGACATGTTGCTGTTACTGTGCCCTCTGTTGGTTTGCGAGTTTTGCAACAATGTCAATGGCAGTTTTCTTTTTCACATTTATAGATTTTGAGTTTTTGGCTGTAAGTTAGACAGTGTACTGTTTTAGTGTTTTTTTATTAAATTCGGTGTGATTAGGGTAAAATCTGGTTAATTCCACCATTATTATTATTATTAATTAAGGGTAAAAATATATTAGATTTCTAGACTTTCTTTAAATAAGCCTAACATATTTAATAAAATATTAAGCCTGAACTTGATATATTATTTAATATAAATTTTTTTTAATTCAGTTTGATCTTTTTATAAGAATGCAAAAATTTATCTTGGCCTGTAATTCTATTTAAATGCCTATATATATATAAAAATTTTAAATTAGGTTAATAAGTTTAATATTTTAAAAATTTTAAATATAGTCTGTGTCTTTAATTAAAAATTATTAAATTATGTTTTAAATTAATAAATTATATAAATATATAATGATAAATGATATAAATATTATAATTTTTTTAATTATATATGTATATATGATAGAAAAATAGGTTAGTCTATTAGGCTAAATAAATAATTTTAAAGGCCTAAGCTTGTCTTATTTAATTAAGTAGACTTTTATAAAAGTCTAAACCTGATTTGTATACTACATAGGCCTAAAGTCATATGTCCTTGATAAGCTATTTGAACTATTCCCACACTTATTCATAATCATTATTATGAGATTAACACATTAAGTACTGTCACTTGTTATTAATTTAAATGTTTTTAAATTTTTTTTATCTGAATGATTTATTTTGATCAAACTGTTAAATTGTTGAATTTGTGACTTTGAACCGTTCAAGTTCAACTAATGAGATCAACCTCATTTTTACTGATTTTTTAAAAGAATTTTAATGATTTTTTATTTCCGAAAGAGAGAGTAGGTTTGGGGTTTTTTTTTAGTATGAAAAAAATTTAAAGTGAGAGATATCATCTCCATTCTTAAATCAAGATGAGCGAAAAATGAAAAAAAAAATATCCAACCTCGTTCAGCAAGTGTACAATGTTTTTTTTCATAAAAAAAATTTAAGTTAAAAAAAGAGAGGAAGGCTTATTTTTTTTTTGGTACAAGAAGGAAGGCTTATTTGATAAGTTCTACCTTGGATCAAACAGTAAACATGTATTTGAGTATGAGGAAAAAATAATTAATGCGAATAATAATGACTGAATATAAATATTTGTTTATTGAGAAAGGTAAACTTTGATATCAATAGAAAGATTATTATCTTGTGATATGATGTTCACGAATTCAGAAAAAATCAAATATCACACTTTTTATTTTGTAATTATGAACCCTTCTTTTTTTGTGAGGTATGATATCCTTTCTTAGGTAGTGATTAATATTTAATTATATATTTTATTTAAATAAAATGTAAATATATAAATTTATATTTTAATTTTTATTTTTTGATTAAATAAAATACATGATTAAATATTAATTATTTATTATTAAAAATATGGATACCTTTATAAAAAAAATACCAAAAGAATTTTTTAGAAGCTTGATAGTGACTTGCTAGTTGCTTTATGAGCCATCTAATACCTATCCGTTTTCTATCTTTATAATATAAATTTTATGAATTGACTTATTTAAAGTAAGAGATTTATTTTATAAGATAAAAAAAATAATTAATACTTCTTCTTTTACCACCTTAAAGTGAATTCCTTAGGAGTTAAGTTCGAATTGTTCTATGACTACTGTCCTCCGTTCTAATTGGTTGCCATTAAGAAAAAACAAAAGCCAAGACAAGAGGCCATATAAACTATACGAAAGTAAAAAAAAGAAATCGCCACTTGTGCAGCTCTAAATTAACAACTAAAATGAATGCATATTTTTTAGTTTTTTTTTAGTATATGTTTAAATTAGATTTTATAAATTTAATTTTAAATAAATTTAATTTTATAAAATAAAGTACATTTGAGTGAAATAATTTATATTTAATAAAAAAATTACGTTTAATGTAAACGTAAAAAATATGTATTTAGATTATATTTTATAATTTTGATTTTGAATAAATTTAATTTTAATTAAAAATATATTTGAATAAAGTAATTTATATTTGATAAAAAATTATGTTTAATATAAAAATAAAAAATAATTACTTCAAACTAAATAAGTTTTTGATATCAAAATTACATTTATGAAATGACACAAACATTAAAATAAATAAGATAAGAAATAGACAAAAACCTATTTCAACTTCTAAAAGCCTATTTTGGTAATACAAATATTCATTCAAATACACTTTTTAAAAGTTACTTCAAATCAAATAGATTTTTATTTTAAAATTACGTTTAAAAAATAATATAAATATTAAAATAAATAAAATAAAAAATAAATAAAAACATATTTAAAGTTCCAAAATTCCATTTAGACCGGGGTTGTAGAGTTGTAGGTATACTTATTGACACCATTACTCTTCCCACTATACATATTGAACACAAGGCGTTGCCATCATAATTGGAGTAAACTAGATAATTATTTAATGGGACCCATTTCCGTGTTAATCAACTTACATATGATGAACTTATATGCATGCTTTTCCAAGAAAGGATGATAAAGGTGCACTTTTGGCGGGCCCAAAATAGTGGGCAAAGACCCAAAGGGCAAAAGTTAAGCAGGTGGCTGGGACTTGCAAAACCTCTTAGATTATGCCACCGAGTGTGAGTGAAGAGAGTGGGATAGGTAGGTCTCCAAGGCACTGAAATTCTTAAGTTTTAGGATTATTCATTTTAAATACTTTATTTAATAATTAATATATATAAAAATTTAATAAATTATATTATAAATATATGTCACTTTTTAAAAAATTAATAATATATGTTAACTCTTAAATGAAGTATTTAAAATAAGTAATACTTATCTAAAAATTTATAATTGTGAATCATTTAAAAAAAAAAAAATAAGAATAGTTTTGGCATGCTTTCTTCTCTTGGACCTTATTACAGATTAATAATAGTAGCAGTAGTAGTTTTATTGACCACGAGAGAAGAGGTAACGCAGTCTATAAAGGGCAAGTGAGAGTGATTAGGGTACATTTGAATGAGATGCACGCGGAATCATATGCTGTTTGACTAAGGATTTGGTCTCATGCTCTGAGAAAATGGTACCTTGTCTGCTACGTCTTTGGTCACCTTTCTCATGTTTTGACTGACAATAAGTTTTAAATCTCTTTCCAAATTTGTCTTAATGCAGGCCAAATCAATAATTTTTCATTCTTTTCATATTGCATTAGTTAGGATTTTTTTTTTTACATTTTTTTATTTATTTTAACATTAACATCATTTATCAAACCTAATTTTGACTTTAAAAATTCATTTAATTCAAAGTGAATATTTATTATTTTTACGTTGAACATAATATTTTTTAAACATAAATTATGTCATTCAAAAGTCACTTATAATTAAAATTAAATTTATAAAATTAAATTGATTTAAAACCTAATCCAAATATAAATGTGGTATACCTTAATTTAATCTTTAAAAATGTAATTATATCATTTTTTGTTTTGAAGTTTAACTAGACTTGTTGAAATCCTCTTTCAAACTTTTCAAAATGTTATTGAATTGATAAATTTAATACTTTCACTAATGTATTTTTTCAATCATGGAATAACATATTAGATTTAATTTTGATTTAACAATCAATGTAAAAAAAATTTTATACTACTATTTAATATGTATGAACACATCATTAAAATATTTTGATTATGATAACAATTATTCGAAATGTCAAATTCTTTTAATGATATGCTATAATAGGATGATACTATAAGTCTTTTTATAATAACAATAGACTAAAATTAAACTCAACATTATACTAATGTTAAATTTAATTATGAGATGTTGCTATAGAATTTAAGTCACATATAGAGACAACATGTATCTATATCAGAGTTTAGAATACCAAATTAAAATAATAAGGAGTTGCATACCTGAAAAGATTGACAGATCTTGAGGAATCTCATTGTACACAAATGTGTACTTCAGATCAGGATCTTCTCCTCTTTCTCCCTCTCTTGTAGCCGTGTCCTCCTGATCGGGCAGAAAATCAATGAATGAGCTTAGGAATGGAGAGGAGATCCCGACCTTTATAAAACAGTCAGTAACCCTAGTTTCTACCAATCATGGCCCTAAGTTATTAAGCCCTACACATATCTCATCTAGTCAGTACACTTATGCATTAGGCCCAAAACCCAATAAACCAGTGATTCCAAAACTCGTAGGATTACATTACATAATTTGGGCATAAGCTCCAGAGATTATCAGGTTATACCATCCAACTAGTTTTAACAAATAATAAAATACACAATTAAGGGCAGTCCAAATACAGAAAATTCTAACATTCTCCCACTTAGGTAACATTGATTGAGTTTTATCAACTTTTTAAAAATAATTTGAAAACAACTATCTGGTTGAACAATTGTGGCCACTAAATATAACCTGATTACAATCACCAACTAAGAACCATTGGTGAAGATAAACTATTTAGAGTCTAGTTCACCTATGATCACATAATTGATAACCTTATTGGCTTAATCACAAGTGTACAAGTATAGATACATATCATAGCATAGTCTGTGATTCTTTTCATGTTACTGTATATGAATCCCACATTGTGCTTTCCTAAGAAAACACAACCAATATTTCCAAAGAGATTATAAACATGTTTATCATGAAACACTTTTTTTTATAAAGGAAACAAAACATTTTTCTCACGAAAGACTAATGTTTTCCCTAAGAAAACATCTCTATCTCGAGATATATTAAATGGTACCATAACAATATCATAACATGGTAAAGTCACATTTTTCATGACAACATTACCATCACGTGCACATAGTATAATTTCATGATATCACAGGAGTTTTAATTATACAATACATGTGCAATCACAATTTATCAACTCCCACTAATTAATCACATCATAAAATACAAACCATCAAAGTTTAAACATGTGATTAATTAACAATATAACTAAGCTAAAATAGCTTTACTGTCAATGAAAACTTTAACAGTACAACTTTAACTGTCAAGGATATTCAAATCATATATATAGCATACAAATAATAACAAATTGACTAACACATAGATGAGATCAATAACAAATACCTTTTATTCATCCTTAAGGACCATGCATCATAATGCAATGAGTATATTTCAATTATTAATAATCTCATCAATCAAGTTACAAGCAAATAGTAAACAAGAACAATTAGTCCTAAATAACAAACATTTCAGCTCTAAACTATACATTTACTTAAGAACATAAATAAAACTATTTCCATGAGTATAACACATACTCTCATATCTTTTAACATCAATAAAATTTTAATAAGATAAGCTCAAAATTATATCAACCATATAATCTATTGGCTCAAAAAAATAATTAGCAAAAATGATTTATACAAGGCATAGATTAAGATGTGACTAATTATTTAGAAGCATAAATTTATAACAAATAAATCATGCTCCTACATTTCTATGGAAAACAAGAAATAACATGTTTTGTATCACATTCACTTTCCCAAAAGAAAAAAAAATTCATTAGACTTAAAAATAAATTCAAAGTAATACTTTCACAAGATACTTCCAATAAGAAAACATTAATCAAATTAATTTAATTGACAAATTTCAAGCTTATTATAGTATAAATATACGTACCACGAAAACAAAAAATATTAAAAAAATTAAAGCAAAATCAAATATGTAATGACATATCCAAAGATCAATTCTTTTAGATGAATCAAAACAATTGGCTCCCACCTAATATTGTATAAAACATGTGTTTATTGGATAATAACATACACATGAACACATACAAAAATATGATTAAAAATAGTATTTAATTGGGCATAATCACATTCTTTACAGCAGTTTAAGCATATGTTCATGCAATCAATCACCTGTGGATACAATGCATAATACATACTATAATTTTTCTTTTTTTTCAAAAAAGGACATTTTCTTGTGTGCAAAAAAACTCACTTAAGTATGAACCTAAACACATATTCATGGATAAATATACAAATCTATTTGGCTAAAACCATTGCTAAATATATGTTGTTCATCCTTGAAAATTATATAGTCAAAGTTTCAAAAAAATGTAGTCTAATTACCTTTCTAAAAACAAAAATATGAAGTTGAAAACACAATCAATACTTAGTTGATTAAACAGACAATAACCAATGGCAACAACAACTTTAACAGGGATTCAAAGCATATGAATATAAACTCTCCTTGTGAGTGGAGAATATAAATTATACATAACAGTTTTCAAAAATTTCAATACCTATGAGTAGAAGAATTTTCACTGTCATAGTATCCCAAATTTTCATGCTACTCAAACTAACTCATGCAGCAAACCTCTTACGTGTAAGTAAATGCACTAATTAATTTAAGCAACATAACTATCGTATGGTAATACTTATTCATATCAATTAATAGGCTCCAAAACATGATATATTTACCGTTTGAAATTCATTTTTAACTTCATACTAAATTTTTCAAAATCATGTTTTCTAAGAAATACATCATAAAGTGTTTCCTTCATATAAAATTATATCACTTAAGTGACAAAACAAGATCTTAATTTGCACAAAATCATATTCCCATAATTAAAATGTGCAAATTATATCATGTAAACATAGATTACAATTTCAAAAAATTAAAATTAAAATCAAGAGAGTCAAACAGAGCCAAACAGCTGAAATATGACCACAACGAGAGCATTCATAGTCTTTCATGAATTATTCCATTAGTTTAATAAATGAACTACTTTAACAGTTACCATTTACTTAACTAACTAATATTCAATAAAAAAATATATTAACAATAATCAACTCAAACTCTCTAAATTGTAAGAAACATACTAAAAAATATACTAGATCTCTACATGAACTTATCAAACTATATAGTGCATCAATATAATATAAGAAAAATAGAAAAAATCACAAATAATAATTAATATCATCATGACATTCCTTTAACTTCTCTTATTAGGAGGCATACCAAATATATAACATAGTATAATTAAAATTCATTCAACTTCACTTGACCAAGTTGAATACTAGTCAAAATGCCCAATAATTATACCACACGCAATGTAAAATTAGTGCATTGTTCATGACTATATCACAATTTTTTCCCTCGATTGACATACGGTCACAAACAACAATAGTCATACTATATTTTTAAAACATGCAAATTCGCACTAAATTTTATCATACAATACATCAACAATTAATAAACACATATAATTAATCGATGTATTAATTTACATGATCTGAGCAATTTTAGGAAGAACTTCCTTCTCACTATATACATTATAGTCTTCATAGAAAAACATAATCCATACCATTGTTAATACAAGCAATTAACTTAATTTTACATATATTTAATGGATATTGAAATGTTATGGTACGACAGAATATTCGAGAAGTTAATAACCAACAAATATATCATGCATTTAAAAAATTAGGCAAAATTTCACATAACATGAAAGCACACTTTTTATAAATAAAAATTTATTGGCCAATATAACTCCGACATTCTATGTGGATAACTATAAAAAATTTAATGCAATAATTACATACCAAAAGAAAATATCAAAATATTTTTATTTCAAAATCACTTCTCTATATATTCATGCCTATAAGGAATTAAATAATTCATTTTATAAAATCATATAGAGAAAGTTATATCAATATTTTATAACAGTATATTAAACAATCAATTTTATAATTATTAAATATAAAGACTCAAATCAACAAGTTAAATATTTAATATTCTTATAACACATAAGAGTTTTCAACTTTAAATGAACAAGATATACATTTTAATCATATGCAAGTTCAAAACATTAAAGTTAACATACAACATAACTACCCAAGTAGCTAAATATTATTTTTTCTCTTATACACAAAGCCTCTAGAAAAATCAAATATTTAAGGCCCATTGACTTATAATTGTTATATCATTTCCACCTTTATATCAATTTTGTTCATGGAAAAATAAAATAAAAATTGGTTGTCAATATCAAGATCAAGGCACATGATCAAATAAACAAATTTTATTAATGATGTTATTCATGAAAAAAGAAATTTGAATTAGAAACATAAATAAAAAAAATTATAAACGTGTGCAATATATAGTAATAATAATTACATAAATAAGGATTTATCACATATGGATATAATCTTTGTGGAGAATATAACACACAATAACAACAGTTTGCAAAAATCTAACACCTGTGGACAGAAAGATTTTTACTGTTAAAATCATTCCAAATATCATGTTACAATAAATTAATGAATGAGTTAACTTCTTATGACTGAGTTAAATCATAAATCAATCTAAGTAACACAATATCTTTAAAATTCATTCAAGAAGGAACTCTATCAATCTTAGTGAATGAACTACAGTGATGGCATACACCCATTTCAACTAATAGGGTCCCTAAATAGAAATAAACAATTGTCCAAAAAATCTTTTTTCTAATAGCAAATTTTTAATTTTTTAAAACACCTAGAGAGTGTACCTATCAAACTTAATAATAAGAGAGAATAATATTGATCAATAGATACACCTCGTGCATTCATAATAATTTTAATAATTTTTTTATTTAAGCATCTATTCCATAAAATTTCATTTATACATATATCAACAAAGTGTCTGAAGAGAGCATACAGATTAAAACTAATAATTAAGAAGAGTAATATTTATCAACAGATATATTAGTATATTAAATTATTTTTTTCATAATCAGAGTTACAAAAATAATTTTAAATATACCATAATTGAATTATAAAGAAATAAATTCATAATAATTTTCATATAATTTAAAAAATTACAAAACCTACCCAGAAAATAGGAAATAAATAAATATATATCTGAGTAAAATTTTCGGGTCAAACCGACCCGCATGTGATGTTCACCGCTCCACGCGCCTGCAGCCGCGCGTGGGATGAAGCTGGAGAGCTTCATCTCCGTCGACCATGGCTGCAACGTGCAGCAGCTTCCAAACTCTAACGGGTTTGATCCAAAATGCGACCAAATTGCATGTTTTACACCAGGAATTCGTCGGCAATGGTGGGAAAATGTGAATCCGGTGAGTCCACGTAATTCTATTAATGAAACCGTGCCCAAAACGTCAAAAACTCGAGGAGCTTAAGCTCCTCCAATGGCAGAGGTGGAGCTCGGGTTCCACCAATCACTGCTAGATCAGGCCTTTTTTCACCTGGATTCAGGAGGGCATGAGCGTGAGGTTTCAGATCCTAAAAAACGCAGGTGGTTCCGCGGGGAGAAGTTGCGGCCACCATGGACGCCGGAGCTCGAAGCCCCGTCAACGCCGACAGTGGTCGAAAAGGCCCCAAATCGACCTCCTGTAGACGCAATTGAGCCGGTGATGTCAAGGAGTTCCAGAATCCGAGAGTTCTGGGTGTTTCCGCTAACAGCAAACGCATCCACCGTGGCTGCCGGAGCTTCAAGCTTCGTAAATGGCTGACCATGCCTCCATGAACGCCGGAAGCAGGTCTCGACCACCAAACATTAGATTTTAACACAATTTCAGCATGAAAAAACATTCAAACCTCAAATACTCAAGATTACTCATTCAAAATCGCACCAAAATATCAAAATCCATAAGGGCGAAACCATTCTGGGTTTTTAGATACAATTATTATTATTTTTTTAATAATCAGAATTTAAGAGGAAATAAAAAAAAACTTAAAAAATTGCAAGATGACCTCAAGACAGATATGAGACTTAATTTTGAGTTTCAAAACCCAATATTAATTTTCCAAAATTAATCAATACCACATGGACGCCGGCTTCCATGGAAGATTTTAAGTAATGGAAGTCGATGTGTTTTACTCACAAAACACCATTCAGAAACTCATATCTTATATTCAACAGGGAAAAGTAAAACCCCAATCTCAAATTGAAAACAATCCTTAAACAGATTTAAAATTTCAATTTGGATTTTAAGAACGTAAACTTAACTTTTTAAAATTAATCAATTTAGATCCTAAATCCAGTATAGTGTGCTCTAATATCACATGTAGAATTTAAGCCACGTGCAAAGATAATATGTATATATAATAGAGTTTAGAATATCAACTTAAAATAATAAGGAATTGCACACTTGAAAAGATTAACATATTTTTAGGAATCTTATTGTACACAAGTATGCACTTCAAATTAGGATCTTCTACTCTTTCTCCTTCTCTTGTAGCTGTGTCCTTCAGATAGAGTAGAGAATCAACGAATGAGCTTAGAAGTGAAAAGGGGATCTAACCTTTATAAAATAGTCAGTAACCCTAGTTTCCACTCATCATAAGTCTTAGGTTATCAAGTCTTACACATAACTCATCTACCTAATACATTTATGCATTGACCCCAAAACTTAATAAACCAGTGATTTCAAGATTTATAGAATCACATTACATAATTTAGGCATACGGTTCAAGGATTATCAGGTTATACTATCTAACTTATTTTAACAAATAATAAAATACACAATCAATAGTAGTCTAAATACAAAAAATTTTAACAATGGTATGAAGATCTTTTTCCTAAACTGTGTAAACCATTCTAAAATTTTAAAATAGAAGGGATAAAATCATGGGTAATCAAACTTGAATAAAAATGTTATTTTAGACTCAATAGATGTGATGTGTGAGAAAATCAGCGCTAATGTATCTCACACAATCAATTTAGAACGTAATTAATTACAGAAGTCTTAAATCAATTCCTTGTTTTGCTTTATTTTTTTTCATTTACATAGAGGTGCAAACACTTAATTGGGGGTAAGTGACCTTATAAAAGATTGAATTTTTGACATCATCATATCCTAATTTTAAATATTAAAATTGGTGCTAAATGAGTTGTAAGTTCATTAGCCTATGTATTGCTTTAAAAAACGAGTAGCGTCCTTTCAAAAAGAAAATTATTTATTTCTGCTTCAAAACCTGATCGTCGGCAACATTTAAATTTATTCGTTTGTGCAAAAGGAATGTGACACAGTGATAGTAAAGTTCCGTCACTTATGGCTATAAAATAATCGTTATAACTGTTCACCAAAAAGGAATAATCGTTATAACCCAAAAAAGACACTGTGACTCACAAGGGTTTCAAACTAAAAAACTCTTCTTGATGAACAACATTTTCTTCATTTTCCTATTTGTTAGTTTTGATTTCTTGTAATTACTCTCTTAAAAATTTCATCATTCACTCCTAAAAAGCTTTTTTCAATTCTACTTCACTAAGTCCATTCGCCATTTGGGAAGATCAATGAAAGCAATTATTGATACAATCAAAAATAAAATCAATTGATACACGAACCTTCTTTGTTTGAATAAAAAAAGTTAGACCAGATCATCTCAAACCTATTCCAACACTCGCGAATATTTCAATAAATTTATATTATAAGTAATTACAAGATTAAAAATCATCCATCATTTCGTATAAATTAAAAAACATGCTCAAAGAGATATACTTTTTCTGCATCTATCTATAAGTTTAATGTACATAGAAGGTAGCAGCGAAATGAGTTGACGTCTAACCTGCACCTGGATACCAGCAGAACGAGTAAAATTCACTAGACAAGACCCATCTGACACTTATGAATATTTCAATAAATTTATATTATAAGTAATTGCAAAATTAAAAATCAACTATCATCCACATAAATTAAAAGACATGTTCAAAGATGCATAGGTTTATCACATCTATCTATAAGTTTAATGTGAATGGAAGATGGCTAAGAGACTAGTTGACCCCTAAGTCCCTAACATCCCTTGGATACCAGTAGAGTGGGTAAAAATCACTAAATCTTTTAGGTGAGTTCAGAATGATAAATTTTATGAATTGATTTTATTTATAAATTAAATTTTTATTTAAAAAATTATAAAATAAAAATTAATATAATTTAAAAATTTATAAAAATATAATAAATTTTAATTAAATTAATTTAAAAATTTTTAAATATAAAAAATTAATTTTTAATTTAATTTAACTTAATTTAATTTAATTTTAATTTTAATAATTCCAAACATAGCTTAGTTACCTTGGACTCTGTTTTTCTTCACTTTGACTTCTAGGCGCTAAAAGTAGCTAGTTTGCCGATGCGAATTTGATGAGGTGATACTTGCGTAACTGTGGGATCATCTATACGAACTTTATAACTCAATAGGTAACAAGCCCATTTAAAATTTAAATGAGAATGACAAAAATATTAACTCTTGCTTAATTCAAAGCCAATCATAATCAACATATCGACAGAAAAGGGCAAAAAGGAGAAGAAAAACGAGATATTCGCCGACTTTGATGTATATAATCATCTAACTAGTACAAACATCCACGACATAATCTCAAGAACAGAAGCATTGTCCACAGAACCCAGCTTATACAATGACCCACAATCCATACAACAGCATACCCATTAACAAGTCAATCTATTTTCAATGCTCCACAATTTAAACTTGCTCAAAGCCATCCATTTTGGAATTTGAAACTATCTTGACAACTCACAAGGACGCCTCAAGCACCAACCTCCTCTTCTTCCTCCTCATACTCTTCCCCGTCGGCGGTGGCATCCTGGTATTGCTGGTACTCGGCCACCAGATCATTCATGTTACTCTCAGCCTCAGTGAACTCCATTTCGTCCATTCCCTCACCAGTGTACCAATGTAAGAAAGCCTTGCGCCTGAACATTGCTGTGAACTGCTCACTAACTCTCCTGAACATCTCCTGAATTGATGTTGAATTCCCAATGAAAGTGGACGCCATCTTAAGACCCTTAGGTGGGATATCACACACGCTAGACTTGACATTATTAGGTATCCACTCAACAAAGTAAGAAGAGTTCTTGTTTTGTACGTTCATCATCTGCTCATCCACCTCCTTGGTGCTCATCTTACCACGGAACATTGCTGAAGCAGTCAAATAACGACCGTGGCGTGGATCTGCAGCACACATCATGTTCTTAGCATCCCACATCTGCTGAGTCAATTCAGGCACAGTCAGGTTACGATACTGTTGGGATCCTCTTGATGTTAAGGGTGCAAACCCAACCATAAAGAAATGGAGACGCGGGAATGGGATGAGATTGACAGCAAGCTTTCGGAGATCAGAGTTCAGCTGCCCAGGGAATCTTAGACAACAAGTAACTCCACTCATGGTAGCAGAAATGAGGTGATTAAGGTCACCAACTGTAATAAAACAAGAAAAAAAAAATGAAAAGAAGTAACTTCCAACTAAAATGACAATAAAAGATTGAATACATTATACATTCCATTTAGAGAATGCCACCAAAAACCAAATGATTGCAGAAGTTCAACAACCATAACTACCAGCTATGAGTGAGACACGAGACCTAAACCCACTTGAATCCTCCCACCAACATAATGATATTTAATCCTAATATAAATTGTGAACTGAAAGTTAAACGAAATCATTATATTAATCATTACTTAACATTAACATTTTATCTGTAGCAAACAACTACACCAGCGTTGACATTGGTGTAACCAAAATAATAATAATAATAACAAAAGTAATAACAAAAGCAACAGCAACAACAATGATCATAATAAGTTACACTAACCGCACTAAAATTCAAAGAGATATCAGAAACTTACAAGTTGGTGTAGCAAGCTTCAAAGTACGAAAGCAGATGTCATAGAGAGCCTCGTTGTCCAAGACCATGCATTCATCAGCATTTTCAACAAGCTGATGCACAGAAAGTGTGGCATTGTATGGCTCTACAACTGTGTCAGAGACCTTAGGGGAAGGAAAGACTGAAAATGTCAACATCATACGATCTGGATACTCTTCTCGAATCTTTGAGATGAGAAGTGTTCCCATGCCTGACCCAGTGCCACCCCCCAAAGAGTGGCAGACTTGAAATCCTGTTCATATATTTTTAAAGTTCAAAAGAAACGCCAATCAGTAAGCATTAACAGAAATAATTTCTAATATAGTCAAGGACTCGAAGGCGTGAAAATCTTTACAGAATTGTAATGATTCCAAATTGTTGATATGAATATATGATTGTCATTGCAAACAACAATCATGTACAAATACAGACAAAACGTGACATAACATAGGAACTTCAAGAAGAGCCAAATATATATTCTCACACGGCCAACATTAAAGGCAATATGGTCCAAATTTTTAAATTTTGGGAATGACTTTCGTAGATTATGACAGCAATCATATATATAACCGCCCAACTTTAATACAAGGAAATAACAAAAATTCAACTTGCATAAAGTACTACACACATTATAGTTTCCCAGTTTCCCTACATATCATGTACCGTAGCTGAATGACACCGTATGCAGCTTATCAATTAAATCATTCTAAAGAACTAGGGCTATTTGGGAAGTACATTCCAAGAACCCAAAAAAAAAAAAAGAAAATCTTCCAAACCCACAGGTAACTGTATGTTATGGTAAACAAAAGACAGGTGAGAAATGAACATGGTACAGTGCCACAACCAATTCATTAATGGTATGAAGAAGATTAGACCAACAGAAAATCTTTCAAAAATCACAAACTACAATAAGCAACGAAAATTGGCTAAAGACACCGAAATTATGTTTCTGCTTTCTAGCATCGCCAATGCCAAATCACGAAACATGTTGATGACAAGCATGCAATGAACAGCTTATATTCAATGCAGATTTAACTCCCGTTAAGAAAGATAATATCCCATCAGAAGATAGAGATTGGCGTCAAAATCATTTCTGTGACACAGTGAAACAAAATTTGAGGAAGACAGAAGAAAAATCACAAAAAATTTCAAGAACGTAATTAATTACAAACAACAAACTCCTCTTCCATAATAGAAGGACAAATCATAAAAACGAGGCCCTGAGGTACATAAAATGCAATAAATCACAAACCAGCAACCAAGACCATCCCACGACATACGAGAATTTCCAAATCGAACACAGATATAAGCGCAGGAAAAACGAATAAGAAAGAAAAGAAGAGAAGATTCAGAGTTGTTTGGGATTACCCTGCAAGCAGTCGCAATTCTCCGCCTCCTTCCTGACAACATCCAAGACGGAATCGATGAGCTCGGCGCCCTCGGTGTAATGGCCCTTGGCCCAGTTGTTACCGGCGCCGGACTGGCCGAAGACGAAGTTGTCGGGGCGGAAGATCTGGCCGTAGGGGCCGGATCTGACGGAGTCCATGGTGCCGGGCTCGAGATCCATGAGGACGGCGCGGGGGACGTACCTGCCGCCGCTGGCCTCGTTGTAGTAGACATTGATGCGCTCGAGCTGGAGGTCGGAGTCGCCGCTGTAGTTGCCGGTGTGGTCGATGCCGTGCTCGTCGCAGATGACCTCCCAGAACTTGGCGCCGATCTGGTTGCCGCACTGCCCGCCCTGGATGTGCAGGATTTCTCTCATTTTCTCTTCTCGCAGGGAAAAATTCGGAAGGAAAATGGAGAGAAAGAGAGGGGGCAAGGGAAGGGAGTGTGGCAAGGGAATGGATAATATAGAAGGATTGGGAAAAGAAACGATTAGTGGTGGAGAGGATTTAAAGGACTTCAGTTTGGTGGGTCATATAATTGTTTATTGTTTCCAACGGTGGCTGAGTTGTGTGAGAGTTTTAAGGTTTGGATTTGGAGCCACCTCATCTCATTCTCCCCCAACGTTGGGCACTGTCTCTCCAGCGCTGCTTCCTTTTCTTGGGTTCAAATTTTGAGGTGCTCCTCTTTCTCTTTTTTCTATAAATATGCCAACAAGGAACAGGCCAAGCAGCGACAAACAAGACAGCACCACAAAACATTTATGGATTACACATATTATTGATCATTCTTGTGCCTTTACGCTCTCCAATCCTATTTTTTATTTTCCTATATATATATATATATATATTCAAATAAAAAAAATATTAACCATTGGATTATAATTTTGTTTAAATATTCTAAATTTTGAGTTAATCAAATTTATTTTTATAAGAATTATTGAATAGTAAATACTAGTTGCCTTAGCAAGTTTATGAATTTTTTATTTTTTTATAATTGATGTTTATTATTACATATATTTTTTATGTTATTATTTATAATTGAGACAAAATAATTTTAATATTATTTGATTAAAGTAAATAATATTTTTTATCAATCAATTGTTTACAAAATTAATATGTTTTTGCTTTTGAATAATAAAGGTCATTAATATTATAATATATAATTTATTTATATTTTAAATAAATTTTAGATAAAAATAAACATAAATTATAAAAAAATTAATTTTAATTTATTTACTTTTTCATCAGCATCATGTAGAGAGAGGGAGAGAAGAAGGAAGGAAGAGAGAGATAGAACAATTAGTAACTTCACAAAAACAAAATTCACGTATTATTATAACGAGAATTACTCAAACTAAATATCTACCCGCGTGCATCAGCATTTTTATTTTTTTTCAATCTACTTGTGTTTTGTATACCTTTCATATTGTTATAGTGGTGTCGTACAAATTTTACCGTGTAATGTATAATGCAACTGTATGATAAATATTATTTGAATATAATGGCAATTGAAAATATGCTATGGAATTAATTAATATGGTGCTTAAAAATAGAAAAAACTTTATCAGACATCGTGCTGGAAAGCAAATTAAGAAAAATGCAGACTTCATGAGATATTAAGGTGGCTTGGAAATTGGAAAATAAAGCATTTCAGTATTAAGAGACCAATGGGCATTTACTTGGGCTGTGCACGTGCCTTTAGAGTTTGAAAGAATTGTTTATCTTTTCGTCAAGGAGTATCATTTCAAGGTAAGTTTGGTCATTGTCACTTTGTTGGCCGAACACATTCCATAGACGAGTCACGCAGACTTTGAGAAACCAATCATCGCGTTCACAAGTGAGCTCTTGAACAAAATGGAGATTCATGTTTTCTTTTGTTGAATTTCTGGTGATATTTGAGGAAGTAGAGGTTGAGAGATTATATCACCATTCTGAACGTGTATATCTCTATTTATAAATAGATATGTGGCAGGCCTCATTCACAGTATGGTTTGTTGCAATTCTGTATTGCATAACTGATTTTCAAATTATTGTTTAAAGTTTTGGCTGTTATATGTTCAGTTATGAATGGAATTTAATATTTTCAATTGAAATCAATTGTGTTAATGTCATTTATGCAATGTTAACAGTTACTTCTCCCTTTAATAACAGTAAATATTTCAGATAAATAGGAATTTGAATCAGTCTTTTATATATGCATTTTTCAAAATTTATAGGTCTTTATTACTATTTAAATAACTATATGATTTATAACATATTCACTGCCCAATCTAGTGTAATAAAATTGCATGAAAAAACAGAATATATAATATCAATCACCGAGCAACTATTCATAGGTGGAACACAAATAAACTACAAATAAATTGACAATTAGGATTTGGAAGCTGTAGTTGCAAATGACTGATAACAAATAGAATGCTGATTAAATTTTCTTTTTCCAATAATGTATGAAACTTGATCAAACTGCATGAAATAAAAAATTGCATTTAGCAAAAATAATGTATGAAACTAATCAAAATGCATAAATAAAAAATTGCATTTAGCAAACCTAAGTGTGCTAAACGAAGGTCAGCACTCTAATTTTGAACATAATTACCACAAACCAGAAAAATAACCAACAAGTATAAAGAGATAGCCATGATAAAGTTAAAACAATGGGTTGCCTGACTTTTTATTTGATGCTTCTATATGGTGCTTTAATCAAGTATTAATACAGCTTAACAAAAGAGATGAGACACGTAAAAACTAATCCAGCAACAACAATGTGAAAACAGAGTGAGGTAAACTAAATTCCAATTAGCATAAAAACAAAAAGGGATGGAAAGGAAACATGGGATGCTTCTGTACAACAAAAATGCAATACCAACCAAAGGCTAGTGAATTCCCATCCTGTGTAACAACCACCGTATGGCTCCTTCCAGCTCTGGCTTTGGCAACTTTGTATCTTCAACTCAAATATTAATGAAATTTAGCATAGCAAGAAATAATGACAGAAAAAACTATAAATGTAAATACAGAATTAACCTTTAAATTAACAATAAGACAAACACCAAACCCATCATTTGGCTTCGTTTGGCAATGAGCAACCTAGATGGAGAGGCCTTTGAAATTGCTTCCCCTGAGAACATGACCTCCATCACTTTACTCAAACTCAAAGAATCAAGATTCATACCTTGAACCACACCTTGCTTCACAGCACCCAAACAATCACCCACTTGCTTCACGGGACGGGATTGGGATGGGGTTTTGTTTTAGGGGATTAGGGGTTGGCCGCCAACCACACTGCTACCGCCATAAGAGAGAAAGGGGGTGCCCAAGAAATCACCCACTTGCTTCACAGCATTGGGTGCATGCCGCCGACGATGGCGAACACGACCAACCTTGCATTGCGGCACCCAAACAATCACCCACTTGCTTCATAGGACGAGATTGGCATGGGGTTTTGCTTCAAGGGATTGGGACCTGGCCACCGACCATACTACCACCGCCGTGGGAGAGAAAGGGACACCTAAAAAGTCACCCATTTGCTTCACAGCGTTGGGAGCAGGCCACCAATGATGGGAAATTGGGGAGAGGGCTAGTCCACGTTTTAATAGTGATGTTTCTCGTTGCTGCGAAGATAGGTGAAAATTGGGGAAGCCAGACCAGAGATGATATGGCGGAGTCAAATTCTTATGTCGTAATAGATGAAGCAGCTAGAGATGTTCAGATTGGGAGGAGGAGAAAAGGAAGTGATGTGGCTAAACAGGAAGTCAAAGAATGAGTGAGGGTGAGAAGAAGGGTGAGCTGATTTGTCAACATATAACAATATGTAAATGCTGAAATGAAAAAAGAACATGCCTTGGCTCAGACTTTATATATTATAAATAGATATATGGATTGCTTTTGATGTCATGGGAGTTGCAACTCCCACGTGTATTTTCTCTTAGTTTGCTTTCGATCTTTTGGGCTTAGGCCTCGTTGGTATACCAGAAAAAAAATTACACAAATTGAGTGTCCAAGAGAAATCATTCAATTGTGAATTATTAGGCAAAAAAAATTAAGACTGAATTAAATGTAAGATTATCACGTGGCACTAGAAGCGGTCTTATTAATAATAGATAATATATGTTAAGTTTAAAAAATTTTACTTCCTTTTCAAAGTTCTCATCCCCTACTCTTCCTCTAATGTAAATTCATACTTGCTTAATTTTTTTTTTCTTTAGACACAGCTTAGAGAGATGTAGGTTTTCCTATTTCAATGTCAAAGCACGAAATCAAATTCAAGATCTTTGAATCAGTGTAATTTGATTTTTTAAATTGAACCAATTTTCATTGACCTTATTCGACTTTTGTTATGCTTAATCTTATCGCAACTCAGCATAAAATGGCTACCGACCTAGGTGCCGAACTCAAACTATGTGTTTGAATTTGTTACTATATTCTCCTAAATAAACAGGTTTATTCAGATAAAATAAAAATTGAAGAATTGTTCAATTGTATACACTTTTTTGTTTTGTTTTAATGTTTGTAGTGTGAATTTGGATGAGGAAACAAGCAATAAAAATTCCACTTTATAATTTGCCTCTCCAGTAAAGATGGAGTACAAGGTTCAAATCTTCAATAATTAGCAAATGCTAACTTTTTAAAGACAAACAAAAAGGGTAATATGAATTTTACTACTACATTATCTAAGACTAAGGGTGTAATTGGGTCGGAAGGAAAATAAAAACTAAATCAATTAAGGTTGGTTGTATTGAGAGAAAATATTTTAGTGTTGGTTTGGATCAAGTGGTGAGGGTGACATTATTTTTAAATCCAATAAAATTAACAATATTGTTTTATATTAAAAAATTTTAAAATATGGTAAAAAGTTCAATCACTTTGTTTGGAACCATTAAAAAGAATTGATTTTATTTTATTTGAATTGAAGTAATTTAATTTGATTCAGAAATCAGTTTTCATATTTGTAAATTATTATAAAATCAAATTAATTCTTCATTAACACTTTACAAATAAAGGATTTTATTTATAAATTAAATCAATTTTTAAAATTTGTGACTTTAAAAATACTCAATATAAAGTCACTTTACATTAGAAAATTAAGAATTATATAAAAAAAAGTGATAGGATCACTTTGAATTCCATCAAATGGAAAAAAAAAAAAAAATCTAATTTCCAAATTGATGGGATTGGATCAAAACCAACCAGATCACTTAACTCATATTTTATGGGTTGGTTCGTTGTCAACCCAAACTCATTGAATACCCCTTATGAATATCCTGTTTTGTATAGATGTAGAGGATAAGTTGGGTGATAGATAGAATTGAGATGTTCGACTAACAACATGATTGGGATGGAGAGCTTTTAGGGATGGTAAACGACAAACTTATTAAGTCAAATTCTTGAAAGAGAAGAGGGTGAAAGTTGAGTCCATGCAATAAATATTCTCTCGCAAAGAAAAATTCAAAATATAAGACTATTGACAATCGCATGCTTTATTTGTTGAAAGTATTGCAATTCATGGATAGAATTCATGATAGTTTGAAATAATTGATTTTATTTAGTTTTAATTATGGTTGTTGAAAGCGGCTTCAATATGCAAAAATGTACGTTTTCACACTTTAAAAACTTAAAAATACCTTAGACTTTCAATTGTTAGCTGAAATCGAAATCCTATAACACCGTTTCACTTTAAAGCGTTGGAAGTCATGAAATTGCGTTTTTTTTTTATTACAGGTTTTTTAATTACAGGTGAAATTGCACTTTTGCTTATAAAATCTACGCTTTTTAGGATTTAAGTAAGTGGGCTGAAATTTATGGGCTTTTTTATTGAGTTTCTTGGATTCATGGGTATCGACCCGGTTTGAGTAACAAATAACCCGACTTTGGACGTTGAAAGCCTGAAGCACAGCCATTTCAAGCTCTGAAACACAATTCAGAGACCTGACAATTTGAGAAGAAGCCATTGAAGCTCACCTTCGGCGTTCTGATTTTCTTTCTGCAATTTAGGATTATCGAGAAGGAGAACACGTTCTAATTTGTTCTTCTGCAGTCGTGGACGCACTGTTGAGTGGTGACTGAACGATTCTTGTTCTCTGGTACGATTTGGCTTTTCTTCTCCTCTGTTTTGTTCTTCTATTTTGTTGTCTGTGCTAATTTCATTCGGTCCTATGGTGTCTATGTCGATGTTCCAACGGTTTTCATCGTCAACTTGCTACTTCCGCTAGCAGCGGCTTAGTGTTGTTCTATTTTGCTTCTTTGTTGCATACGAAATGCTCTTGGGATAACTAGTCTATTTGGTTGAAATTTTTTTGTGATTGTGTTGTGTGTTCGATTCTAATTATTGCAATAACCTATCATACATGGTTAGTTTTATAATTAGTTGACTTAGTTCTGTACTTACCTAAACACCCACCTCTTAGGATTCTGATTTCCTAAATTTTAGGAATTGGTATGTGTTAAGATTTTATTATTTAGGATTTGATATTTGTTAGGATTCTGATTGATGTTATTATGGTTTATGATATTTTCTTGATTTGTTAGCATTTTATTTCCTATTTTATTTACGTTCTCAAACTATATATGTAGACGCCGTATGGCTTTTTTTTCGCTATCAATAAAACTACTAGCCTAAGGCTTTTTTTTTTCTTGGAGGATTTGACCCCCTTGAAGTGGTCACCCCTTTCAGTTTTCTCATAAGAAGGGTTCTTATCATTTGGTATTCAGAGCCACGATCTTGGATGCCCCTGAGAAGAAAGTGCAAGCAATGACTTCGGATCAGGTTTTAGATAATTAAGAAAATATCATAAACCATAATAACATCAATTAGAATCCTAACAAATATCATATCCTAAATGATAAAATCCTAACAAATACCAATTCCTAAGATATAGGAAATCAGAATCCTAACACCATGTTGGGTCTAGATTTTTCGACTATTTTGCTGAACTTCGGCTCTTGTGAATTGTAGAAGTTGGAACTGATTATATTTTGTTTTTCTTTCTTATTGTTTAGCAGTCTTTATTCTGTTTTGGATATTTGGGAATGGCAAGTGCCACTTATAATATAGCTCTTAATTGTATGTTTGGTGTGGTATTGAAATGGAAGTAAAAATTTTGTGGATGATAGAAGTTTATAGGCCAAGTTACAAAGTAAAGTGATAAACTTGACACTGTTATCTCTTCTATACAAATCTTACAAGAACTCATTCATGAAATTTTTACTCTTATTTCTATCCCAATATCAAACTGACCTTTATGATTATAAAAATAAATAAATAAATAAATGAATGAATTAAGATATAAAAAAAATATTGTATAGCAATAATGAGAAATCCTTTAATCCAATTTTCCATATTAATCTCTTTGGGCTCATGTCACAAATCAAAACTTGTTTGGACACAATGTACTAAACCTGGCTGGACCATTACACATCTGGGCTAGAACCCAAGAGTCAGTACCAACTAATCTTGCTGGATCATACTCTTCATATGCGTATTGACTTAGGGCTGTAATGCCCATTTGAGTGCCTTCTTCCGTTCTCTGAGCAACTTTTGGGTCCCTTACTGTTTTTGTGCCCATTCGTTTAAGGTGCTTTCTTCGAGCAAGTTTTTGGGTGGCCGACGGATTGCACATTGGTGTTGCTCGAGCAAGAGTAAGTTTTCTTTCTCACCCTGTCATGAACCAATTATCCTAAAAGTTTAAGCTGTTAAGTGAAGACCCATGAATGATTTTATATTTCTAACACGCCTCCTCACGTAAGAGCCCTTTGTGCTTAAAGTGTGGATAATGCACAAGCTCATCTTACCTTGGATTGAAATTTAACTTAATTATGAAGAATGGGGCGGCAAGGATCGAACTCCTGACCGCTTGGTCAGTGAGGCTCTGATACCATGTCATGAACTAACTATCCTAAAAGCTTAAGCTGTTAAGTGAAGACACATGAATGATTTTATATCTCTAACACACCCATTCATGGCTGCCATTCTCTATGCATTTTCTTCTTATTTGATTGTTCCATTTGGGTTCTCTGAGTTTTTTTATTGCATTTTCTTCTCTGAGCCGAGCAAGAGTAATTTTTCTTTCTCATCCATTCCAATCTCTCTGTTTTCCCCCATTTGCTCCCCACCCTGACCCCCTTTCTTTAATTTTTTTTTTAATAATTATTATATGGTGCTAAATAATTATATTTTGATTGTTATCTTCTAGGTACTGAATTGTGCATTCTTGCTGTTTGTGCTATTCACTAGTGACAACCTCCTTTTGACACTATCAAGTTTTCCTTGATTTACAAAATGTTAGTTCAATTTGAAGCAGAGAATTGAGAGATAATCATCAAACTTTTTTTTTTTTTTTCCCCTGCTAGTGTTTCATTGCATTTATCATTTTGAACTTTGCTTTATTCCCCTCTTTCACTTCCCCCAACCCAAAAAAAGCTTCTAATTAGTTAACATCTAATTGCTGTGCTGGATATATATTTTATGTCATAAATATATGAATCTGTTCAATCCTGTTTGATTTGCCTTTTTGACCTTGTTTACAATTTTGGAATGATTAAGCTGACAAAGATTAATCATCAACTCACCAACCAAACCATCTAGAAAATGATCTATAAGCTTTAAATATAAAGTACTTTTTTATATAGTATGTTTTTTTCATAGATTTTTTCCTTTATCCGGGTTTTCTGGTATGACCACTTAACCCACGGTTGGACCACTGACCTGGTGATTCAGCTCTCTGACTGGGTCGACCTCTGGTCTGAATTATACAACTATGATTTGGATCCTTACAATCTGGAGCGCACTTGTGCTCTCTGTGTTTCTTTCATCTTCACGTGCTCCTTCACTCCCAATTGCAATTGCCAACTGTATTGTCTCTGGGATTGTATGGGTAAGATTCGTCTTCTCCAATGGCTGGCTTGTTTGGTTGCCCTTGTGCATTGGGTGCTGCTAACAGAGGAGAGAAGAATTCCAGAAGCGATAACTGGCAACTTAACTCTATAACGAATTGCTTATTCACTGCTCCTGCACACACTGGATCCCAGCAGGGGAGAAATTCCAAATGCTTATCTCTTGGCTACCCTATAAACTTTCTTGCTTGAGATTTGTGGATCCTGTGATACATCTAAGGATTCTTATTTAACTTGATTTGTGCAGTTGGTTGGCCATGCAGTGCACAGTTTTTTTTGTTAAAATGGCTCAATCAAAATTTTTTTTCCACGTTTTGGCTATATTAGACAGGTGCTGATAACTGGGTTTGTTTTGGGTTTTGTGATGAGCGGGATATATGGTGGGTTGTTAATGGTTGAATAAGGTTTTGGATTCATGTGTCTTAGTCCTCAACAGTCAGTATAATAATAGTTTGCAATTTCTTTTCCCATATGCCTTCTCAAAGTTTTGAAATCCCTGATGTTATGATCTGTTTCGGCAAAGAGAGTTCCATAGTTTCTGCTTGCCCTGTTGTTTGAACATGTTGGTTTGCTGTATCAATGGCTTTGACAGTGAGGACTGTGCATGATTCCTGTGCTTGCTTTGAAAATTATCATAGTGAATGTGCATATCCTTTAGATTTAATTTCCCTTTTGTAATCATGTTTTATTTTGGAAAATTTCTGAAGTTGATTCTGTTATTGGAAAGTAACATGAACATTCCTGATCATTATGTAGCTTTTATCTCATGGTATAGAGGTCTGTGTCAGATCCGTGTTTGTGGTCAATGCTTCTTAACGACACATTTTCATGGCACCATGTGAGAGAAACACGAATTAATAACATGCTTGATGTGGATGCAGCTTGAGGCAAAATAAGCTTAGGATATAAGGGGTAGGGTTCCATTTTTATTTGATGATTAATATGCCTTCTAGGTGTACGGTAGGGGCTGGTTTCCTACTGACTCTCTTGAGGATTTGTGCTCTGAATGTGATTTTATATACAGTGCTGGGGTTTGATTGCTACTGTTTCAACTGGTGTTGATTGATTTAATTTGCTTAACATCTTAGTGTATTATGAAATCATCCAGTTTAACTGACCGGTTTAAGTTGAACTGGAAGTTTTGCCGGTTCATTGTCTATTCTGGTTTTAACAACATTGATTGTGATACCTGGGTGTTGGAGGAAGAATAGTGGCTGCATTTCTCTCTCTTTCTCTCTCCTTTGTAATGGAATTGGCATTTGTAACGTTTGTATCAGATTCAGAACAATAATGATTGGTGGGTTGTCCATCGCAGTTTGAAGGTGCATCCTAGATGGCATGGATTCTGATCATTGGTTCTGTCATTTTCCTGTGGATAATTTCTCTATGCAAAATTCTCCTTCTATCGCGCATGGGTTTCAGGACTTGTTTTCCACAAAATGGTGGGCTTTTTTTTGCCAGGACATGGGTTGTACGTGCCTTATTTGTCTTGTCTAATGCTGTCATGTTTGTTTTGCTCATTTGTTTTCAGGTAGAGCTCTACAGAAGAGAAATGTCTTACTGGTTATTGCCCACCCTGATGATGAATCGATGTAAGTTTGAAACTGCAATCTTATTTGAAATGTTAATTCATTGACATTCAGAAGTTAATTGATTAGTGGACTTTGATCATTCTCTAATTTTTTTCTAATACATTAAAACTACCTTACTTGTGACAAATGCTGCATTAGTTTCGTTTAGTTTTGGACATTTGGTCAATTTGGTTTTGTTTTTTGTGTCTTTGCCCCTGTTTTTCTATAACTTTTGAACTCTGATAATGTATTGATGGTCCTTGTATATCAGTGAGGCATTTGAAGAAAATTTTGTTATTTCTTACGGAAAATGCCTTAATATCAGTGTGTGTCAGCTAGTAATACCTTTTTTCTTGATCATCTACATAGAAGTAGAAACACCAGTTGTTAGGCTATCTGTTGTCTGAAAAATTAAATCTGGCAGTAAATGGCTAAAGTTTAATGTACAATAGATTCCTCGTTATGACCAATTTTGAAACGTTATTCCTACCATGAGAATAAACTGGTGGTCAGATATACAATGCTATGTTATTAGCTAGAAATTGGTATACCAGAAATTAAATTAGTACCATGACAGATAAAAGTCTTGAAGGCTAACTGAGTTGTAAGCTAAATTGTACAAAAGTAATCTGGGCAAGCATTTTATATCACACTTAAAACACAATTTTTTTGTATGTGATCTAGCATGGTTTCACTGTGACTTTGTTTTGCATCAGTTTATATAATGAAGGGATTTGAAGAATGGAATATCAAATTTCTGGATTATGTTTTCCTATTGTCTTGAAATTTTGTTCCACTTTTTGCAGGTTCTTTACTCCAACTATAAATTTTCTGACTTCAAGGGGGCATAATCTTCAAATACTTTGCTTATCTATTGGTGATTAACTTTGGACAATCTATTGTTGTCTTGTAATTTATAGCAGTTGTGGTATATGTGTCTTTATGTTGATCTTTTTGCTTATATCAGTTTATTACCATATTTTTATTCATTAAAAATAATCATATTCTTCTTTCTGACCTTTTTCTTGTTAATTTTCCATTTTTCTTTCAAGGTGGTATCTTTATAAATTAAGCAGGTTCAATTATTGGCTTGAAAAAGAATTTAATTTTGAGCCACTATCAGTGTAAAAAGGTTTATGTTATTAATGAACCATACTATGTCACATCCTATGCATCCACACCTTGGCACTGATATTTATATTTTGTACATAATGGTGATATTACGGTCAGATGATAATAGACATACATGCTATATTTATCAAACTAATAAAATTTTGTAGAAGTATGAATCCAGCTTTAGCGTGAGCTACATAAGTTAGTTCTTATTATCAATTTTCACTGTTGTCATGTAATAGGATTTCTTTCTTTTTCTTTTTTATCCTCAATATTTTTATATACAAAGGTCTATAGTTAATGGAAGATTTATTTCTGCACATGAAAGGTGTAGGACTAGAAATCTATCTTAGAATGTTAGCTATGGAATTCTGGATTTGAAACTTATAGTTTAGGTTCTACAATGATGGAGGAATGAACGGAAAGATTGTGATTGGATTTCTGATTGGGAAATCTTGTCTAAATAGTGTATTGTGATTTGTATGGAAATGAAAGCATGAAAAGCAAGAAGAAACTTCTATAATAAAAATAAAAATGTAAGAAAAAACCTGGAGTCAGAATTTCTGGACAGCAGCAAAAAGAACTATCAAGGCTTAATTTGATGGACCAAAGGATCTGAAAATCTTATCATTTTGGGGCTACCAGCTTGGTATAAGTTTTAATTAATCTTAAACTTACGTAGAATTTCAAAAGTGTAAGAGCATAAAGACATTCGAAACTGCTCTTTTATTCTGAACAATACCTAGGAATGATAATAAAGAAGGAAGTTCCTGAGGCTAGTGCAAATCTTTTATACACAATATAAGCTTTGTCTCCAACACTGGCATACTCAAATGGGACTTGGATTCTTAACTTTAGTGTGCGCCTTGGGCTTAGGAAGCTTCAATAAAATGATAAATAAAATCAGTATTCTGGACCTAGGCAACTAACAGGTAGACATTGTCTTTTGGATCAAACCTCCCTCTAGATGTCACAAAATCAAAGCTCCAATCTTAGGCTGTAAGGAACTTAGGTTTTCCTGTCTAGCCATGCTATGAATTCCATGTCTGTGTTTCAGTCCCTTAGTTCCTTTTTTTAATAATTTTTTTAATATAGGTGATGCGGATGGCAAAGGAAATATCAGAAAACAAGAGCTCTTTCAGGCTTGTGCAGCCCTCAAGGTGATCTGTATTATGACTCAATAGTTGTGGCTTCAAACCTAATATCAAAGCTTTTCTTTAAATATTTAACATTGTCCACCTAGGGGACCTTTTCTTGAGAATGTTCTTTAAATAAGTTAAAGATGACAGACATTGTGTAACAATTTCACAAGGGTATCGTTCATTTGTTTGTATGATATTGGCAATTGTGTACACAGGTTCCGATGCAACAAGTGAAGATTGTGAACCATCCAGATCTGCAGGTTTTCATCCAATAGGTCTCTGGAAGTTACAACATTTAGTATTACTTCAAATCTTATGTTAGTCCCTAATATTGCCATTATTTAACCTGTTGTCATAACTAGGATGGTTTTGGCAAAGTTTGGAACCATAGCTTATTAGCAAAGAATATTGAGGAAGAAATAACCAGTCATTGCATTGATATGGTAAGTTGGTGTCCCTGTATGAGTAAGTTGATCTTTTTACTCTGCTAATATCATTTATGGGCTCGTAAACATAGTTTTCGAGTCATGAAGCTGTCATTTGTGCCACCATAAGGATCTTGTGGGACTGGTACTTTTTGTTCAAATTATCTCTTTTAACCCTTTTCATGTATCCTTTTTTCCCCAGATTATTACTTTTGACAACTATGGTATCTCGGGTCATTGTAATCATCGTGATGTGCATTATGGGGTATGGTAAGTTGAAACATTATTATACTGCTATGATCAATATTGAATAGCTGGAACTGGAAAAAATCTGCAGATATAGCCTTTGTGCAGTTTGAGATTTATTTTACATGATATAATTATAAAATTACACTAACTATACATGAGTCATTATTGCAGAAGCAACATTTTATTCCCATTCGCCCCACCCTTAACCATGCTAATGACAATGACACCGATTTTCTGAGTCTGGTGATATTTTGTGCTTTATTGGAGGAGTAGCTTCAGTTTGCTTATAACACTTCGATACTCAAATAAACTTAAAGCAGCCTTTCTAATTCCTATTGATTTCCCTTTTAAAAGTATGAAACTTCTTGTGTTTTTAAAGTTTTTGTTAAGCTGCTGTGTGGTGGTTCAGTTTATTACCTTTGTATTAACATATAATATTGATATTTGACCACACATTCTTCTTGTAGTAATTGTTTAAATTTTTTCAGCAATTTTTCTATTTATAGTACTTTGCTGATTGCTAGATCCTCATGGACTCCTTAGCAGTTCTCTTAGTCCTCATCTTTGTGGTGTCTAGCACAGCATCCAAGGAAATGATAAATGATGGGAGTTAAGTGCATGAGGACATGATCAATGATTTACCTATTTGGATTTAATTCAATAGACTAGTCATATCATTTTCTCTCATTCTTATGCTTCTATATGTCTGACATTTTTCAATTTTTTTCCATGTTGTAAGCAGCAAGCTACTATATAATAGTTTACAAAGAGATCTTGAAGTTTGGGAGCTTGTATGTTTTGCTTTCTTAATTGTTCTTTCTTTTCTGATTTGACTAATTATTTTATTTAGAACTTGTTCAAATAGACATATTCTCCTGGGGTGTCTTCATTATTCTTAGGTTAGCACCAACATATTGCGCAAGTATAGTGGTCCTGTTGATGTCTGGTTGTCCATGTTTTGGGCCATGCTGCACTCAAATGGAAAAATGAAGTTCTTGGTAAATGAGCAAGCACGTAGGAGCTTTATTGCTATGGCCCGACATTCAAGCCAGTGGGTGTGGTATGCATGCTTTTCCTTATTGTTAAGCCTAGATAGCTTTGCCTTAAAATTTGAAGATTTAATTCTATTCGATTTTCTTTCTTTAATCTTTAGCCTTCCTCTTGATTGTCAATCCTCGGATCCATTACACGTGACATCTATGTGATAGATATTTAGACATATCAATTAAGATTATCTCAAGATGCTTTGCACAACAGCACGTTTTTCTGTCTAAAAATTAATTTCATTTGTGCAGGTTCCGCAAGCTTTTTGTAGCATTATCGAGTTATACCTATATGAACACTCTTAGAAAGATCAAGTAAAGTTTCAACACTGAATGAGTTGTGTTTCTTGTGAGATCAGCTTTCATACCTATATTTGTTGAAATCCTGTTTAGCATCTACATGTGCGTACAACAAACTTTCCACTTTGTTCAAGCTATACAGGACTTGGAACCGCGGCTCAAACAACCTTTCACTTCCTCTTGACATGCTTGAACATCACCGCTAGTTTTCTTCAAATTATCCTAGATGTATATGTTGATTAACATTTGTAAAAATTTTGTCTCAGGTTTTCCTCATTTAGTTTAGAGTTCTTTATATTGGTAAAGTAGCACAATAAATGTTCTTTACTACTGATATATCATGTATTAGTAACTGGCCATGACCACCCTTTCGTGATTTCTCTATATCGGTTTTTAATTAACCACAAACTTGTAAATGTTCTGTAATTATATTTGTTGATCCCTGTAATCATGTATAAGTTTGAGCAATTGCGCATGCATTGACTAAAATAACGGCATTTGAATTGGTGGGACTACTGAATATTGGAACCATCTATTAAAACTAAGCTGATACATGCTAAGGGCTTTTGCAGCCAGTAAGCTTGAATGAGGAGTGAGGACGTCATTGTTGAATGAGATTGGCGTCATGTAGGGAATTGAGCTAGTGCCTAACAGCCTACGGGTGATCTCTGGTTGGTGATACCTCTTCTATTTGCTACTGCATCAGTGAAGAATCAAAGCACTTGACATGATTGAGTTTGGCTCAACTCATATCCATTTTTATTTGTATCTCTCTTACATTTTGTTCGATATACTATTTTGTCATTCATCTCTTACTATGTTTTCCTTTTATTGTCTCATCCTTGATTTAGCAAGTACATGAGAGGGGGAAAGTTGAAATAAAACTGTTCTGCACACAAATTGCGCCCAAGGTAAGCAGTTATCTGCACGAGAAAGAAACGGTTTGGAAAATTTTTTGTGCACTAGGTCCAAATGTTGAGTTAACCGATGGTTTTTTTTGGGGGTCATGTCACTTTTTCCACTGGTCTCTCTGCGCACTGCTGTGAAAATTTTTCATTTTTCTTTTTCTTCTAATCATTCTTAAATAATTTTTTATTTCTTTCACCTCTATAGTGTTTTTTTTTTTTTTATATTTGTCTTTATAGTTTTATTATGCTAGATTTTGGTTTTTGAGGAACTAATACTTTAGTATGAAAATTATAAGGATTAATTTTTCGTAAAAAATAAAGACTAATACTTTAATAAATAGAAATTATAAGAATTAAAATTTAAATAAAAATAATATAGATTAAAATTTAAATAAGTGAAACTATAATAATTAATATAAAAAAATTATAACGATCAAAATTTAAATTAAATGAAATTATATGAATTATTTATTTATTTCTTAATTCTTAAAGGATTTATCTATTGTAAAGTGAGGTTTAGCTTTAGAGGAAAAAACAAAAAGTTTTATAGATGTTTATTTTTATTTTCTTATCAACAACTATAATTGATTATTTTTTTTCTCTACTGAGCCCAATCCATTCTTAGAAGGTAGAGTGACTGGCTTGGCAGCATATATGATATTTATTTTATTTTTCATAAAAGCTAAAAGAAGAAACCACGAAGAGAGTTCCCTTTACAGATAGTATGGATATAGATGTTCAAGGAGCTCAATTCTTGATCCATCGCTCTGTTATTTTTTTTTATTTGAAATTAAATTAATTTATTTTAAAAACTTAGTCAATTGAAACACAAATGAATTATTATGTCTAAGTACATAAATTGTAGTGAATTTTAACAATTGTAGTTTTCTAAATTCTCAAGAAAAATAAATGGTATGTTTCTATAATATACAAGTTGTAAATATAGAATTTAAAAACGTAGTACATTGAAGTTAATTTTTAGGTCATTATTCTATATTTATTTTTTTTAAATCTGCACGTAAACAGAAGTGTGTCAATAGATTAACTATTTAATTAGGAATAAAGAATGATATTTTAGAAATAATAAATAAAAACTTAGTTAAATAGTAGTTACAATAAATAATTAAGAGTGGCAATAAATTTTCCATCAAAAGAAAATATCCACCAGAAAGTATCTGATGAATCTTCTTAATTAACAAACGTACAAAGAAGAAAACAAAAGAAAATAAGTGGGTTGAAGATTACAAACTGATTCGATGTCTATATAAACTTAGTTTGCATGGGCCTATTATTGATTTGCAGAGACTTGATCTTGATTTTGTTCAGTGATGCAACAACATCTGCCATATTCGTTCGTTCTTCAGGTAAATCTGCACAGCAATTCAAGGCCAATCTCAAAATAGATGATACTGATGCAATTTTGTCACTAACATGATGTCCTTCTTCCTGCAACAAATTGGAATCCACAACTCGAGTAACTGCATGGGGTAATGATTCACTAATCCATCCTTTCATGCTCAATCCAGCAACAAACAAGTCATCTGTGGGCTTCTTTCTTGTGAATGTTTCCATCAATAGAATCCCAAAACTGTATACATCTCCTTTTGTAGAGATTATCCCCTTGGATCCAAACTCTGCATGTATGCCAATCCAAATTACTGCTCATCAATCACAGATTCTACTATTGGATGAATGTTAGCAATCAATTCTCTAAATTTTTTTATTGTGTAATTAACCAAAATGATTTTTATAAATAAGAAACAAAAATTAACTAATCTTTTGATTATAATGATGCACCTGTTGCAATAAACATTGTGTTAACTATTCAATAAAAAATTGAAAAAATGGTGATATTTTAAACTAAAAATCAACTTTAATAAAAGACTAAATTACCAAATTAGTCTTTGAAAAATTTCATTGACTTCACATTAGTTTTTGAAAGATTTTAATCTCATCTGTGGCTCATGACAGAGCATTTCATCATTTAAGTTGATCTTTAAAAGATTTAAAAGTCAATTATTTTAATCTTTAAATAGGGACTAACGTGAATGACGAAATAATTTGTGAAGTAAAATTAGTCAAATTTATCAACGATCAATTTAATGATTTAATTTTAATGTTAAAAGGAGAGCGAATAGTCTGAAACATTTTATTTTGCACCCTGAATTGGTATACAAAAATATCGTTACAATAAAAATAACAAAGGTGAAAAGAAATTTATGTACTGATATAGGATAATTACCTGGTGCAATGTAGCCTAGTGTAGCCATGGTCTTGGTATATTCTCTCGATTGTCCTTCATCTAGAAGTTTGGCAATGCCAAAATCACTAACATGGGCAACCATGTCTTCATCCAATAAGACATTACTAGGTTTCACATCACAGTGAACCACTGTTGGTGAGGAACCATGGTGCAGATATTCCAATGCAGATGCAACATCTATCATTATATTCAGCCTTTGCAAGAAGTCTAAGCAATAGTTATGAGAATACAACCATCTTTCAAGGCTCCCATTTAGCATGAACTCCATTACTAGAAGCTTGTGATCAACATTTGAACAACTGGTAATGATCTTGATGAGATTTCGATGACGCAGATTGCGCAATGCATCACATTCTGCATTAAAGCTCTCTGATCCCACTTCCAAGTCCAAATTAAATGCTTTGATTGCAACCACCATCCCATTTGAGAGTACACCTTTGAACACAGAGCCAAAACTTCCCTTGCCAAGTAAATTACTCTCATCAAATCCATTGGTTGCTTGTGACAGTTCATAATAGGAAATCATGTTTGTTGCTAGTAAGATTGACAAAGCTCCTTCAGTTGGATCACCACCATTCTTTCTTCGACGTCTCAGAAGGTATACACATAAAAACAACCAAAATGATTGACACCATCATAGGC
Source organism: Castanospermum australe (assembly GCA_019955255.1). Taxonomy (NCBI): domain Eukaryota; kingdom Viridiplantae; phylum Streptophyta; class Magnoliopsida; order Fabales; family Fabaceae; genus Castanospermum; species Castanospermum australe. Next base: position 437,990 of record NSJW01000253.1, on the reverse strand, counting down.
AAAATGCATTTGAAAATGAAAATCATTTTTGCATTTGACCTATGCCTCCTCACTTTACTGCACGGTGGGACTTCTAGTCGAGCATTTCCACAGAGTGCTTTATTAAATATGAAGGATTGAGCTGTGAAGTTCATAAAAGGTCCACCGTTGGGAATCTCTCCTTCTAACCTATTGTAAGAGAGATCGATGAATTGGAGATAACGAAGTGACTCCAATGATTTTGGAATCACACCAGACAAATAGTTTTGGGACAGGTCCAGGGATGTCAAGCTTATCAAACTGCCAAGTGAATCAGGAACATTCCCTTGCAATTTATTATGTGCTAAGTTGAGAGTCTGCAGATTTTGCAATCCAGCAATGGCTCTGGGAATGCTTCCTGAAATCTGATTCTTTGACAGATCCAATAACATCAGAGCCTTTAAGTTCCCAATAGCAGGTGGAAGAAATGCAGTGAAAGCATTGCGGGACAGGTTTACCTCCAGAATGTCTTTGAGACTCCAAAGAGAAGAGGGCACCTCTTTCAGTTTGTTAGAGCCCAGGTTAAGCTTTCTCAGAAAAGTAAGGTTATCAAAGCATGCTGGGATCACCCCAGAAAGCTTATTTTCAATTATATACAACTCGCTCAGCTTTTTGATTTCACAGATTTCATCATTGATGGCTCCTTGCAATTGGTTGTTTCTTAGACTCAAATATTGAAGAGACTGCAACCCATTGATTGTCTTTGGAATCTGTCCACTTAAATCATTCTCGTCCAAACTTAGTAGAAACAGGTTGCTAAAATTTCCCATTTCCAACGGAATTTCACCGTCAATGCTACAAGCATCGGCAATGAACTGTTCCAATGAATTGGACAAGTTTCCAATTGAGCTGGGAAGTTTTCCATGCAATGGATTCCCTGATATTTGAAGAAAATGCAAAGAAGTAAGGAAGCTTACTTCAATAGTGGAAGCATCAGTGGTTAAATTATTGAATCCCACATCAAGCCACTGGAGGTATCTTAGATTCCCAAGTTCTTTGGGTATAACACCATTGAAGCTATTCAGCTTCATATCCACGTAGTTAAGCTTAGAAGCATTGGATATGCTATTTGGAATTTTTCCACCAAGTTTGTTGTCAAACAAGTATAGTTCTTCCAAGTTTGCTAGGCCTATATCTGATGGAAGAAATCCTGAGAGGGAATTATTTGCCAGATACAAGTAACTCAGTGATGAGATGTTAAAGATATTTGAGGGAATAGATCCACTTAAATTGCTACTTCCCAAACCTAAACTCGTGAGTTCAGGAAGATAGCCAATCTCCTCTGGGATAGAACCTGAAAGAACAATTCACAGAGGAAGTAAAAGTAAGTAACATAAATCAACATCACATGAGATTATCTTATTTATTTTTTGATAAGCTAGATATATAGATGGAATGACTGGAATACCTGTGAAAGAGTTGTCACTCAAATATAATTCTTGGAGCAACGTACAATTGCTAATAGATTTTGGAATGCTTCCCACGAATTGATTATTATCCAAATAAAAGTTTTCTAGCAAAGGAAGCTGGTGAAACATCTCTTCTGCGAGGCTACCAGACAACTTGTTTGCTTCAAGGCTGAGTACTCTCATTGAAGATATGTTAAAAAGAGATGATGGAATTTCTCCTATAGACAACACAAGATCTTTATAATATTTCTTATCAATATATATATATATATATCCACAAAAGCATACTGGACCATGATATGAGTCAAACTATAAATTCTTGCAAGAATTAGTTTGCTAGCTGTTGGAGAAATTGATTGGAGGTTTGTAATGTTGATTTTGACATAAATTATGACCCCAAAACTAATAATGAGGAAATTTTAAAAATAAAAATAGGCACCATGGACTTGAGGTAAACATTAGGCAAATAGCTTCTAAGAATTGTCAAATGGGCTGGCTAGCCTGGCCCATCTTGGCCTACAAAAATAGTATTCGCCTTAAGTTTTTATGCAAATTAAAGGAGTTGACTTGAGTTCAAATTTAAAATTAAAAAAAAATAAAAAAGCAAAAGCTTAACTCTAGCTAAGATTAGGTCAGCCCATTCAGTTTAGATACCCTTTTCACATTGGGCCGACTCAGCCCAATTTTTAGCGAGTCTATAAAAATTCAGTCGAGTAAAAAAAGTGGATGATAAAAAAAAGAAGAAAGCGGTTGTTGACAAAAAAAAAAAAGAAGTAAAGAAAGTGGCCTATAGGGGAGGACGATTTTGACAGTTCAATCATCCATGACCTCCAAACTCCAATGGGATTCGCTACATCATTACGTGGATTCCATTTACATAGCTGCAATTAAAAGTTAGACTAAACCTTAATCGCAGAGAAAAAAAAAAAAGACTAAACCCTTGATTTAGTAAAAATTGTATAATATCACTTTGGTCTTCTAAAAAATATTGGTATTAATTTAATCTTTAAATCATGAAAGATAATATCATTTTGGTCTTCTAAAAAAATTAACATTAATTTAGTTTTTTTAATTATCAAAAAATATTATTAATTTATTTTTTTAATTATATAAAATTGACATCAATTTAGTCCTTCAATCATAGATTTTGACATTAATTTAGTTCATATCCATACATAAAAAAATAATTTTAATGTTACCTTTCATGATTTAAGGACTAAATTGATGTTAATATTTTTAAAAAAAATTAAAGTGATATTAACATAATTTTTAGAGAACCAAATTAAAAATTTACTCTAAAAGTTAAAACGGTACATGAAAGTTTAAAGTAAAGAGAAATTGATCAACTTTGACATGATTAGGAGGACGTGTGCAGATAATTGTTTACCTAGACTTAATTGTTATTAACACAATTTTGTTTTTTGAAAAAGGAGCGTGTATAAAGCTAGAAGAATTGATTTGATGAACTTACATATGTGAAGATATAAGGAACGATATATACCTTCCAAGTTGTCCTCATCAAGATATAAGGATTGAAGCATAGTTAAGTTTCCAATATCATCTGGTATGTATCCTTTGCTGAATCTATTTTTTGATAAGTCTACTTCAGTCAACTCTTTGCAATGATGCCAAACAGATGGCATTTTACCAGAGAACTGGCTGAAAGCAAGAAGAAGTACTTGGATTTTTGGAAGTCCACTGCATATGTTTGATGGAAGACTGCCAGATAAATTACTAGAGCCTAGGTGCATCTCTTGCAGCATTGAACTATTGAAAAGTGTTGATGGTATGGAGCCAGTAAGTGGATTATTTCCAAGATACAGTATTCTCAGCTTTGGTAGGTCACCAATCTCCCTTGGAATGTCTCCTTTAATTATTCACAAAAGAAACAAATTAACAATGAGAAGACACTGAAATATTTTGTATAATAATAAATTAAATAGGGATAATTACACTAATCTCATATGAAGTTAACACTTATTATATCTGATACTTTTTTTATTTGAGAAATTACACTTATATTTCTTACTTTATGTACTATTTTACACCATACACTTTTCTTTATTTAAAAAATATATGCTTACCTCTTTTACTTTGTATGATTCATAAACTATTACTCTTTATAAATAACAAAATAAAAAAAATAAGTATAATTTTACAAACAATAAAAATATCAATTTAATAAGCACTAACTTAAGAGAATTCAGTACTCACAAAGAGAGTATTATAATTATTAAACTTATAAAATTATTTGAATCTCTTGCTGCAGCATTAAATATTAAGTTCAAACTTCAAAGACATCAACGAAGATATACTTAATTACCTTACCTGATAGGGAGTTATAAGATAAGCGGATCCCTTCAAGGGAAGAGATGTTAGAAATCATTCGAGGAATGGTCCCAGAAAGACTGTTTGTTGCTATCGATAAAACTCTCAAGTGGGTGAGTCGCCCAACTTCAGGTGGAATGGTTCCATCAAGGAGGTTGTCGTTCCAATTCAAGATCTCTAGCTTTGTCAAGTTGGACACAGATTTTGGAATAAAACCGCCATAGCTATTGTTCTTAAGATTCATGTATTGGAGCGAAGACAAGCCTCCTATCCATGCCGGAAGGTTTCCACTGAGTTCGTTGTAGCTCAAGTTGAGAAACTTCAGTCTGCGCAGCTGCACCAATTCTTCTGGCAACTGATCATGGAAACTGTTGCCACCAAGGTGGAGTTCTATGAGAAAAGAGAGATTTCCGAAACCAGAGGGTATGGTACCACGAAGACCCATGTCACCAAGATTCAGGGTCCTCACCCTTCCATGGCGAACATCACAAGTGACACCAACCCAGTTGCACGCAGAAGAAGAGGAGGTGGACCAATTATGAGTCAGGAAATTGTACGGATCCTCAGTGATGGAAAATTTGAGAGCAAGAAGTGCATATTTGTCGGTGGTGAAGTTGGTGCTACTTCGAGCTGAGAAGGTCATGAAGCAATGCAATGAAAGCGTGAAAACCCATAAGCGAAAGCAAAGGAGTTCCTCCATTTTCTGGGGTAGATTGGATGAAGCTGGACAGGTTAATGGAAGAGTACATAGTGTTATTGTCAATCCTGGCGCGAATAAGTCGTGATTTTCGGGATATGTTTAGTTTTTTTGTTTTTCTCCTTTTATACGGTTCTTACTATATGATTTTAATTAGATAAATAGTATAATATAATTAATATTATTATATTTTAAAAAATATTAAATAATAATTTATTTAATTAAAATAATTTTATTTAATTTAATATAAAATAAAATAATTTAATATTTATTTATTATAAAATTAAAAATAAATAAAACTATTTTAATTAAATATCATATTATTTGATATTTTATAAAAATATTATATAAAAATAAATAATATTAATTATATTATATTATTAATAATTTATACAGTGCATTAAATAGGATCTTATATCCCTTGTTTTCATTTTGATATTTTTAACTAAGCATAATACTTTTCTACAGTTTTTTAATTCGAAATTGACACAATATAAACTCAAAATATAAAGTAAAAAAATAACCTAAAAAACAAAAAAAAGAAACACGATATAATGTCATTGTGATATCTATCAACACGGGTTCCTGTCCGTTTTACCATCTTAATTATCGAAGTCACTTTAACATTCAAAATTCATGACGAACTTTATATGAAAAATTGTTTTTAAATTTTTTATTCTGAATTCTCATAACATGCAAAGTAAATTTTAATTTATCAATACAAAATAATATGTGATTATTTAATTTAAGTATGTAAATTATTAATTTCATGTCACTTGTACAAAAATATTAATGCGACATAATATACATATAAAAAAATTTCTTCATTCTTTTTTTTTGTTTTAAAAAAATTTGTTTAGATTTTATCTCTTATTTTAAAAATTAAGAAAGTATTAATTATTTTTTTATTTTATTCTTCATATCAATAAAGTGAGAAAAGATTAATGATAGAGTGAATAATAATATTTTAAATATTTTAATAAAAAGTATGTTAATTAAATATAATTTTTTCTTATAAATGATGCTATTTATATAATGAGTTCTTTAATTTTTATATAAGTATTTTAAATGACAAACAAAAATGAATGAGAAGAGTATATAAAAAGAGTTGCATCTAAAAAGTAAAAGTCATATGCTTTTATAAAACAAAACTCTAAAAGAAAAGCTATCAATAAAAAAAAGTTGAAAAAAATTATTGAGCCTTAGAAGAATATTACTTTTCTCCAAAACATATAGTAAGTGCCATTCACAACAAAGGTAGAGTTAGATTCCTGTTTAAAAAATCTCACAATACAAGAGACGCGGCCCTTGATTTTGTAAATCTTTTATAAATGTAGAGAATACCATGAAAAAGATCACCAAAATCAAGTCTTCCTTATACAAGTTAAGTTTCATAACACACTTTTACAATATATTAATTATCATTCTTGTGTCATTCATGAGTTTATATATATTTCAAATTATTTAAATAATTATGTTAGAGTAATTTTAATTTTTTCATTAAAAGAATTTGAAAGTTTAATTAAGATACGAGAATAATAATTTCTATTTAAATTATATTATTATTTGTTGTAGTTATCTCAAAATCACAAAAAAAAAAGAAGATGGAGAGATCTTATGTCATGTATTTTCATATGAATTGGAATAAATTTTAATGTATATTATTTAATAGTATTTATTATAGTCAAATCAAAATTTTTTTAATCTAATTCATGCTTTGTCACAAGTTTTTCTTGTTTTCCTTTGGATTAAAAAAAAAATGCAGTGCGGGACTATTGCTGAAGAAGAAGTGCATGCAGGGACCTTCAATTAATGGAGTTTCGGTTCTATCTTGACCCCCAGCTCAAACGTTACCTATTTATGTCATTCTTGCTTGCCACTTTAGTAGTGCGCTTGCAGGTGGAACACTATGATTATCATCAGGAAGCACTTATGGAACAGAATTTCAAGTTTCATACACTATTTGGATGGTAAAAGTGAGACTTATACCGTGTGTCGTTCGTGCCATGCTTTCTGGTTTGTAATGCTTATAATCATTATTATGTAATAGGTTACATGTTCATGGCCTCCATGTTTGACAATGAGAGGAGCAGTGGGTGGCCAAGCCACATTCTCAGCTTTTTGGACAGTTTCTGACACTGAAATTGTCTTACTAGGTTTTGTTGATACAAGACTTGACACTGGACATGTTTGATAAAAGACTTATGCACGTTGGATATTATGAAAATAAATTAAATAAAATGAAAATAGAAGTAAAAATAAAAATAAATATTAAATAAATATTTTAAAAATGAAAGAAATGATATTTTTTTTGGAATAAGTATTTATTTTAATATTTCCTACTAAATAAAAAATTTTATTTCTTGCTTTTTTATCATTTAAAAATAAAAGCAGTTAGTGTCAAGTGCTGCTTTATAAATACTCTTATGGTGGTGCAATATATGATGGTGCAATATTTAAATAAGAAAGGTTGCATCCGTTTCAACGAGTGATATCAAAACCAAGGAGACAAGTTGGCTTTGTGGCGCTTGGCCTGGTGCACTCGACTGAAAAAACTTTCCCTCCAATTAATAGATATTATTATTTACTTTATTTCAAATGATGTGACCAGTCATTTGCAATATTAAGGAGACACTCATAAAATGATGTTTGAGAGAGATGATTTCTTCTGTTTTTTTTACTCCCACAGGGAGATAGATTTCTATGAAGAAACTCTGGTGAAAATTCCTGGGAAAATAAGACTAGGAAGAACCGCTCAAGCACGTCCAAGGAGACCACAGGCACACGCACAAGTGGCAATACTCTGCCCATTTGTTTTAGATTTCAGTAAAATTGGTTTTAAAAGAATTGATGTTGAAAGAGTTAATTTTAAAATAATTAATGTGCAAGTAATTAATTTGTGTTTGAAAATGATATTGTAAAAGTTAATTTAAAAAAATTATTTTTATTTGAATAATATAAAGTAAAATTATTTTTAAAAATAAGATTACTAAAAAGGACATGTGTAATATTAAAAGAAAATCGAGATGTATGGATTGCAATAGTTATTATAGCCCATGTAATTGAGATGCAGCGTTTGAAGAAAGTCAAGATATATTACTTGAGAAAGAATTGATTTTTTCAATTGCAACTGTACGTTTGCCTACTGTTAAAACAAACCAAACATGATGGTATACTGTGAAAATAACTTTTACTTTAGAAAAACACCCGTTTGAGAGCTTCAAAAGTTGGAAAAGCACACTTCAAAATACTAAAGCTACTAACTCTAAACATTTAGGATGTGTTTGATCCACTATATAAGGAATAATTTCGTCATCTTAAATATTTATATATATAATCAGTTTATTTATACACTATAGAAATATAGCTTATTATCTCTTTTATTCTATCAGACTTTATTCTGTTATGTTATAATATTATATCTTTATACTATCACATACACCAAACGGAGAGTTTAGAATGAGAATATCCTCGTTACAACAATAAATATGTAATTCTTTCTGTAATTGAAGGACTAAGGGTGACAAATGAATGAATTAATAGGTTTTAAATTGAATCATTAATGGATAGAAAAAAATAAATGAGTAATCAATTTATGATCTATTAAAAAATTATTAAAACTATTTATGAACTATTTTAATGGATGATATCCAATCCATCTATTAATTTATTTTAATGGATGGATATATAATCCATCTATCTTCAACTAAATGCATCTAAACTTCTCTTATGTTTAAATATATTCTACTTTTCAGATCATATATATAAGTCTATTAGATCTAATAAATATTTTAGTTGGTTCATTAATAATTTATTAACTAAAACTAATCTAATCTATCAAAATTCATTAAATTTATTATTATAATTAGATGAATTTAGACATGGATAGATTGGATAGGTTATGAATTCATAGACTTAATTGCCACCCTTATGAGGGAGTAAATTAATGTCACTTTCTATGATTGATAAATTAAATTGGTATTAACTTTCTATGAAAAACTAATAAATTGATGCCATTTTTTATTATTTATGGATAACATTGATGTTAACTTTTTTTAAAGAATTAAATTGATGTTGCTTATAATTTTTAGGGACTAAAATAAACATTTACTCTATTATTAAATATGTATGACTATTTTGAGAATAATACAATTTTTTTTTGGGGGGGGGGGGGAGTCTGGTGGAAGAAGGAGAAATGAGAGTTCATTACTTTTATGTTTTAGCTCACTTTGCATTATGTTTTAATATACAGTTTACTTATTTTTTATGATTAATCCCGTACAGATATTAAAAATGGTGCTACAGCGATGTAAAAAAAGTATATGCAAATAAAACGTTATGTGAGCAACAATTTAATGTAGAGTGAAAAACTGAAAATTCAGTTACTGTAAGATCAAGTCTCAATTTACGTATTCCATTGAATAATTTTTTATAAACATTAAATATTATCAATTTTACTGTATTGAAAATTCTCTTGAAGTATATTAATTTTATACCTGATCTAGTTAATTATATTTATTTAAAAACTAGCAACCATAAAGTATTTGAAGTTTTATTTAAAAGGCAATGATTTTAAGTGTTTTTCTGTTTTAAAAGAAAAATTGTAAAACTAACGAAAAGAAAAATATTTGGAAAACAAAGATATTTTTCTCTGTTTTAATTCTTTCTTTCTTTTTTCAAAAGGAAAAAAATGATAATTTCCATTGCGAACATAATGTCAATAAAAATAGAGAACTCTTGCGATTGATAAACTTACTCAAGAATGCCATGCACACAATTTAAAATTGCATATATGACACTGGAAGCCATGTCTCTGAAATTTCATTATTTTACAATATTAACGTAAAAAAATTGCGATCAAAATGTCAACCACAGGATACGCATTATTGTAAATGGCTAGAAATTATCACATAACTATCCAAGTTATTCATGTGTTAGATTTAAAATGCTAAAAGTCATTGTGATATCTGTCAACACGGGGTCCTGTCCTTTTTACCATGCAAAATAATATAAGATTATTTAATTTAAATAGTAAATTATTAATTTCATGTCATTTGTGCAAAAATATTGATGCGACATGGCATACATATAAAGACAAGTAATGAAATAAATATAAAAAAAATACTTTCTTCATTCTTGTTTATTTTTTTGTATTACAAATTATTGTTTTGATTTTATCTGTTATTTTAAAAAAATAAAATTACTGGTAAAATGAATAATTATATCTTAAATATTTTAATAAAAATACTTTAATTAAATATAATTTTTTTTTGTATAAATGCTATTTATAGAATAAGTTCTTTAATCTTTATATAAGTACTTTAAGCAAGAATATATAAAAAAGAGTTACATCAAAAAAGTAAAAGTCATATGCTTTTTTAAAAACAAAACTCAAAAAGAAAAACTATCAATCAAAAAAAGTTGAAAAAATTATTGAGCCTTAAAAGAATATTACTTTTCTCCAAAACATATCGTAAGTGTCACTCACGGCAAGGGCAGAGTTAGATTCGTGTTTAAAAAGTCTCAGTACAAGTGATGCAGCCCTTGATCTTGTAAATCTTTTTAAAATTCTTATGTAGCGAATACCATGAAAAAGATCACCAAAATGAAGTCTTTGTTATAAAAGTTAAGTTTTATAACACACTTTTACAATGTATAAATTATCATTCTTGTGAGATTTATAAGTTTATACATATTTTATATTATTTAAAATATCATTTTAGAATAATTTTAATTTTTTTATTAAATGAATTTGAAGGATTAAAATACAAAAATAATAATTTTATTTGAATTATATTATTGTTCATTATAATTATTTCAAAATCACAAGAAAAAGTTTAAGATGGTGAGATCTTATGACATTATTTTCATATAGATTACATTAAAGTTCAATGCATATTATCTAATAGCATTTGTTGTGCTCAATTCAATTTTTTTTTATCAAATTCATTCTTTGTCACAAAAACAAAAAATGCAGTGTGCAACCATTGCTGAAGAACAAGTGCATGTAGGGACCTTCAATTAATGGAGTTTCGGTTCTATCTTGACCCCCTGCTCAAACGTTATCATCTAGTTATGTCATTCTTGCTTGCCACTTTTGGAGTGGGCTTGCACTATGATTATCATCAGGAAGCACTTTATGGAACAGGATTTCAAGTTTTCATACACTATTTGGATGGTAAAAGTGAGACTTACCCTCTGTGTCGTTCGTGCCATACTTTCTGGTTTGTAATGCTTTCGCTTGCTTGGGTTAGGGTTATGCTACAGAATAATGATTGTAATAATCATTATTGTGCAATGGGTTACATGTTTATGGCCTCCATTTTTGACAATGCGAGGGAGGACTGAGTGGCGAAGCCGCGTTTTCAGCTTTTTTGGACAATTTCAGACACTGAAATTTTCTTACTAGGTTTTGTAGATCCTAGACTTGACATTTTTGGACTATTATGTGTAAGGATTGGCAAAAACAAACGTATGCAGAGTAGATTTTATAAATTTAATTTTATAAATATAATTTTATTTAAAATTAAATTTAGAGTAAAATAATTTATATTTAAAAAATTTTATTTAAAAATTAATTTTTATAAAATAAATATTATTTATATAATATTAATTAAAATTATTTTTAAATGTATAATTAGTAAAATAGATATAAGATAAAGTGTAATAAAAAAAAGTTAAAAAAATATTATAATTAAAAATATTAAATTTTTTTGAACATACTCGTGTTACAAAGTAAAAATAACAAAATTATATTTCTTTTAAAATCTTAATTTATAAAAAAAATACAGTGAAAGAGAATGAGGATTAATTTTTATCAAACAAAAAATTATCGCTTCAAATTTAATTCTTTCCATTTCAAAAAAGAACTTTTGTTCCTCTTCCACCAAATCAAACATGCAATCAGTAAAGTCAAGCAAAGTCTAAAAAGTAACGCGGACAAATTGCCATCACTGAAGTTTTCAGAATACAGTACGTGTTGGGTACTATGCAACCCCTATTTTAGTCTTCAGTCCGAAACTCTTGGGAAAGTAATTTGAATCCAAGATCACATGGTTCTCAAATATGAGATCGAAAAAATCTTCCTTCCAAATAGATATTATTATTTACTTTATTTCCAATGATGTGACCAGGCATTTGCATTATTAGGGACATACTGATAAATGATGTTTGGGAGAGATGATTTCTTCTGTTTTTTCTTCTCCCACAAGTAGATAAATTTCTACGAAGAAAACTCTGGCGAAACTTCCTGTGAAAATACAGTATAAAGACAAGGAAGAAACGACTCAAAAGCACATATCCAAGGAGACCAAAGGCATACGCACAAGTGACAATCCTCATCCCATTGATCGGCGCCGTTTGTTTTAGATTTTAGGGGAATTAATTTTAAAAGAATTTATGTTAAAAGAATTAATTTAAAAATAATTAATATAAAAAGAATTATCATATATTATCAGTTATCACATACACCAAACAGATAGTTTATGATGATAATGATCTCGCTACAACAATAAATGTAAGATTTTTTTTTATAATTAAAAGATTAAATTAATATTATTTTTTATAAATAAGAGATTAAATTAATATTAACTTTTTTTAAAAAGTTAAATTGATGTAATTTTTTATTATTTAAAGATAAAATTAATATTAATTTTTTTTAAAAAATTAAATTAATATTACTTAAAATAATTGTTAAATATGTATGATAATTTTGAGAATAGTACAATTTTTTTTTTTTTTGGGTCTGTGGAGGAAGCAGAAATGAGAGCATAAAGGTAGCCCAGACCTGACAATTTGATGACCATCATTTATGTTTTAGCTCATTTTACATTAGGTTCTAATATACAGTTTGCTTCTTAGTTATGATTAATCCCATACAGATATTAAAAATGGTGCTAAAGCGATGTAAAAAAAAAATATGTAAATAAAACAATGTTATGTGAGCAATTATTTAATGTAGAGTGAAAATTCAGTTACTGTGAGATTAAGTCTTAATATATTTATTTTATTAAATAATTTTTTATAAACATTAAATATTATCAATTCTACTATATTGAAAATTCTCTTGAAGTAGATTAATTTTATTCCTGATCTAGTTAATTATATTTATTGAAAAACTAGTAACCCTAAACTATTTGAAGTTTTATTTAAAAGGCAATGGTTTTAGGTGTTTTTCTTCTTAAAAAGCAAAATTGTAAAATTAACAAGAAGAGTTTGAAAGCAAAGATATTTTTCTCTGTTTTAATTCTTAATTTCTTTTTTTCATTGAAAACAAATTGATAATTGCCCATGATTCCATAGTCAGATTAGTTGCCACAAAATAAATAGAATCTAAAATCTATATTTCGAAGAGTAGTCATAAATTTAATAAGGATGACAAGAACATGACCATCGTTTAGCACCACAATAAATAACCATTCACATGATTGGCTCGTTTGATCAACCTTGGTGAAGAGAAGAGACCATAATGTCAATAAAAATGGCGAGCTCTTGCGATTGATAAACTTACACAAGAATGCTATGCACACAATTTAAAATTGCAGATTATAGACAGGAAGACACTGGAAGCCATGCCCATGAAGAGATTTACAAACAATATAATGTTATGCTGTTGCTGACAATGTAGCAGGGTGTCTATGTAGCTAAATATTTAATACTAATTTTATTATTTATACGGTTCTCATATAATTTTTAAGTCATTATTGTATACTTATTTTTTTTTAAAATGTGCACATAAATATAAGAGTGATCAATAAATTAATATATATTTAACGAGGAATAAAGAATGATATTTTAGAAATAATAAATAAAACTTAGTTAAATAGTTGTTACAATAAATAATTAAGAGTGGTAATAGATGGTACATCAACAGAAAATATCCATCAGAAATTATTTTAGAAATGTCCATCAGAGTCTTCTTAACAAACGTACAAAGAAGAAAACAAAAGAAAATAAGAGGGTTGAAGATTACAAACTGATTCGATGTCTATATAAACTTAGGCTGCATGGGCCTATCATTTGATTTGCAGCAACTTGATCTTGATTTTGTTGAGTGATGTAACAACATCTGCCATGACAAAATAGCATCATGTTGGTGACAACTTGACAAAATAGCATCATGTTGATAACATCTTCAATTGGTCCTGAGATTTTAATCTCATCTTTGGTCTTTAACATATCATTCCGTAATTCAAGTTGATCTCTGAAAGATTTAAAAGTTAGTCATATTAGCCATTGAATAAGAATTAACTTAAATGACAAAATGATTTGTTAAAAACCACAATTAATGAGATTAAAATGTCTTAGGGATTAATATAGAATCAGTCAAATCTTTTACGGATCAATTTGACGGTTTATTCTTAATTAAAAGGTTAGTGAATAGTTTGAAACATTTTATTTTAGACCCCGAATTGGTATTAAAAAATATGGATGCAATCAAAAAAGAATTTAATTTTGATCCACTACTAGTGTAAAAAGTTTTACACTATCATCCAATCATTAAAATAGTTTAACTAAAATAGCAACTGCTTAAAAAGTCAAAGATATGACAACATGTGATTAGATGATAGTGTAAAAAAACTTTACACTGATAATGGATCAAAATTAAATCAATCAAAATAACAAAAGTAAAAATAAATTATATGCTGATGTAGGATAATTACCTGGTGCAATGTAGCAAAGTGTCGCCATGGTCATGGTATATTCTTTCTATTGTCCTTCATCTAGAAGTTTGGCAATGCCAAAATCGCTAACATGGGCAACCATGTCCTCATCCAATAAGACATTACTAGGTTTCACATCACAGTGAACCACTGTTGGTGAGGAACCATGGTGCAGATACTCCAATGCAGATGCAACATTTATCATTATATTCAGCCTTTGCAAGAAGTCTAAGCAATAGTTATGAGAATACAACCATCTCTCAAGGCTCCCATTCAACATGAACTCCATTACCAGAAGCTTGTGATCAACATTTGAACAACTAGTGATGATCTTGATGAGATTTCGATGACGTAGATAGCGCATTGCATCACATTCTGCATTAAAGCTCTTAGATCCCACTTCTGAATCCAAATTAAATACTTTGATTGCAACCACCATCCCATTTGAAAGCACACCTTTGAGCACAGAGCCAAAACTTCCCTTGCCAAGTAAATTACTCTCATCAAATCCATTGGTTGCTTGTGACAGTTCATAATAGGAAATCATGTATGTTGCTGGTAAGATTGATAAAGCTCCTTAAGTTGGATCACCACCATTCTTTCTCCGACGTCTCAGAAGGTATACACATAAAACAACCCAAATGATTGACACCATCATAGGCAAAATGCATTTGAAGATGAAAATCATTTTTGCATTTGACCTATGCCTCTTCACTTTACTGCACGGTGGGACTTCTAGCATAGCATTTCCACAAAGTGCTTTATTAAATATGAAGGATTGAGCTGTGAAGTGATAGATATCAGATAAGTAACCACTGTTTAATTGATATTCACGCCGAAAAACTCCTCTTAGGGAGCTGAAGATACAATCAGAATTGGAAATAAACGAAAGGAAGAATAAACAAAAGAGAAACCTAGCAGCACTTCGAGGGGCTGCAGCCTCCCTACCCAAAACCTCACCAAATTCTTGCCTACCCCTCTCCCCCCACTTTCCCTCACGTTTTATCCTCTTTCCGCTACCACAGAAGGCCCCTCTCACTTTCTCTCCCCTGCTGCCATGTGTTTGGCAGTTACAAGTAAAACCCCAATGCATATTCTCTTCTATGTCCCTTCTCTTGGTCACGTGAGTCATTAACCTCCATGCCCCTCCCTTTATTTCTGCTCACTTATACTTAGTAGTAGGAGGATATCTTTCAGGTAATCACAAAAAAGTTTTTATTTTGTTTTCACTCTCCTCACACAGATCAAGCTTTCCCATCTTGCCTAACAGATAATGAAGCAGCATCAGTGCAAGTTTAAGTTTGAATCTTAACTACCTTACCAAATCTCGCACCAACAACAGGATATTAAACAAGAATATAGTGATGCAATCCAGCAAGGACAGAATATACACCATCATCATTTTGTTACAAATAAAAGAGGAAAAAGCTTGAGTTGACAAGACAGGTGTTAATATTTTTCTCTTATAGTTTTTGCACAATGATACATTCATTTGCCAGATCTTATATTCTAAACTTAAAACATGCCCCATTGGACATTTGATATTATGAACTTTTGTATAAGCAGAATTCACAAAAGGAATGACACTTCTATCATATTTGCCTTTATTTTAACATATCATTTCAATTTCATTATGTTTCAACTTGTGTGAAAGCAGGAGGAATGCCTCTTGTTCACATCCAAAATAGAAATAAAGAGCACAGTCCATGTAAGACTGAGACCATTATTTTTTATAGAAAAAGAAATATTATTAGAAATTGATAGCAACCCAGGTAAGTAACCACCATTTAATTAAAATATGCACTGAAACACTCCTCTAAGAGAGGTGAAGATACAACCAGAATTGAAAATAAAATGAAAGGAAGAATAAACAGAAGAGAAATTCCAGCAGCTCTTCGAGGGGCTACACTTCCCAATCCCATTCACTCACTCAAATTCTTGCCTAACCTGTACTTGCTATCTTTTCCCCTTATATTTTGCTCACCCACAACCGAATTTCCCCTCCTTCCCACTACTCCTTCTAGCTCAGCATGAATATTTTCTTTTATTTCCCATTCTGTCCCTCTTCTATTTCTCATTCCCTTCCCTGGCAGACCCCTCAATGGTAGAGGTCTATCAATACTCTCCCCAAGAGATTCACCTTGTCCTCAAGGTGAAAGTGTTCCACTGGGGTCCCATTGCTTGAAGCATAACGGCCTCGCTCTCTGTTCCTTGGAAACCTCAGTTGCACTTGCAACGCTAACTTCCACTAGTGTCTCCTCCATAAACTTCACCTTTGTCACGGTCTGAGGCAAGGGCATTGAGCACGCAAATGTTAATGTGGCAGCCATTTCCTGTGATTGGTTAGCAGCAGCATGAATAGGAATGGCTGAGTTGATCAATTCTGCAGTAATGTCTTGAATAATAGTATCCAGTGCTGATCTAAGTGCCCAAGCTAGATGTTGGTGGATCCTCAAATATGAAGTCATCCTTAGAGCATTGAATTTTGAAACGTTGACAAAAAAAATCTGGTACATTAGCAGGGTCAACAGCACCAAGGGCTCCAAGAAAATCTGCAGAGACTGACTTCAATTGCTGCCCAACTATGGTCCTTGATCTTTCTGCACATCCTTCTTAGTAATGAGGCAATCAAATAGCTCAAGACATCCAAGTCAGAACCAGCTTCAACAGTGATTAGAGTTGTAACATCCTTCCATCTCAAGTTCAGAGGCTTGCAAAACTCACACACTACCATGTACCTCACATTTTAGGATCTCATGATGAGAACCTAAAATTCCAATCAACATCTCAGCATGCTTCAATGCTTTTCTCCAAAGCATGTTATGGAGCATTTTTCTGTCTATATTGTTAAGAAGGCCAACAAATTGATGCTTTAAATCTCCAGTGATAGCTTTAGCAATGCCTTTAATAATTTGAGGTAGTGTTGTTGATCTTCTACTTATCCTATCTGAATCACCACCCTCTGTAAAGTATACAAGTTCATACTGAAGAGCCGCTGCTGCGGCCCCAAATAATTCCCGGTTGTCAGAACTAGTCAGTGCATGGTAAAAAAGCAAGGCAGCAAGTAACTGTTGGTCATCTGTTTGATGCAGAGCAAAAGCAAGCACTTTTGGCAACTAACAAAGGCACCATATCAGTGTTCAAACACTCAACCAACTCATATAAGGAGTCAGCTGCTTGACTATTGTCTAGCCGAAATTGCTCCAGCTTTGGGAAAACAAAAGCAATCCAATTCTTGACAAGTTCTTCAGTCTCAACACCAAAAACGGCTTCCACAAGTTTCCTCACTAAGATTGGACAGCTAGCTAGTATCTCAAAGAGGTAATCATATAATTCGGTATGAATATGTACACCTTTAGCATCTGGTGGTTCAGGGGGCAGTGAAGGTTTGGCTGGATTACACGAGTTGTGGACCCTTGTTTTGTGTGCGAAAAACAGAGTGTGGATGATGATGGTTGTGGCTACAAATCCTGCAGAGATGCTTCGTATAACTCTGCCTGGGTAGTCTTTCTCACGTCCTTCCACGGTGCTTCTACCATCGATAGATCTGAATATGGCCTTAGGTATCCTTGTAGCTGTTCTCCCTTCCTCAAAGAACTGATTGGATCGTGGCCCCAAGTTCTGTTTCGGGCTTCTCATCAATAGTCTTCCCTCCAATAACTTCAGATTCATACCTAAGATTTTTTTTATGCTGCATTGAACATTCTCTCCGGACTGCATTAGGTTCAATTTTTATGGTTGCTGTTGCAGTGTTTTCCATGATTTGGGTCTCTCTCAAGAGTTTCCTCCTTTTTGGACTGAACCCATCCCTCATTTTCCCCGTGTCCTGTGCCTTTCCTCCCCTTGTAAGCCATAGCCTCCATGCCTGCCCCAACTCATCAGCTTTGGGTCTGAATCTAACCCACCCTTTTTGCCCATCGATACCACTGCCATCATCGACACCACCAAAGTACCTCGGCCACCACCCTCGCAGCTCCCATCAGTGCCACTGCCCAGGTTACTATCCTTCTTGTTGTAGTGCCCACCCAAGCCAACGTCCTCAGCCTTAAAAGCTTGTAGGCGCAACATTCACCCTTAAACTTCCACGAGACATCTTTCTTTTCTGTTGTGCTTTCACAAGGCTAGCCTTAGTATTAGGATTTTCACTCCTAATTTATTAGATGATTTAGATGATGTAGATTCAACTTTAATTTTAAGTTTGGCCTTACTAAAGTAGTTTTAATGAAATTGATTCTTGTGAGTATGGTTGAATTCTCTAGTACTGATCCCAATCCTTTTGTCACCCAATTCTCCTCCTCACAAACTTGGACCTGGTCCATTAGATTATAAGAATTCATTTTTATTTCTGAATAAAACCTATTCTTCAGCCTAATATGAGATTCCAACCTCTTTGTTTCAGCAGCCGACCTCTTTGGCCCATTAGGTTAGATAGAGGACCTAATGTATGCTTTTCCAATTCTGCCCCTCCATCTTCCTCCTCTGCGTCATCTTCATCAGCATTTTGCAGCAAGCCCAGGGTCCCCACCACACTGGCTTGACGGACACCTTGACAGACACTTTGCGGCATCTCTTCGCAACTGGTCTTGACCTTTCCATTCTCTTTGACGGCTGTTTCTGCGGAATGGAGACTAAACAAAGGCTGAAATCGCTGGGCAACCGCTTCTCGAAACACCGCCCAGGTTGGGTGAGGAGTGCGTGCCTCCCAACAGTAGAACTAGTTAAGCGCCCGTCCTTCTAAAGCTGCTATGGCCACCGAAAGCTTTTCGTCATCGCCCAGGATATTAAGACGAAAGTTTCACTCTATTCCATTCAGCCAGTTGTGCACGTCCTCACCAAAGCATGGTGATCTCACCGATAACCATGGAAGTCTTCAACAATTGTCTTTGTATGTCCGTTGGGTGCTTTGATTCGACCCAACTGTTGCTCCACTACTAGCCTCGCCTTCTAGACTCCTTTCCAATTTCCTCTGTCTTGCTCCAATTTTTTCTTCCATAGCTGGCTTGCTGTTACATTTCCAGAGTAGTTGCAGTATCTCTTCGTGCATCTCATCGATGCGTTTAAGTCGAGCTTCTCGAGCCTGTAGCTCTTCTTGGTCCTTCTTCCAGTGTTCAAAATCTCTCATCAGTTCGTTGGTCTTCGTCTCCATTTTGATACGCACCACAGCTCCCAGATTGGGAGCTCTAATACTATGCACTGAAACACTCCTCTAAGAGAGGTGAAGATACAAACAGAATTGAAAATAAATGAAAGGAAGAATAAACAGAAGAGAAATTCCAGCAGCACTTGGCACCTCCCAATCCCATTCACTCACTCAAATTCTTGCCTACCCTGTACTTGCTATCTTTTCCACTTATATTTTGCTCACCCCAACCGAATTTTCCCTCTTTCCCACTACTCCTTGCCAGCTCAACCTGAATATTTTTTTTTTATTTCTCATTCTGTCCCTCTTCTATTTCTCATTCCCTTCCCTAGCATACCCTTAAATGGTAGAGGTCTATAAGAAAGAAAGACAGGAAAGTACAATTAGGGGGAGGATAAGATATCCTCCATAACAGAAAATGAAAAAGAAAAAAAGAAGGAAATAGAGAGAATTAAGAATGTAGCAAGGTTGTCCAACCTCTCTTCAAATCACTAATGGAAACTCTTTTGAGACATACGTAAGCAGATTATAAGACTAATACCATTGTCATGTGAAATAAACTTTCATGATTATATAGAAACTTCTAGCACATTATTATGTCAAACAAAACTTGGATACAGTAAATATAGTACCAGAACATTCTTTCCAAAAAAATAAGAAAAATAAAAAAAGTAGAGGAGAATAACAAAGGAGGGAGGAAGAACACTGAACACCTTAATGCCATTGAAGCGTCCTGTTAACAACTCAGCTGGGACTTTGTGTACTCTGTGATAAATCTTCATGCATTTGAATTGCCCTTTTGACATTGCGAATGAGAGATAGAAGACCTACCATGAACTCCCTTTCTGATTTCTGCAAACACCAATGTGTAAACCTCCCAGTCATTTTGAACAAATACACATAAGTAGCAAAATATAGTTTAAAATCCTCATGATAGCTTTGACATATGGAGATTCATCATGGCACCATTTGCCAACGGAATGGTCAGCACTCCATTTAATGGTTCTAGGGTATTAGGAACATAAGATCCACCTATATAAGATGACTAAGAAAACAAAGAACAAATTCATTTTCACATATAACACGATAATCATACAATATGTAAATAGCTCATCGAAAAGTGCAGTGTGCATCACAACTGACAAGATCACTAATTTCTTTGTCAGTGCAATCTTCCAATGGCTCATCCAAAGAAACCACAGAGACATCATTTTTAGCTGCATAAATTAAAAAAGAAATCAAATGAAAAAGAAAATCCTCGCACAAATTATTATATTAAAATCATACTGGTGGTGCCTATCACCATTTTCATGCATATTCTCTTTATTTTCCATACTTGTGAACTATACAAAGTCTCTCACCTGGAAGTTGAATGTTAACTTTATCTGAACCAAGAAAGTTTGTACCGCTAAATACATTGCTGAACATTGCATTATCTTGGACAATTTGTTCAAGATCTGCATTCATAATACATTATTATTATTATTATTAATGAAAAAGAAAGATGATATTATAGAAATCTTAATATTAAATTAAACTTAAAATCAAAACCAGAGACCATTAATTCCATTCACTTCCAGCAAAAAAACAGCACGAGGTCTATTGAATGGATTAGGAACCAGAACCTCATTCAACTGCAGAAAGACATAAACATTATCATCAATCAAACCTATAACAAAAGCATGATGTAACATAAATAAGGTAGGGAAAACCGAACACCACTAATAATTTCAAGGACCTTGGATGAGCCGGCAGTTGAAAGGGTGGAAGGAGGTGCAAAACCAAGCAAGATTGACACAGCAGCACCAACTTCCTGAAGCAACATAGAAGGATTCTGCAAAAAGTGAAATAACACCATCCAGTGAGATTTCTTAAAATTTCTGCAAAAAGTGGTGATGTTTCTAAGTGGGTTTTACTAGTCAAAATTTCTTCCAAGGCTCTTTATTAATTGAGTTATGAGAAAAAAAAAAATCCACATTTTATTTATACTAGAAGGGAAACCCATGCAGTAAGTGTAAGAAATGACAATTTTCTCTCTTTTTAGATTTAAATGCTGAAGATAAACTAACTTTAAACTGCAAGTATAAAGAAAGAATTTAAAAGGAAAGCTCCTTAAAAGTAGGAGTGGGTGTAAGTGGGTGGCCTTTGTGATTAATTTCTATTACAGTATAGATTTCTCATTTGTGAACCACTAAGGCACATCTCAGTTCACAAGAATATTAGAAATTTGATAAAATGAAAGGTTTTTGTGCAAAATGTTTTCTCCACCCCTCTAAAGTGTTTTCTTTTACTTCTTTCTTGTTTACCAGACCTGGATCAGCATTTCAGCGCATTTTTTATCTCCAAACTGCTAACAACTCCTTTCTAGTCCCTGAATTCACACAGTTTGAAAGCTACTAATCAAGGCTACTGTTTGCAGCACAAAAACAAATTGAATTTTCCATCTCTTGTTTTTCAACATCAAAGACCTACGTCCGAACAATGAAACCTACCTTAATCTAAATAAACATTCCACCAACCTATTTCATTACCTGTAATACAGTATACTACCCATTCAAAATCCAAGATCTTCTTCTGTCAGAAATTAGCGATAAAACTCCAAAACAGAATTATCACTTCTCAACTGCCTCCAAACCTCAGTATTTACAAGCCAAAAGCATGGGCAATGTTTTTATAATCCTATGAAGTTCAAGGGCAGATGCATAACAGAAAGTTTGCACTTTGCACTTGTGTCAAACTCACTCCCCTCTAAGAAAGGAATAAAGAGGACAAAAAAAAAAACGGATATATGGAAAATCATTTTATTTCTAGACCAGCTGTTCTTTCTGGAGAGTGATTTGTTTCATTGACAAAAGAAAACTTTCAGTTTTAGGCAATGAACTAGCGCCATAGCAACGGAATTCATCCAATGGACACTGATTCCAGGGATGCAACATTGCAATTCAATACCCACATCTGTTACAAAATTCTTATTTATTCGTAACAATCACTTCCCGACATTTCAATTCAAACACTAATTTATAGACTGAAGGGTTGTGATGCACTATTTATTCACAAGAATCTCAAATTGGGTGTTATTTCGCACAAACAAAGGGGATTTAACTAAAGTAAAAATGCAAAGAAAGAACTGAATTTTGCATTGATCCGTGAGTTGAATTGGAAGAGAATACATAGAATAGAGAAATGAGACAAAAAAAAGCACCTCAATTCCATCGCTGGACGATCTTGCGCGAAGGAATTGATGAGTAGAGCTATCAAGGAAGAAAACTGAAGCAGAACCGTGACCCCGGGCCAAACCCAAACAAGCAAATCAAACAAAGGAAATGCTTCATCAGAATCGCCATCTAGATGGTTACTCTGCTACTCAAACACGCATATCATCTTGCCCAATTGGAGAGAGAAGGAGAACAAACAAACCCTGGCTTGAGGAGAGAGGAGAGAGAAAATGACGAGCAGGCTCAAAATGCTGCAAACGCGAGACTCCATCGCGCCACAGAGAGGGAGAGAGAGAAAGTGAGAGAGAGAGAAATCAACTGAAGATGAAACTCTGTTGCAATGGGCCTGGAAGCAAAGCAAAGCTCAAGCAAGGAGGCAATCCATTAAGGACCCAGTCCATTGAAATCTGGCCCACCGGGTTTCCAATCTGTTTCAATATCTCTCCACATGTGAAGACCAAAACCCAATTTAAGACCAAATTAACAGAAAAAAAATTAATCTCTCCACTAATTTTCAGAAAAAAAATGATAGTTCTTAAAGAAGAAATATATTTGTGACATTTTATAAATTTTATTTTCTTATATATGAAAATTTTAACAGCATGATTTTTTATAGTCTTAGAAATATAGGAGAATTTTTTTAAAATTAATATATTCAGCTATTTTAAATTTTATTATAAAATATTATAAATTAATTTGATAATATATATTTAATTTTTTTACTGCATGTTATTTTTCAAATTAAATTAACATATTAATTTAAGATTACATAAGAATTTAAAATTTATATTAAAATTAAATTAAATTTAAATTCTTTGTTAATGCATGAAATTATATCCATAGTAATTTGGTTCCGGAATATGGGCAGAGTAGGGCACACATGCGAACTAAAGCACCAGCGGTGAGGGACACCGCGGACTGCCCCATGCATTCTATAAGCACCTGTCCTTCCCGTGCCCACACAGGCTTCTAATTTCTTAGACACTCGACACTTGCACATAGCACATATATTATTACATACCAATATCATTTTCCCTTCATTTATATTCTTCAAGCTTCCCTTTCTTTCTCAGGTCTCAACCCTCATGTTTGTCCTCCATTGGTTCACAAGTTCTGAACTCATCCAAGAGAAAGTCCTCCATCAAACACATATGATGAAGGTACGCTGTTTTTGTGCAGAGGCTTAGCATGTGTGTGACACCACATGTACGTTTGCTTCCATTTTGCTGAGAAAGGAGACTATATATGCATATGGGCTATTATGTATTAAGTGACTTTAGATTATGTTCTCTTCCTAAAAACTTGAAGAAAATTATCGGAACATGAAAATTTGGAGAAGTGTTTAGGCAACTCTGTTTTCCTCAAGAGTCAAGGCCAATCTTGTGTGTATGTTGCACAAGAGTTCAAATAACTAGCAATTTTTTCCTACCCTCTTTTTCAGTAATACGTTTCAATCAGCCATGTCCCATTTGGTTAATTGATAATTAAAATGCATCCAGTTTCTCCGTTTTGAAAGACATTATAGTAATTTGTAGATATTTTAAACCATTCTCATTGATAAGTGAGCAGATATTATGTCGTAGCCACTTTGTGTTGATAATGTGTCAACTTGCAATAAAGATTCAGAGGACATTCATTTATCGCATCTGAGTCTCACACACACACACATATATACTATGGCTTCAATTGCTTCAATATTGGATGATTATAACAAGCTGACAGTTTCATAGTGTAGTGATATTTATTTGCGCAGACCTGTTGTGTTGCATATCAGAGTATATGATATTTATGTGATCCTGAGTTGGTTTTGCAATGCACTGGATACGAATTTTATAAATCAAATTGATATCTGGAAACTGAAATCATATTTGTCACATAAGAAGCATTGTGAGAAACAGTGGTTTCAATTTTAGATTCTCCGAAAGAAATTTCGAGCTACTATTGTTGGGATTTGCTAGCAAAGCAAAATGTACTCAAGCTAAAGTAGAAGCTCAATGTAGGTGAAACAGGAAGAAAATAGGTAATGTAAAGAAGTTCTAATTAGTGTAATCCAAGTAACTAGTTTCTTGATATCAAGTGATCACTTTGTGCAGCATCATGGATAAATCCACACAGAATTTGATGTTTACATCTTGTCTTCACATTTTGAGTATTTCTCACTTCACATATTTTGAGCAGGGCCATTCTAACTTGCAGAAAAGAAAGTCTATCTTGATAACTGATGGGAATCCTGTTGCATTTAAGGTATATGCATGCAGCTTCTTTGTGCACTTTAGGAGTAACAACAAGCAAATACGCCGATAATTATATGTGTGTGTGTTGCCAGGCTTGCCCATAAAAGGCCTGTATCTTTCTCATGGCAATGGAATTCACCTGATTGAATTTATTTTACTGGTTGAATAAAACTTTCCTGTTTAAGATCCAGGGTTTTCATTTCTCGTTCATTTATCAGCAGCCGTTCACTACCTGGTCTTTGTAATTGTGCTTGATACAGAATTGTAAAGAACTTGAATAAATTAATATAACTATCCCAAAAATCAGTATCATCCAGAAGTAACTTAGCACAATAGTGTGTAGAACCACTGGGAATTATGGTTGTTATTTTTCTGTCCTCTTTCCACTGATATCATAAGTTTTATGGATTAATTATTTAATTTTAATTTCCCCTTTTATACTAGAAGAGAAGATCAAGGCTGGGAAGCTATGAGGACTCTCTTGAAAGAAAGGTTATCTAATCTTTCATTCTTGTTCTGTGTTATTATTACAGTATAATGAAAGTCTGATACTGTTAGTTATTACAGTAGTTATGTGTGTTTATATGGTGGAAAATGGTTCTAGTATTACATGGTATGTAATGCCTACAATACAGTTACTGCAACATTGGAGTCACAGGGATTCTTTGGGAGATCTGATTTAGAATGTGCAAATATGGAAGTCACTAATATTAGCTTACTTTTAGAATTGTCCTACTTAAATAATCAGAGAAATAAATCCTTTTATATCTTCTACATTTTTTCACATACATTCTTTAGAAAGATTTTAACTAAATTTTCAGAAACATTATCACATGATAGATCTTTTGTTACCTGTATTTGTCTCCTACCCATGCATAAACTGTTTGGTTGATTTCAATTTGCCAAGTCAAAACCCTCCTCAGGCTAAATTTTGGGGATCCAATGTTAGCTGTATCTTGATTGCTTAGGTTATCCAGTTTCATTAATTTCTTTGGCAGTGTCCCTTGCTCATTATCATAGCCAGGAAATTCTTGCCTTGACAGAAGCCAGCAGACAAATTTACTAGAGAAGAAAACTATAATGAGTATGAGGATAACAATGATGTTGGTGACAATAGTGATGAAGAAGAAGCAGGAGATGATGAGGATGCAGTTGATGGTAATCAAGATGAGGCCGAGTACTTATTTGGAGATGATGGTCCAACTACTACAGAGGTATCCATCTTTGAATTTTTCTCCATCGAAATCTGGTCATTGATATGTATTCTTGTTACTTTGTTTATGTATAGTCAATGATTTTCCCTTTCTATGTCACAAAAATAGAGAATGATGAGACAACGAATATTCCTCATAGAATAATCTTCAAAATTGGTGCATTCCTTACCAATCATTTGGCTAGTATCCTTTTTATAGACCTTTGTGTGCTAGCTCTTTGGTATAAGAATTTCAGCTTATCAGAAAAGAGGTGTTACATTGTCCTTTGGTGAGGTACAAGTTACAACAGTTCTCTTTGGTACAAGTCCTTGTATATGTTTGTCTGTGTCTTTGGAGCTTGCTCTGCTTCACTGAAACTTGTGAGAGTAGACTCGTGTGTCTTGAGTTAGCTTTACTAAGTATTGCTAAAGATCTTGCTTTCTAGTCCTTCCAGGAGCTTGTAGAGCGTGCTGAAGTGATATTTTGAAAAATGGGACTTAATGATTCTGCAGACTTGGTTTTGCAGCTGGACAATTCATGACTAACCATTTTAGCTTCTCATTCTCTACAAAAAAAAAAAATGGCTTTCTACACATGTTTTAAGTTCAAATCAAAATGAAATGAGTGCATCATGTGTCATAAAATTTACCAAATGAGAGTAGTGAAAGACATGGTTTGATATCATCAAAATCTGAAAGTTACAAAGGCAAGCTAGGGGCTTAGTAGTACTTTTATGACAATCTTTTCTATGCTTCTTATAGGAGGAACCTCAAAAAGGTCTGCTCACAAAAGATGCATATGGAAAGAATGAACCTTCTACTCGACATTTCAGCCATGGGTGTCACTCAGTCCAAGGAAAGATGAACCATGGAATGGAAGATTATATTTTTGCTCAACATCGGAATATCAATGGTTATGACTTAGGGTTGTATGCAATTTTTGATGGCCACTCAGGCCGTGATGTTGCAAAATACTTGCAAAGCCATCTATTTGAAAATATATTGAGTGAGGTATATCCTTTAGTAATTAGTACATATCTGTTTACACTTACACCATTATTTTCTCGCTAATATCTGATTTCTTAATCATGCATGGATAGCCTGATTTCTGGAAAAATCCAGTGCATGCAGTAAAGAGAGCATGTAAATCTACAGATGATGAGATTTTAGAAAAGATAGCTGATTCGCATGGAGGATCAACAGCTGTTGCAGCAATACTAATTAATGGAGTAAGGCTACTGGTAGCCAATGTTGGTGATTCTCGAGCAATATCATGCAAAAGTGGTCTTGCAAAACAAATCACAGTAGATCATGTACCAGAGAAGGAGAAAGATCTTGTTGAGAGCAGAGGAGGTTTTGTGTCTAAGAAACCTGGTAATGATGAAATACAATTCATCAATATCTGCAAATATGAAACTTCCATAATTACAGAACAATATTTTGTTCATCCAAGAAAAGAAAGTAATTTTCTTGTTACTGAGAAATTCCTATTAGAATGCCATGTCTTGGCAGTAGACCTGCTTTTTATTGTTGAATACAGAATTATAGTAGTATCATGGCCAAAAATATTAAAAATTTCCATCTTTGGAAATTTTCTCTCCGACTCATGCATCATTTTTCATTATAGGCTAATATAGATAGTTCTTTCTCTCTTGTCCACAAATACCTTCTTTTAAAAGGTCTATATCTGAACATTTGAACTATATTGAGTGGGATTATGACTCTGGTTTAATTTTCTTTTTCCTCGTTTTGTTGTGACTAATGACTGCTTGAAGTTCTACCTTTGGGTCATGATAGGATAATCTATAATTTATTTGTACCTACGACCTTGTTTTATCCAATATTTTCCTTGTTTCCATTTTATTTTATTTCTTTGCGTTTGTTGAACTTGTATTGATCTTCCGAGTCCAGTGATGAAGATCAACTGAATTGTCAAAAATATATTATGGAATTAGGATGTGTTCCAAGAGGGATGGCCAATTAGAAATGACATGGGCATATGGGGATGGAAAACTGAAGGAGCACATTACTGCAGAACCAGATGTTATGATTCAGAAGATTGACGAGGACACTGAATTCATCATTTTGACAAGTGATGGTCTGTGGAAGGTATAAGAACTTTGCATGTATCTTCTCATTACTGATTAGAACATCTTAGCATTTCCATTTTATCAAAACAAATGTAAATTTATCTTTCTTGGTGTTTAAACCATATTCAATGAGTTGGCTGCTGTTTTATGTAAAAATTTATGCAAAACTGGTTTATTTCTTATACTGAAATTTAACAGAACAAGAGTATGGTAAAATATCAATATCTTGACTCATATCATCGAAAAAAAATAAAACCTATTTTGCTATGTAAGATAAAGGGACTCCCAGATTTTAAGACATGGTGTTGATTCCTCTATAACAGGTGATGACAAATCAGGAGGCTTGTGACTGCATCGAGGATATTGATGATGCTCAAAAAGCACTAAAAAGTTAACTAAAGAAGCCTTATCTCTGGGAAGCTTTGATGATATTTCATGCATAGTTGTTAAGTTCTAGTTGACATGCTCCTGCATTTTATGTTTAGTTGTCTCTGTCTTCTGTTTTCTTCCCTCCTGTATACATGCTTAAATTTCTTTTAACTCGAGGAAATGTCTCTTTATAATATGTTTGAGGGATCATCAGTCATGTACGGTTTTGCTGAATCGTCAACTGCTGTTTAGTGTTTTGCACCAAAAATGGAAGAATATTACCAACTGCGATTTTTTTCCAACCAACAGTTATAGTAAAATCAGTCTCATACATTTACCTCTTGTACAACACTAATGGACTGAGTTCATACAAGTACCAAATGAGCTGACCTTGGCTTGAGTCAATTTCAGATGTCCCTTGGTCTGAAGAAACGGTTATACTCAAGCCAATGCATAGGAAGCATAGATTAGATCTAACCAAAGATCACCAACCAAATTGTACAAGCATTTATTATAGTAGCAAGCCATTATTGTTACATGACTTTAAAATGGCAACTGCTTAGGTATTAATGCTACATAAGCCTAGTTAATCTCATCAAGCAAATGGTTGTAGACTTGGCATCAATTAAGAGCTAGGTGCTTGCAAGAGATAAAGATGACAATAGATTAATGTACCATCTCATCTTGAAACCAGCCCGGCTTCTATGTCCTGAAGCCTCAGGGTAACTGCTCGCTTGTGGGCTTCGAGACCTTCAACTTGAGCCATGGTTGCGACATATGGGCCAAGTTTTCTCAGACCTTCCTCTGTGAGAGACTGCACAGTTATGTACTTCAGGAAAGAGTCCAATGACACACCACTATACATCCTTGCATACCCGTAAGTAGGAAGGACATGGTTTGTCCCACTTGCATAATCACCAACACTCTCTGGTGTCCACGGCCCTAAAAAAACAGAACCTGCAGAGGCAATCAACGGGCATGTCAATCTAGGATTCTTAAATTGTGATCAAGGAGACAGAATGGATTATCAAATGAATCTAAGGTCCAGAAAATGGCACGAAATACGACTACTTTTTAGGGAAGTTTCTTTATTTTTGTTTAGAGGCGTCTGAACAGTAGAAAACTATGTGCACCACATAAATTGGATAAAATCTTCACGTTTATTTTCCTATTCTTGCAATGCAAGTTTTAGGATGTTTCAAGAAATGCCTTTCAGGAGTCTCCATGAAAGCTTTTGATGATTTACACCCAGGCTCAGGATCAGGATCAGGATTGCCAACAAAGAATTAGAAAAGGGGGATTTGTACATATAAAATTCCTCAGTAATTAAATCACAGCAGCTAAATTGCTACGGAAACGACCTCAATGGTAATGCAGGTAATAGCTTCATTAGTTCCTAATTCCTCTATAAAGAAAATGTATGTACATAAGAAAAGCGATTCTCATATTTAATGAAAAAGCAAAGCAATCAGACACGAAACAAAATACGGAAAGACCTAAAGAACTACGAAGACATACTTTATGAGACTCAAGTGCACTTCCGATCATGCCCAACAAAAGAAGTGTATTTCTAAAACCCAATAGTTCTAGTGCATGTTTGGATTAGCTTATTTTGTATTCAAAAAAGTTTACAATCAAAATACTGCAAATAGAATGTTTAGTTGAAAAGATATTTTGTATATAAATTAAGCAAAATCAAACATGTGCCAGTTATTGGGATTTCACAAAGAATAATTCTTCAAGTGCTCCATGGTTGTAAGCACTAACATCTTTGGTGTATTTCAGCCAATATAAGTATGAAATGTGGTGATAAAAAAAGAAAAAGCAGTCCGATATTTCCAGTATGATCTCAATTAGCCATATTAAATTAAAAGGCCAAGCCATTCCTAGCTCGGCACTAAATAGATTAAGCTTTTGGAATATGATTAGTTATTGACATAGTATCAAACCCTGTTTGACCAAGTGGTCAAGACTCAAGAGTTTGATCCTTGTGATCACTTATTTTCATGATTAGATTAAGGTTTAAGTAAACTTTTAATCCCTATCATTTGATTTGTAACTTCGTCCCTACAATTGTCTGGTTTTTTACTCTCTCTCTCGTCTGGTTTTTATCTTTTTCTTTTCCTCTTCTCTCTCTCATTTTGTGCTGTGTATAGGCAGTTAGGCACATTCCCGAGTTCATGTGCATGTGTATGAATGGAGAGATGATGAATGATTGGAGGGAATTTTCAGCGAGCAGTAGCATCTGTCTAGAAACAGAGTGTCAGATTTGATTTTTGCGGTGGCCTGAAGGACCTTTAAATGTGCTTGTGCTGTTCATAAGAATATTGATATTGGAGAGAATGGTTATGTGATGTACCACAGTGCAACAACCTTTATAATAATGCAGAACGAAGTCAAACTGATGAAGTGCTCGCTGCTCTGGTGGAGGCATATGGAGCAGGAGAGAGAGATAGAGAGAAATTATAGGTAATGATGTGGAAGAAAAAACAAACCACTTAGGCTGATAACCAGACATTTCGTCTGTCTCATCAGCAATTTTTCAAGGTGTTATAACTTTTGGTGACAACAGGAACCCAATGAAAAAAGGAATGAAATTATTGGAACTGAATTACAGTAAGTGTAAGGACAAAATTGAAAATTGAGTAAAAGTGTAAAACTATAGGGATCAAAAGATTAGTTTAACACTAAATTTCAGCACAAAAATGATGGGCCTGTGCTTTGTCTATGTTTCAAGCCCAAAGGGCTTTCACATGAGGGGTCTTGTTAGAGGTTAAAATTCATGGACCTGCTTCTAAGAGCTTAATCTTTTGGGATGATTGGTTCTTGACAGATATAAAACAATAACAATGTTTGCATCCAGTTTACTTTTGAGTAAATATAAGAGATTGCAGACATAAAGTATATATGACTAGCCACAAAATCCCATTCCTAACCCTCCTACATCATTAAAAAGAGAGAAACAAAAGGAAAATCCATATAGTCATACCTGCATTCTCAATAAAACCCTCCCACTTCTCTGCATCCTTCACATTGACAATTAAGTGCTCAGGTGCATATAAGTTTGAGAAAGTGATTGACTGGAAGATGCAAAAACAACTTTTTAGTTCTGAAACTCCAATGAAGATGATGATGAATTGAGACCTAACTAGCTAGAGGAAAATTAAGACTTAAGTGAAAATTGTTAGTTCATAGAAAATAAAGCAGTAATTAAGGCCTAATTTTCAATTCTTTCGAAGAAAGTGGTGAATTATGACATATCGAGAGAATCCTATCATTTAATGCAACAAACACTTATAGCATGGCCCTGTACGCAAATACAATCCGTTAAGAAAAGAGGGTTGGGCATATATGGACATGTTATGTGTAACCTTATTTGCTGTGTATACATAAATAAAGGCACAGAAGCCTAACAGTCTGTGTTAGTGCGTCTGAAGAAACTGTTTTCTCTCTTCCTCTTCTTATCTCTACACTCTGCCTTTAGTGGGCCTGAGCAACAAACGTGGACAACAGGACTGACCTCGAGCATATCACGTGCATGCACAATAAAACTGTGGCTCAGGGCCTTAGAGGCAAACTCTCCTCTTGGAAGACTCTGGCACTGCTTGCTGAGTTCTTCCTCTATAGCATTCAGATCCACACCATCGCCAGCAATCACAAGAACAACTTGACTATCAGGGCCATGCTCAGCCTGAAAATTATAATTAGTTGTGAAGACATAGGTAGTGTATATGAAAGCCAAAAAGGTCTCGTGGTGGGATAAGGGATGATAGTGAAGTATGTCCTGTTTGACGGTGCCAGCCTTTTGCGCTTTTTAAATTGTCTATATTTTATTATCTTGAGTAGGAAGTAATGGCCCTTGCAAGGCCCATTACGGTTGTCTTAAGGAACCTACATACATATTTTCTGTTTGGGCAGAAATGAATTTTAATTTTGATTGCATTCAAACCTTAGAAAGTGTGATGCTTTCTCTTGCTAGGAGTGTGTGTGGTTAGTAGATCTTTGTTTTTATCTCTGTTCTTGATTTTCCTCAATCCTCACTTTCCCCAATTATTGTAAACCCTATACTTAATGGCACGCCTAAGGCACTGAGGCAAGGCACCAGAAGGGATCAACACCTCTTAATGTTTGATGTGAGGCCCTTTCAGTCAGGCTCATGCCTCTGGTGCCTTGCAGTACCTTTCTGGTTCAGGTGAGGCACTAACCTTTAGTGCCTACTGAAATTTTCATGGTAGTCAAGCCAAAACAGGCTAAATAAAGAGTAAAGCCAGTAGCAAAAGGCTCAAAGTCATTTCCTGATATCAAAGAGATAGAGGCTGACTCAGATGAGACAGAAAATTATGTTGAAGAAGGATATAAATCTACCTAAGGAGGAGATGAAAGTATTGACAGCTATGGATGCACTCTTGGACTTATTCCTATTTCTTTTATGAACTTAATGCTGCCTGACCTAGGGCTGTTTATCTCTTCTTGCTATGAATTTTAATTTTTAGGGCTGCAACATCTATTTTGGTTGTTAACTTTAATTTTTAGAGGTTGTTATCAACTAATTGTCATGCTTTATCACTTGAACATTTTAATGTTTTATTTTACTATGGATGTTATGCTTCAGCGGTTAATTTATATAGAAAATGAATGTAAAATATTCAAATATTATTTTTTTCTTTTTCCAATGTTAACAACTTTCTTCAGTCAGGGCATGCTGTTTTTGGTGCCTCTTGCCTCAAAGCGTTAAAAACACCCTGTCACTTTCGCCTTTAATTACCTTGATTCATCCTAAATCAAGTTTTGGAATAATTAACATCATAATGTAGAAAGAGAAGCTTTTAGAATAATTAAATTACAGTAGAGAATGAGTTACCTTTCTAAGAGGGTGAAAAGGAAAAATAACCACTTTTGACTATTGATGTATATAACGTTTCGTAAAGAATATAGAAACATTTTAAAACTCATTAAACCTGAGATAGTAAATCGGCAGCTACATGACGAGGAATTGCATGCTTGTCTGCAATGACCAAAACTTCAGATGGACCAGCTGGCATGTCTATTGAAACCATGGCTTCACTGTTCTGCAGAATATATTGAACAGTAAAGCAAAGCATTAAAAGCTCTAAGCTCCAAAGTATGAAATGCAATGATAGATACAGATTTGAAGCTTAAGCTTACTTGCAGTATCATTTTTGCAGCTGTGACATATTGGTTTCCAGGGCCAAAAATCTTTTCAACCTACAAAAGCACCATCACAAATTCACAATTAAAAATGATGCAAAAAACTATAAAGTACTCAGAATTTTTGTTAAAAAAAGAAAAGATTACATTTTAGATACTGTTCTGTCACCATATTATATATCATATAATAGATCTAATATCTCCTTTACAACTTCAACATGAGTAAATTCTGACATCATATCTCAGTTGGTCATCATGTATTCAAACAACTAACCACACCTTAAGACATTAAAACTATCAATATTCTTCAATAGGGGGTGAGAAGAAATCCATTCAAGAAAACACATCTGATATTAAGAGAGGAACAAAGCTAAATCTAATAACTACTAATAGCAAAACAATAATTTGAATGGAGAAGCTAATAAGACAGATGAGATAATAATGGGAAGCTAGCCACCTTGGGACAAGTTTCTGTTCCCCAAGCCATAGCAGATATGGCCTACAATGGAAAGAATGCCATATTAATCAATGTCATTGATAAATATGAATAATACAAATACATAAACATACAGCTAAATATAAGGATATTAGACTCAAATTACAGAACCAGATAAGGGTTATATTATCGTGCTGCAGACCTGAGCTCCTCCAGCTTTGAGAATGTGAGTCACCCCAGCCTTCTTTGCACAATACAGTACCTCCTACAGGGAAACATTGGTCAGAACAAGAATAACCTCGTAATTATATTTTTCATACAATATAGACAAGTACCTTGCCTATAGTGCCATCCTGAGCTGGAGGAGTTGCAAGTACAATAGTTTTACATCCAGCAATTTGTGCAGGCTGGTATACAAAAGAATTAAATGTCAGCTAAATCTGGAAAGATAAATATCAATAATCACAATGAAATTATAGGATGGTAAACAATCATGAGCTAATGAAATATCTATTCAACTTACAACTGCAAGCATCAGAGCTGTTGAAGGTAGTACAGCTGTTCCCCCTGGAACATAAAGACCCACAGAATTAATACTTCTTGCAACTCGCTTGCATTGGACTCCCTGACATTTTCAGAAAATTCGAAAGACTCACATAAATAAGATATAGGGTAATACTAAGAACCAAAAATGAACAAGCATGGAAGCATGATAATGAAATGACATTCACATATAAACAGTCGAAAAGCCAAAAGAAAGAAGAAACCAATCAAGGACAGGGATGCACTACAACTGGAAAAGATCTTCTATGTATTTATTTGATCTTTATAGCATCATCTAACTTTTCATAGATAATACTGCATTGCTGCAAGCACCTAGCTACTTCTTAACATGAAGTTTCACAAAAGCACACCACTAACAGATATATGCAGATATACAGATAATACCTTGCCATTGAATCTTTCAAATTTTTATTTAATGACACATGAATATGTTTAAGATCCTATCACACAAGTGTGAATTCAACCCAATTTCATTTTTATCATAGAATCAATTTAACCCAGGGTTGACTCTTTAAGCCCCTGGTTTATTCACCCAACCTAGCCCAGAAGCAAGAATCAGCATTGACATACTTTCATGTTCTCAACACTTCTTTCAGGTGTCTTCTGAGCAGCATGAAATGCATAAATATTGCTGTAGGCGACGTCAAAAGCTTCCTTAATAGATGCATCAAGCTGCAGAAAGGCCAAAAACAGAAAAAGAATATGACAGTATCCACACAAGTATGTGTTCACTCAAACAGAAAGGTAATCTTAACAAGGGCATGCATAATCTCAACCAAAAATGAATACAAAAATTCCTCCTAAGGTGTGCATGTCCAAACAAATATACCACTGGATCTGAGAGCGCAGAGACAATTTCAACTATCTTATCCAGTTCTGCTTTGTCAAATCTTGAAGTATATCTACAAAACAAAAGTGGCAGACAAAGTTGAAGTCTTGATGCATAGCTAAAGAGTATCTGAAAATGCATTGCACACAAGTGACTATAATAAGAGCAGAGATTACTAGTCCAAATTTAAAACAAAAAGAAAATCAAGGGGAACAAAGAATTAAGAAGCACCAACTCTTTGACTGCAGCATCGCCTCTTTTGTGAACATCTTCAACAATGGGGTTTACCTGCAAAAAGCGTGGCTTTTTCACAGTCAAATCAAGCACTTCTCCAGGTGAAAATGATCATTTTACAAACAAGAAAAGAAAAGAATAAGAATAATGAAGAACCCACCACACTGAAAACGGAAGAGAAATCAATGCGAGGACGAGCCTTGAGGCTCTCAACCTCAGCATCACTGAGCTGTGACAATCTATACGACTTCATCATCGGTATCGGATACGTATACGATACGGATGGATACGTATCCTGCAATTTTGGGATACGGCTGACACAGATACAGAGGCCTTCTTCTCTTGGAACCTTCTGATACTTCAGTTTAGAAGCTTCTTCTGTCTAGGCATTCTTCGACGCCGCTTTCGTTGTCTGGCACCCGCCGTCGCCGAACTCCGTCGTCGCCGCCGCGGCCTGAGTGCACTTCCAATTCAGTTTGATCGGTCCAAATGCGATTGTTGGCTGGGCGATGGTTGTTTGTTTCCTTTCGCGCAATTAAATTTACAAAAAAATGCAAAAAGACATTAAATTAACTAGTGTATTGAGATCCGCATTTTCTATTTTTTATATATTTATTGGAGGGATTTAACTCCTGTAAATAGATATCGACACCCTCTTATTTGGATATTCTTTCTATATCCTCTTTGATAAATATGTATCGATACTCTTACTAATGTGATATGATATTATTAATAAGAAATATTAATAAATATATATAATTTATTAAATTAATTAATTATAATTAAAAAATAAATTATAAATAAAAATTTATTATATTATGACATAAAAAATATATTAGTATTCTTATAAAAAAATTTATTGAGAATACAAATGAAATATCACAAAGGAGCATGCCTTTTCCTCCCATTAAACTTCCTTAGATCCCTCAGGGTATGACTCTAATGTTTTATTATGCATCCCCCACATATCTCAACTGCTTAAATATACCTTATTTAGTAATATTCCTCAGGCGATGTACAGAAATAATGTCAAAAAAGTTTTGAGAATAATAGATATAAAAAATTTAAAATTTTAAAAAGTAAGAAAAATATTATTAAATATAAAAAAAATCAGAAAGAAGAAAAAAAAATGTTACAAAATCAATTAAAAAGTTTGACCATAAACTTTCTCTCTTACGAGATTTAAAATCATAACCTATCAACTATTTGAGATAATAAATACATTACAACATATAAGATCCACATCATTATTGCTTACCACATAAACATTATTTATTGAAATCAAATGTCAAAACAAATTTTTAAATAACATAATCAAATTCTACATAATAAAGTCAAATTATTCTTCTCTTTTTATATATTATAATAGATTAACTCTTCCTAGCAATCAATTTCAGAGTTCAAGGAGGAAGTCTCACAATTCAGAAGAAATGATCCAAGCAAATGGATTCTCTACTTAAACCTCTCAAGCTGTCCTAGCATATACTCTCTTTTGCTTCTCTTCTTTCATTTTGTCCTCAAAAAGAACTGTACAAGTCTCACACTGTATGGTTAAAAACCAAACAAAAAAAAAGAGAGTTTATTTGTCTTTACTATCCCATTCCCATATGACATTATAATGGGGTTCTAAATCAGCATCCTTCAGAACGTCCTCTTCAGGTCTGCACTCCCTTTTGAAGACAGCAATCTGTGAAGCAAAGCCAGGTTCCACATCAGCAGCACCACCAACCCCACTAAACTCTACACTGTAATTGTGCCGGGCAGCTAAATCAGACGCCCATTGTTGGAACTGCTCTCTGGTCCACTCAAATTTGTGGTCATGGTTGCGAAATTTACATGATTGTAATAGGGTTTTCTCATCAGATTCCTCTTCTTGTTCTTGGTTCGTCGGATTGGACTTCTGGAGCACTACATTGTACTCAAAATTTGGAGTAGAAACAATAAGAATCCGTGGACGAAAATAGCTTAATGCCACATCGCCAAATAGACAAGCTTGATCTTCATCCATATGTTCAATCACCTACAATTTTACCAATGATTCATCAGTTCCATGCCAATCGCAGTTTCAACACAGATGCACATTTATAGGCCTAAATATTGCTGTATGAGTAAAATATTACATCCCCAGAAGGGCAAGACAGTGGTTGCATAATACATAATTCAAATG
This sequence comes from Castanospermum australe, assembly GCA_019955255.1. Taxonomy (NCBI): domain Eukaryota; kingdom Viridiplantae; phylum Streptophyta; class Magnoliopsida; order Fabales; family Fabaceae; genus Castanospermum; species Castanospermum australe. Next base: position 400,237 of record NSJW01000253.1, on the reverse strand, counting down.
GATAGCGAAAGGTATATTTCCAGTGAAGTGGTGCAGAAAGTAACGAGATATGTACACTCTACTATTCCAATTGATAATAATGCGAAAGTACTTGTTCCTGCACTGGCTAAAAGAATGATTAAGACCACAGTAGCAAGTAGCAACATCATACAGTTCTTAAGAGTAAAGAATGCTTGAACTGGGGTGTGCAGATGAATGCGTGCAAGCAAGTGTTTACTACCTATGATACAAGTGGCTGCAGTCACTGCACAGAGAAATATAGACATTAGATATCATCACACATGTTCATCTTCCTCATCAGTTCTACCATCTAACTTCATCACATGTATCAAAGCTATTCCACGTGAATTCTCTTCCTTATTTGCAATTTGAACAGAGAGGTAAACAGAAAATTTTCGAATTACATCCTGATTGTAAATTTAGAGCAGCTAAGCATCCTTTTCTTCTCCAGCAATTCCAATCTGACCATCTGAAGATAATTTAGCATCAGTTGAGATTTTGATTGATACAGATTTACTAAAGCATTGCCCAAGTCACATTAAGGAATCATCTGCCACAAAATGCTTTCGAAATAGGAATGCCAGTATGCATCCATCGGCAATAGGTCATGCATATAGCCTTACAGAATAGGCAGGAAGCAAACAAAGTGCAGTTTAAAGAATCGAACATGAAGAGGGAAGAAATAGATGCCTCAGTAGACAGTCTTACAGTTGGGCACGTCACATCAAAATGAAGTCAATAACAGTAGAATGTCTATTGGGGCAAGAAATACCTCTAAACAAGTGCCGATATCAAATCCCTGCAATCTGGAATCAAAATTTGTAATTGAACCTTCATAAAGAACTACAGATTTGATGCTTGTACATTGCACATCAGCATATGAATTTGTGATTAATTTTGAATTAAGTACCTGCAAAATTCACAATTATCAGCACAAGAAACCAAGCAGCTTACTATGTATAGCCACCAAGAAATTTCACATTTCTACACAAGAATAAAATCTTGCCAATTTGTACCAAAAAAAAGAAAAGTAAAGAAAAAAACTCTTGATGGAAGTTTCCTTCACATAGAACTAGGTCCTCCAAGACCAAGATCTCCAAGATCGACAGGTGTGTGCAGCTATCAATCTGTGTTGCATTAACTAAGCATCCAGCGTAATCTTTAATTCATTGTTTGAAAACAATATATCCATAATGAACAGGATAGAAGTAAGTAACAATTTATATCAAAGACATCAACCTCCAAATATAAAACAAAGGCACATCCGATGGTGCTCTACATCAAATGACAAAAAAAAGTATGACCAATTACTTTATTCCCTCTTTTCACATCTGATAAACAAATAAGTCTGTATCACATAATAGACATGATAACAGCCTTCTCAAATTCTGCAAAGAGTTGGGTTGGGACAAGTAACATTCCCCCTTTGGTGTAATTTAAGACCTCTCTTGGTAAACAAGGCCCCCCAGTATTGTACCTTTTGAACAACAGAACCCAGTTCTTGTACATCTCTAAGTAAGCAAAAACCCTAGATGTTCTACTTAAAAAACTAAAATGGGACTTTGATAAGAAAGTGCTTGTGACCTTTGCAGCGCGGGTAAGACCCTTTTGTGAAATATCAACGCCAGCAATTTTATCCAGAGAAGTCGGATATTTTAACAATGCTTCCAACAAGCTTCCAGATCCACATCCAAAATCAAGCTGTGATGAAAGAGAACATCAAATTCACATCTCAGATTAACAAAAGAAAATAGATGAGAAATTTTTTAATACCAAAGTAGTAGCACAGGATTCTATAATGTGTTGCACTGCAAATTCCACCCGTTGCTTTGAAAGTGGAGGGCTGAAAAGAGCCTGCTCCATCCTTTCCTCCAGAGGTTCGGCTACTTTGGTCAAACTTATTTCATACTCCATGAAGCAGGCTTCTGAAAAATAAGAATATAAATAACTGATGAAAGAAGCAATCTCAAGCTATCTCTTCTTACAAGCAGGACTTCAGTAAGCAACTTAAGATCCTCAATGCTCATCTAAAAAGTAATTTAGCCACTGACACAGTCAGCATGGTAGAAAAATAGTTTAATCAACAATTTAGCAATAAGCCAATCCCATATATTTGCTTGACAGGAGAAAGTAACTCACTAGAAGATAACAAGGGAAGTGTTTTGACTGAATCACTGGCCGAAGCAAAAAGCAAATCAGAAGTGAGGAAGTTTGTAGTGAAATAAGCAGACTGGCCAACAGACATCTGCATCACAACCTCCTCAATATAGGATATCACAGCCCCGACTCCCACCTCAAACTCGAACTCATTACAAACTTCAATAAGTTCTTTCATGTTTTCACCCTCCACAGCCAAAGAAACTGAATAACTTATACAAGGCAAAGATCCAATGCATGGACAGACACCAGAGTCTGGACCTTCAATCTTTAATGAGCACACTCCATTTCCCGGTATGGTATATGACGAATTCATACAGATTGATTCAAGTAATTTATCCCATTCAATTGCATTAAGCTGACCATTGTGAACTGATTGACATGCTAAAATTTCTCTGAAAAGGTTTTTGGAATAAATCTGGATATCAAAGATGTCTGCAGTATCGAATGGCTTCTCAAAACGATCAATTATATTCTTAAAATACTCGTTCAACCATGATAGAAGTTTCAAAGAAGCATTCTGAATGGCATTGTTCTGCTTCTTAAAATAATCTTTTGGGGAACACTTAATTATCAAATCCTCAAACCTAGACAGTAATTGTACTTCACATTTAAACATCTCTGAATCTGATTGCTTTGCACTTGCATTTACAGAGGCCCCACTGACACATTCAGTCTCATCTGTACCCAAGTCTGCAACCTTCAAACATGATCCTGATGATTCAGATAACACTTTGGAAGGAGAACTTACAAGGGAAAAGACAGGTTCAGACAGACGGTGTTGACGGCAAAACATACAAAGTATATCCCTGGGAAGGGAACCCCTCCAGTTTGCTCTTGTGGTGAATCTTGAAGGCAACTCAGCTGCAAGCATTGCCTCTCTCGATAATTTATATATGCCACCTGGAGTCTTCCCTATAAACATCCTGTACAGGCAATCTACCAATCATTAAATGATGCAAAGTTACGTAATTTTGCAGAGAGATGTGAGGCATATGAGAAACGAAAGATGGAAGAGCAGGAAAACTTCTGAGGTTAAAAATAAAATCTCTCTACTTTTTATTATAAGCATAGAGTTTAACCGAAATATTTAAAGAAAAAAAACAAGATGGTTATTATCATTATTGTCATACACAATAAGTCAAACCTAAACCCACAAAAGGAAATAAGAACAAATATGTATTGAACACTTAGAGAAATTATTGATTAGATAGATTGACAGGGCAGGAAGTTTGTCATAATAGAAATAACAGATAAAGTTAGACAGAATTATCAGCATTTTGAGCATTATACAAGGATATATAACAATGCATATAAAGACATAATTTCTAACACACTGAGAACGGATTAAGAGGAAATTTTCTCGCTACAATCAAATAACCAACAAAGATTTTCAAAAGTTGCTCTGTGAAAACAAAAGTATCTTCAGTTGACCACCATGATACAGCAAAAGTGCATGACATGATAACACTCTTCTGTTCATCAAGTATTACTTTTAAGTTTAGTCTAGAAGGTAATATAAGGTTGACCATTATACAATAAACAATTCAATAATTCAGGTGAATTTAAAGAGACCTGTAATATGACTGAGCCGTTACATCTTCATAGAAAAGATCTCTAGATTTCCATGTATATCCAATGGATGCTAATATTGCATCACCAAATATATCTTGCCCGGACAAATAACTTGCCCTTACATTTAGAGATCCCTCAAAATGAAGAGTTTCTTTTCCATTTAGCAATTTAGAAGATAGATCCAGCAGGTATGATCTGGGAGCAGCAAAGAACAGCCTTGTTTCAGAAGAAGCTTTACCCAAATTCCTGTCAGAGGGCAAGAATAAGTTAGATGGCAATAATCTAAACTAAGAAACCTGTCTGTATTTTCACCCTACCTTGAAATCAACACGTTGGCAGCATCTTCTAGAGCAAGTGCATTTGCAATGACATCAAGATAGTACTCTTTCAAAGAAATATGAAGAGTCACTGCTTCAACAGATTTTTCGACTGAACTAGGAATGCGTATGGCTGCAACCTGAATGCATTCTTGTGAGCCTTGTGTCATTAGTAACTCTATAATCTCTTGCGGGAATGGACTCTGCTTTCTAATCCAGAGATGCTGTTCAGAAGTAGCAACGATCCCAGATAACTTTGTAATGGCCTTCATTATGTACAAAATAACCAAAAATGGATTTGACTCCACCTCAGGATTAATACATTTACACAAGTTACAAAGCTTAGCATCATAGACAGCAATGACAGAAACAGGAATTGATCCGCAAAGATCACCTTTCCTCCACAAAGCTGCTCCAATGTGACCAGTGAGTGGATGAAGATTTGAAAGAAACTGTAGCAGTATTGAATGGCAAAGAAAAATGGGTATCAAACTGAATTAAAATTCACTAACAGATAACATTGGAACAACTTAGAATCAACCAAAGTTTTTAAATTTCCTTTTGACTTATTTGTCACCATAATAACCAACCAAACTAAATGTAAATATCTTACTAAAAGTAAATTACAAAAGAAGGTGAAGAAAAAAACACAAAACATTAACCACAAATAAAGTAGAATGAGAGAATTCATCAAATTTAATGTTCTCTAACTACAAATTTCCAACAACTTTTGGAGATCAGACCCACTCTGAGAATTATTTTACTTGCCATTAGATAATTTAGTAATTAAGGGACCATAAGAATATATATATATATAAAAACATTTTTTTTAATTCTCCATCATTTTACATTTACAAAATTTAAAATCTATAAAGGATAGAGGAACAAATAACATGAATATTACAGTAATCATAATTCACTACAACAAAGCTTGATGTTCAATAACTTGGAATGGATATCTACAAAATAAATAGTATACAGCAACAAAGTCAGTGACGTATACTTTTGAAAGCCAAAGATCATATCAAAATAAGAACCCAGTTAACTAGGAATATACATACTTCTTCACTAGATGTCCTCTTGATTACCAACTTAACAAAGAACTGAAAGCTACATACAGATCACTCTAGCAATTGGAACCTCTAAATACAAACAAATATGAAAGAATCATAAGTGAATTAATTCATAAGGATGGGACAAGTAAAAAAATTCACACAGAGATTATTGTGGTAATCCAACTAAATACAATAAAATCATTGATTACAGGAAAGGAACTGCGGTGCTTTTGATATACTTGTTTTTCATCATTGACAATAGGCAATACCTTGTACACAAGGTTATCAACTGCTTAAAATCCAAATAGATTACCTACTTTTTCTGAAAATAAGTAGGTGATTCGAGCAACTAAACTTTCCCATGCTTCCTGTGGAGTGGGATCAATGGTAACAGGACGGATGCCAAGCTGCAGCAGAGTAATTATTAGTTGTATTATTGTGAAAGTTAAAATGCCTTAATCCTTAAGTAGACAGTTAAACACTTGAACTAGTAGATATAACATTATAAAGCCAGTTCATGCCAAGCAATAACAATTTATAAGAAAAAACAATCTGAATAGGAAGCATGCATATTAAATAAATTGTAGCTTTAGAATCAGTATTCGGAAAAGATGCATTTGACCATAAAATGTATATAACACACTTATCGTTTGATATGTGTGTTTTGTGTGGAACTTGTTCTAAATGGTTACTCATCTATTCTTACATTGTTCAGCTGCTACTTCTTTATGGAATACATTATTGGCCTTTTTGGTGAAGGTTGGGTCACTTAGGTGTGCCCTAGGTCCTTGGACCATTTTCTATTGATTAACTTTAATGGTTTTGGTAGAAGTAGAAAAGTTAAATCTTTATGACAATGTGCAATCTTTGCTTCTACTTGGTGCATTTGGTTGAAGCGCAATGCTCATATTTTCGAGGAGGTCTCTTTGGCTCGGCAGTTGATTTGGGATAAGATTAGGCATTTAGCTTCTATTTGGTGTAAAGCTCATGGTTTGTTTTAGGGAGTGCCCTTAACAGATATGCAAAGGATTGGGTAGCTTTGTTCCATTGATGTTTTCTCTTTTTTTTTTGCTTTTTTTTTCCTTTTTCTGTTTTCTGTTATTAAGGATCGCTTGTCCTCCAAATCCATTGTAATTTTCTTCTCTTTGTCTTGATGAATTTCTTCTTTCATCCCAAAAAAAAAAAAAAGTCAGCATAAAATACAATCTAACCCCCATTAAAAAAACCTCTAAGACGCTTTTTTGTCCTCACTACATAAATAGGATAATAAAGCCACAAAAAAGAAACTGCGATGGATACCAGAGACTTGAGACTGGCTAAAATTCCACTTTAATCGCAACTGAAGGCTGGAGAAAATAGGATTTATTTTTTATCATATTTAATCAACTATCCATGCAAATTATTTTCCAGTCTACAAACTGAGTTTACATGGCCAAACAACTCTTACTCAAAAGTACTTCTAATTTGACACTTAAAAGTGTGCCCCGACCACCATCCCCAAAGAAAAACAATAGCCAAACAAAACCTATTTTAGTCACATCTCTTCTTGGGCAACATGGGAAAACATAAATGCTTTATGCAAGAACAATCCCTAGAAAATCAAGTTTCACAACAAAGACGATTCTCCTTTCCCAACACTAGAAAGTTCTCAGTATGTCCAAACATGCACTTAACTCCAGAATGATAAGGATTAAGGACACATTCGTTAAACACATATCACTCCAAAAGAAATTCAGAAATTAGTATTAGTGCATTGAACATTAATAATGTCAAAGGTTGGTTAAGGCATGGTATGTCAAACTGAAAATGGATTAAAAGAGATGAAATGCAGGAATACACTTGGCATTTTATCTCTAAGGTGCAGGTATGAAGACAGAAACATATGAAACTAAGCATTTATGTAAGGAAAACATGAGGAGCTTGATTACGCATAACTGCCATATATTAAGCCAATAAATGTTGAGCTACCTTGTTTAGCATATACAAGGCGTTGTCAAGAAAAAACCCATTCTTCCCACTTAGGCCACTATGATCTTCAACGCAGGACTAAAAACTAATCATCAATAACCAAATGAAACAGAATAAGTAATTTACAGGTTCTACCTCTTCTTGCTAGCTCATAAAGCACATGTTTGAATAAATAAAGAAATTAGAAATGCAAGTGAGATGAGGCCGTAGCTAGATCTAAAATAATTGTGATTGAAGAAAAAGTAAATGAGATACCAATCATGACAAACATAGGCAGATCTAATTCAAATGACAATTAAGAACAAAGTACAATAATATAATAAAAATCAATAATTTGTACACTGTTCGTGGAATGAAGTCATACCTTCTCTATAGCCAACTCAGCCGCAGACTGCTCTGCGTCCTTCTTTTTCCTAAAGGTCCCTGACACAACAGAAAGATCTGGAAGCTGCAAGGTGCAACGATAAAGGCAGGGTCCCGCCTGTGGAACACCTAATCCTGGACATTCAGTTTGACAACACTCTTTCACTTCCTCTACCATGTAGCAAGCCTTATTGCCAAAATTTTGGTGAATTATAGCCTTAGGTGTAAGGGTTGCTTTCTTCAATGCAACAGCAGGAAGTTCTTTTGTTTCCATAAGAAAGCTCTGAGGATCTTCTATACTTGAAAACCAATGATTAAAAATATATCAGCAAAGCACTCATCTATCTCCTGCATAATTGAAATTTTAAATCATCATATCAGCAGTAAATTGCTTTAAGGTGGTAACTAGAATAAAATCTAGATTTTACAGAATAAATGACGCATAAACCTCTTCACCAAAAATAAGTGACACATAAACCTTCCCATTTTCTTAAAGAGATAAAATCTTCAAATGAAGGATCCACAGAATGCATTAGAACCTACTTTTTTTAATCAGTATCTGAAAAAGAAAAATCAAATCCTCCATTATATGGCAAAAATTTTATATTGAGTATTACTTATGAATCCAAACTAATCTTTTCAGAAATTTCCTAAATCTTATTTTCCAAAAAAAGTTTAAAAAAAAAAAAAGAAACTAACAAGCAGAATTTATAAACAAAAAGCAAGTCATTTAAGTTGCCTAATACATAAAGAGCTATGTTACTCACATGCAAGTAGATTTTCCATATTCCATAATTAGAGAAAAATGACAACTTCCATTTTGTAGCCAATTATCAGCATAACCAACATAAGCAACAATACACTGGTATTAAAATTGGAACCATATAATTCAAGCAAACTTATCCCTCTCAAGGAAGACATGAAATTGATAAGTGCCTTGATCTGAGAAATATCAAAACAATTTTCCCCAACAAGCTTCCAGATATATAACAAATAGCACCTATATTTACATGTCAGAAGAAATCATTAGCAAGTATAGCACGTGTAGGATACTACATTATTTATTAGGACCAGAAGACTTTAGAGAGATTTATTAGGACCAGAACGCTTTAGAGAGAGATAAAAGAATTGAAATCAATTTTCTAAATTTGTATAAAACCTAAAGCTTCTAATTAGTTCAAACTATCAAAAGAAATTTACAAAGAAAAAGAATTCAATTCAGCTTTAGCTTATCTACAATTCTACATTCTACGTTCAAAAGACAATTTGACATCAGAACAGAATGTCTATATAATCAATAAAAGAAATGCAAGTCAAAATTTCCAATCACATGTTCATTACTTAGAGGCATATTTACAATACTTCACATCCCAAATCTCATGAACGCTGAAAAGGGACAAAAAAAAACGCTACAGTTCATTTACTAATTTAGTAGATATCACAACCACTTGCAGAAACATTATAATAAAGCCAAAAACAAATCGGGAATCAAGATATTTCTTTGTACATGATTAAAAAACCAACAAAAAAACGAAAGAAAAAGAAATCAGGGGGCATATCAAAGTTAAAATTTGAAAGAACCCAAATAACTAAATCAAGAAAGGAAGAACCCAAGAGTATGCTTCCTCACGTTCCTTTTCGCCCAATCGTTAAAACACATAATGCCCAACCATTTATACAAGGTCTTCCCTTCCCTTTGCATAATGATCGTAACAAGCAGGAAACATTTCCCTTAAAAACCAACGAAATTCACACTGTTCAAGTAAACACAAGGGTAAAGTAAAATCCCAGTACGGAAACTCCGGAAAATTGCAAAAGGGAAAACAGGGGAAAGATTAAAGTGACTAAAGAATGAAGAGGGGAAGAATCAGAATTCAGGAGCAAATTAAGGGTCTAAAAGCTCTTTGAAGCAATCAAATTTAAAAAGAAAAAAGAAAGAAGAGAGGGGGATGAGGGGGAGATTGTACCTCGAGTGCGTAGACAATGGGTGCAGGAAAGAACGGAGAAGGGGCTGCTGGAATTCAAAGGACACAGGAATCAAAGAAAGCAAGAGGAAGGAGGTTTTGCAGTGGTTTTTGGTTCGCGTGACACTGCCAAATCATGCGTCTTGCTAGCAAGCTAACTTGCTCGCTAAGTTCAATAGGTTTTTTTTTTTTTTTTAACATGTTACTTCGTTTTTTTTTTCAAGGTATCAATATTTTAATTAATTATTAAATATTTATTTATTATTATTATTTAAATTTTATATCAATATTATTAATTAATTTTCAAATATTTAATAATTTATTATTTTTATAATAAATATTTAAAATTTATTAAATATAATCAACAATTAATAAATATTAAATGACAATTAAGTTTGGTAATTTTTTTTGAATAAATAAAAGTTTAGGGTAAGAAAAAATTCTTTTTATTCTAAGATTAGAATAAATCACTAATTTTAGTAAGTATTCACGATCAAATTATGAGTCTGTTTGGATACATTATTTTAAAAAAAGTATTTTTTTAAAAAAAAAAAAAGTAATTCGATACATTTTTAAGTATATTTAGATATAATTTTTTAAAAAATTAAAAATTAAAAAAAATTAATTTATCTCTTTTTTTAGAAGTCAATAATCTCTATCTTCTAAAAAAAGTAGAAAGAGAAGTAGTTTTTAATATAATTTTTATGACAAAAATATCTTTTATCTTTTATTAAAAATTACATTTTATATTCTCTTTTTTTTTTTCTCTTTATAAACTTTATTTATATAAACCTCCCCAGATAATTTTATGAATTATAGTTTAAAACAACGTAACTTTAAGTCATTATATCCTAATATCTTAAATTAAATTATGATTTCAATAACTATACTACTTAGAGAAAATAACATAAAATAATATTAACAACATATTGTTAAGCTTTTGAGTATATAATTAGATATGTTGTTATTATCTTATATCTCATTTTCTATAACGTTATTACTATGACATACTTGAAAATCTCACGTCTCTATTATGCTAGCTCATTTAATTATATTTTACGTATCATAAATTATCATATCTTATATTTAGATGTCTTTTTTAGTAATTTTGATATAAATTAAGTGATTCGATTATTTTTTATCTAAATAAACTTAAAAGTCTTATTATTATTTAAAAATATTTTTTAAATATTTGTATCTAAATATAAAATTATTTTTTCTTAAAAAAATTATTAAAATAAGATATATAAAAAAATATTTTTTAAAATTTATCCAAACGAGTCCATAAGATGGTTTTCAAGGATTCAAGCCCACTGTTTTCAATATGCTCTGCAAACACCCCAAATAGCTCGTCCTACATGGGGTGGGTTTTCTATCCCCTCCCACAAGACTTGAGGTGAGTCAAGGTTATTTATCCTAGTAAGGTGGGTTGGATGTAGACCCCCGCATTTAGTGTTTACATTAAATTTGTAACTGAAGTATATTTTAACTTAAATATTATTATGTTAATATACTTGTTTAAATTATATATAAACGTAGTTGAAGTATAACTCTTTGAATATGTCTTTCAATTTATATGAGATTATGCTTGATTTTTAAAATTATGGTTGATTATTGTAGAAATTCATTTGAAATATTTATAACTACACAATAAGGTGAGTTCAGATTTTGATCCCCAAAAGTGGGTTGAGTACCATTTTGAGTAATGTGGAAGTGGGTCAAATTGGACAAAAATTTGCCCTAACCACCCTATTGTCTAAGGATAACAAATTAAAAATTCTTGCATTTGCGAAGATATGTGGACATTAACCTTGATAGGGTAAAAGACAAGTACTCATTTATTAAACAGAGGTAGGTCGAGGATCATATTACCGTCTCGTGACTACCCGCATACTATCAAAATATATTTTCTTTTTTAATATATTTTATACATATTATGATTTTTTTTAGATAATATAGAAATTTATATTTGTTTATTATTGTACAATAAATTTTTTTAGTGAACAAATTCATAATGATAAAAATTATTGAAACAAATCTATACCATGTAAATAATAAGTATTTATGTTGATTGATTGTTACAAAATATAATTAGATTTAGTATATTATTTGTGATATATTATTTTAAATTTTGTAAATATTTTAAATTTTTAGGAAAAATTGTGATATATGATACAAAATTTTTGCTATTTATATTTTTTTTTAATTTTTGATTTTTAAAATTTTATTATAAATTATTAGATACATGCCAATATCTATAAGTACTTATCTCCTCATAAAAATTATAAATGAGCACGGCGACCAAGACAAAAACAAGGAGAGAAATACTGTTCATCCCGTGAGTCCTGTTGACAATTTGACATCCATACGCCTAATAACAATCCACTAGGTTTGTTTTTTTTTTTTTTTTTTGGTTTTGGTTAGGAGAAGGGAGATTTTGAAGGGATCGAACTCGGGTGTAAAATTTTTCAAGACAACCGAATTGCCACAGGCCTTATCCGCTCAACAATCCACTAGTTAAGTTAGAATTCAGAGCCATTTAGAGTGGGATTCCACAACAGTCACCACAAGAGCACGATTTGATGCATTGGGTTCTCACTTTTTTAGAGGGTGTTTTTATTTTTGGTTTTAACTGATATATTTTTATTAATAATTATAAAAATATTATTTTGTTTTTAAAATTATTTTTATTATTTTCTTTACAAAATTTAAAAAATAAAAAATAAATTAAAAATAAAATAATATTTTTAAATTATTAATAAAAATATATTAACTGAAAACGAAAATAAAAAAACAAACAAAACATCCTCTTAATTCGCAAGTGTTCTAGTTTCCCCTTTCTTAGTGCCCATGGGTCGCGTGACTTGGGATTTTAAGGATATTTAAAATATTTTATTAATCTCCTTTTTTTAAATAAAATATTATCTCACTCCTCCTTTTTTTTAACTTATTAAAGAAGAGAGAAAGTGAGTTGAAAAAATAATAAGTTAAGAAAGAAGAAAAAGAAAAAAATAATTATTGAAAAAAAAAGAAGAGAGATATTAATAAAATATTTTAAATACCCTCAAATTTTTTACTTTTAAAAATTTAAAAAGTAAGAGATTATTGTCTAAATAAAAAATATAGAACATGCTAACATTCATTAACGTAAAAATCAATGAAAAAATATTTGTATGCGTGTATGTATATATATATATATATATATATATATATATATCCTATGAAGTTCTTTGTTTCTTTTTTTTGGTATATAGATTGTTGTTGACTTAGCAAGTAAGATTCACTTGGGACACAATCTACTTTTACTACATTAACCACATTTCTGTTTGAAGTTTTCTGTTTTAGCAGCCCTAAGTCCCTAACGATTTATTTTTAGTTCTAGACCCTGAACTTCACTTATTAATTCTGAAAGAAGAAGGCTTCCAACTAAAAAGGTTAGCTATTTCTTACCCTTCAAGTGTAAGTATAGAATATTCCTTGAGATGACTCTTCATTGCCTGCGTGCCCCCATCAACAGTATGTGTGTTGAAAATTCCATTCAATAGCCACATGACATCAACGATACATAGTTCAATAGAGATATAATTTCATATATAATAATGCATTTTTATTTTTTTAATAATTTTTTTATTTTTTGAAATTTGCTCAAATTTCTCTCCTCTTATTAATTTATATAGTATCTCAGGTACAATATATTAATATCTATTTAATTTTGACCCATTTCTGTTTGTAAATGTACTCATGTAATTCATATATCATGAGTGTGATTTAGCTGCCTCAAAAATATATTGACTAATTACACATCCTTGATTCCTTATGCTCAAATTGTTTTGAAGAGAGGCCCATAATTGGTGTAGAGTACTTATGATTGGGGTGGGATCAAATTGTTAAGCCTGAATTCTAGACTTTAGGCATAATTAGTGTAAGTTTGAATTAATTTATTTTATATTTAAAATAATTTATAATCAAAATTTTATTAAAAATACTTTTAAAAATTAACAATTTTTTTCTTAAAAATTAAGTTTTACTTAACATGCACTTAAATGTTTGAATAATAGAGTAATAACTATTGCAAGTCACAGGCACACACTAGTGCTGGTGTTTAAAGTACTATGTGCAAATTTTGCTCCTCACACCAGACTATAAATATAAGCTATGTTTGTTTGAATGCCACACTAACCTCTATAAAATTAGCACAAGGGAGCAATATTGTCACAGTGACGAACTGTGAGCTTTGTGAGGCTCAATCTGAAGATTTAAACTACTTCATCACTTGGCCTTAGAATGCATGGCATCTTCTTTGCAGCAGAAATTTGGACTTGGAAAGTTTGTCTTCAACAACCATTCCCAATACTAGTGGGAACAAGTTATCTCTGTCTTCTTTGTTTCCACTTTAAGTAATTAAATCATATCATGAACATTTCAAGACAATAAAAAATTGGGAAAATTCTTCAGCATATGATAGAAACTCCCATCAATATTGTAAAAGGTACTAATACTTAAATCATAAATGATTGGTCCCAATTATTAGTGTACCATGATCTTAAAAGTACAAACAAAGTTCGAATTTTCCTCTCAACTCGGGATGAGTGAGAATTTCTTCTTATTCTTTTTTTATTAAAAAAAAGTACCAATACTTATACTTAGTACGTCTCCATTTACTTTTTTTTTTCATCTAGTCAGTAGATAATATTAAGAGTTTCATTGTTACCTAATGGTCCAAATTATGCATATACATACATCATATAGTCCAACTATGATTTTTCAAAAAGATAACAGTAAATGATTCAAAGGACAAAACCAGAGTTTACGAATACTTCTGGGGCACCAACGGCAGAAGTGCAAAATTACAGATAGAGGAATATATTACAGAGAAATAATTGCATGCATGTAGGTATTGACAATCTTATTTATGTATACGAAACAATTAGATTAATAGCAAGAGCGCGATTGAGATTGTGCTATGTGTTTCCCTTCGAGGGTCAACACCAACAGGAGAAGTGTTTTTCAAATATACATGGGTGGCTCAAGCGCAATGCCACTAAAGCCTTTTGCTTGAGGCTCTCAAAATTTTTAGGCCCCAAATTATATATATATATATATATATATATAGTTTTTCTAATTTAATACTTAATAAATTCTATTATCTTTCATTTAAATTAATTAGTTAACTACATCATTATTACTTTTCCACCATTCTTATTTTTTCTCAATTTTTATCTTCAGAAATTCAAGTATTTCTTTTTTCTTTTTTACTCTTATTTGTCAGCAACAAAACTGTTGAATTGTATATTCTTTTTCACTATTTCTCGCTTTTTTCCTCACGTTCAAATTATTCTACTTTTTTTTTTTATTGAGAAGCATTGAAGCAAAAATATTTCATTGAAACTTTAAAGCACTCTCATAAAGTGAGAAGTGATTGTGATTCCATTGACATCAACTTCCATACTTATGTTTTATTGTTCTAACATTAATTCTATTGTTTTAATTTATATTATTTTTAAATTTTAATTTATAGTTCATAGTTATATATTAGTTTTTGTTATTCATTAAAAGATAAATATGTCAACTAGAATATATAAATCTGTTTATTCAAAACTCAAAAAAAAAAAATAAAAATTAATACAATTGTTACCAAACCAAGTCGAGAAGGAGAAGGAGAACCATCCATGCTCACATGCAGTACAATTATTACAATTGTTACCAAACCAAGTAGCGTTGTTATTTCCAATTTTTTATTTTATTTTTATTTTTTTATGATAATTAGTAACTTATATTATATTTATTAGTAATGAATTATTTTAAATTAATATTTTTCATAATTTTTTGTTGTTATTTCAAATTTTTATTATTAATAAATTTAAAAGTTGTTAACATAAAAAAAATCAGTGAGCTATTTACAGCAAAAGTGTTTGACGAAATAGGTTACAAATGATGGCAAACACAGGTTTTAACTTTTCAATTTTTTTTTCAGTAAATAAAACTTAAGAACAGAGAAACATACAAGATGCACGGCGGTGATGTTTCATGGCAAATTTTGAGAGATAAGTTTTCGTAATGTTTAGAATTTCCTTAAAAAAATTATAAACAACATAAAAAAGTGCAATAATAACAACAAAGAAAAAGTATGAAATTAAAATAGTACTTTCCCACACCAAATCGCCCCATTCTCCAGAAAAATTCTAATATACTAATAGAATATTATATTTAAAGATTAAGATTTATCTTAAATTTTATTATTTTATTATTTATATTTAATTTAATTATTTAAATAATTATATTATTCAGATACTATAATTTTAGTGAACTGAATGTAATGTTCTTAGAAGACGGAAGCACTTCTTCATTTCCTCCCCAGCCATCACTAGTGGCGGTGGTGGGGCTTTTTTGCTTTTTTCTTTCTTTCCTCATTTGCCGTTGGCTACACATTGCGCTAACAAAATCAAGAAGAAATCACAACAAAAGCGACAGGTCTAGAATCAGCATGCGTTACTGGAAGAACACAAACAGTTCATAGTAGGAGATAAGTTGTCTTAAACCTATTTTGAGATAAAAATACTGTTAGCCACACACTATTTATCCTCAAAAAAACGAAAAAGAAAAAAAATATATGTTTCTCAGTCATTACCTTATGAAATAATTATTCAATCTACAACAAAACAGTTCTTATTTTTTGTTTTTTTAGGAGCCAATAGGGTTGTGTTACTACTCTCATTAAACTTGGAGATATTTCATAGTGCAAGACAGACATTTATGTTCAGTGAGTTATGTCACATAACCATGAAAACAAGACTGATTTATATAAATATGTTATTTTTAAACTTTATTCTTATATCTTTATCTTCATACCTATTTTGAATGATAAAAAAAAAAGAGAGAGAGAAAAACTCACTTTTTCTTCATTTTTTTTGTTTCTCTCTCTTCATTTTTTTTTCAAATAAAATAAGTGTAAAGGAAAAAAGTATAAAAATAAAGTATAAAAATATTATTATGGATAACACAATACAAACTCATTGTCTTATCGCTGTATTCCTCATCCTAAAACCCAAGAGGAATGTCTTAAGTGTTGGTGTGGGTGTGGCAGTTGCTCTGCCACCAACAGGTAGAAAAGCCCCATCACTCCAGTGTGCCCTTTGCTGCTGCTGTAGTTAGAATCTAGAGTTAAAGTTTCACCATCAATTATCTTGACAGAGCCTGGTTGAGGATAACAAGTGGACATTCCTACAATGTAGCCTGCCTCGTTCCCTGCTTCCGTTCCATTTCCATAAGTTGGTATTGAAGAACAAATAACCCTCCCATCCTGAAAATGTCATGCACAAATTTAAGAAAACCAAGGATCAAAAATTATTGATCACTTGATCGTAGAAACTCTGATACTATATTATAAATTAATTATTTTAAATTCGTAAATTGTTGAATGAAAGCACATGAATAATTATTTTACATCTCTAAAAGATGTAAGAGCTTTAAGAGATTTAGTCTCCGTCCCCACCAATCACTCTTCAAATTCCAAATTAAGGCAAATGTTTTAACTTTATTATTTTTTGGGGGCTTTCGGCCTTATGCAAGATGAAGCTCAAAGATGTACACCAACGAAAGGAAAAAAGTTGCAATTACTAATAGATTAGTCGTAAATAATTCACCATTTTCTTGTTAATTAAAATACTTATGATTAATCATCCTCAATTGGAAACTATCACATGGAAAGATTAAAGAAAAAAGAGGTGTAAATTTGCAACCCCCTTTAATTTAAGGGGCTGAATCATAATTCATTACCATTTTCAATGTTTAGTTTTTGTATTAAATCATGCCACTAGATAGCAATATCAAAAAATTTAAGAATGATGGTAACTATTGAACATCACCTGTCCATATAGTGTTGATCCAGTTCCACCTGCATGCTGATGAGCAACACCATAGATGACATAACCACCAGTTTGCATTGGGAGTCTTGTCCTCTTGACATCAAGACAGTCATTATGGCCTGTGCTGCAAGATTCAACGTCATACTCAACCTGCAACAAAGAAATCTCTGTTGCTCACTTGTCCCCAACAAAGTGACAGACTAGTATTACATTTTGGAATGAAATTAAGAATTTGAGATTGAGACAATGTACATGTTTCTTGAAGAATTCACTTACCAGGCAATCATGAGTTGGACTCGTTCCTTTCGAATTATTTGATATTTGCAAAGTATCAGTCACATCAAGTATATAAATCTTAACAGGCACTACAAAACTGTCCCAGTCGACCCATTTCACTGTGTATCTCAGGTAGAGGCTTCTCTTTGGGCCCTCAAAGCCTTCTCTGACCCTGCACTGGGTATTATCATAGCAACACAGAAAACCTCCTTTATAAGCTGACCTCAAAGGCTCGCCATTTTCATCCTTTGTAACATTATAAAGGTCACACCTGCACTCAGTGCACCCAACCTTGTCTTCTACACCACGAGTATCAATGGCATGGACATTGAGCAACCATTTTTCTCGTCATGCCCTTCTGGAATTTCTGCAGGATTACCTACTTCTATCCCAAAAGGATCTGGAATATTTGTGGCTGTTCCTCGTGTTTCAGATCCAAGGCCAAAATACTGTCCAAGAGTATCGCTCTGGCATATGCCACTGTTTCTGAGAAGCCCCGGTTGGCCATCATTCCCTGTGTGGGTCACATTTTTAGGTTGATGGTATCTTGCAACGACCCAGTGGTGGAGATAAGTTTCATGCAGAGGCACAGGGATCCCAGCTTCATCAATCACTTCAGCATTGAAACTCTTAAGTGCAACATGACCTCTTGGAAACTCAATATCATAATAATTTCTATTCACAACTGATCCCGGTCCTAGTTCAAACTTTGGGGACAGAAAAACAGCAGACTTTAGTTTGCTTTCAAACTTCCCAAAAGCACCAGAGTATGGTGTGCTTAACACCAGCAGAAGTAGTGCCCATGAAAATACCAAATGTTGAGATAGAAAGAACATGTTGATCTGTCAGCATAATCTGTTATTAGTATTTAGTAATATTTTCTTAAAAAAATTAAACAGATGCAGATGATAAAGAACGCATTATCTTCATAGAATTCATAGACAAGAAAATACAAGAGAATTCTGCAAATCTCTTTGAATTATGGTATTAGAAATGGCCAAAAGGGAATTCGAGATACACAATCATGTACAAGCAGTCCACTTACAAAGCCTTTGAAGGCCAAGCATTTAAGAACTCAGCTAATATAAACTAGCTACACAAACGTGGAGAAAAAGTATGAAAAGTAAAATAAATAAATAAATAAATAAATAACAGCTATATATAATTAGCATCTAATGCATAGAAAAGGGCAAAATATATAATTAAAGGGATAGAACTATAGAAGCAACAAGAAAGCTAAAATAGACAGTAAGGATATAATATTATGCCAGCATATGAACACATAAATGATTGTCAAAAGTATACCTTTACACGAAAGCAACACATTGGTCGGTGGATAAAATTCATGAACAAACAAAAGTTGAGGTCTGGCCCGTGAGTCCGTGACAGACCACCCCAAGCGGATTGATCCGTTTTGCAAAAGTGTCAAAGATTTACATGCGAATTTAATTTTGATCCAGTGTAAAAATTTTATATTATTATTTAATGATTTATTATCAAATTATTAGAATAATTTAATTAAAATAATAATTACTTAAAAAATAAAAAATATAAAAACATGTGATTATAGAGTGATTACACTCCCTAAGCCAAATAAGTTTCTTACGTATAGTATATTTAATTTAAATAGGCACTTTCATAAAGATAAAATTTGCCTATACAAAAAAAAATATTCCCTCCTTTTTTCTAAAATTTTAATGTATAACACCATCACTTAAAAACTTGGATAAAATACAATTTATACCTTTAAAATTTATTTTAATATCAAATTATCTCCTTAAAGTTTTTTTTGTCTTCCTAAACTCTTCTAAATTTTTGGTCTAACTTGAAAATGTCAATTATTTTATTAAATAAAACGGAGATTAACATTCAGTTTCAATTTACACTAATTTTCAAGGGGTTTAGTGAGACAAAAATAATTTTCAGGAGGGTAATTTGATACAAGAATAAACTTTAAAGGTGTAAATTATATTTTATTCCATAAAGTCTTCTAACTAAATGGTCATGTGGTGTGCACGTGAGTCATGTGATGTGCACGTTGAGGTGACTTTTGTTTAATTTAATAACAAAATTAACTTTTTCAAGTTATACCAAAGTTTAAGAGATTTAATGAGATAAAAAAAATTTTTAAGAGATAATTTAATATTAGGATAAACTTGAGGAATATAAATTATATTTTACCCGAAAAGTATTTAGTTACGTCCTCGTCCTAATCAAGTTCTCTTAATCTGCAGGTTAATGATATGCTTGCTTTATCTTTTTTCTATTACTTTCTTATTTTTAAATTTTTAATAATTTATCTTATTTCAAATTATATAATTTGATTTTAGAGTTGTATATTTTTTCACCAAATCTTTAAAATAATTGAACATGTAAGAAATTAAACAATATTAACAAGAAAAGAAAACAAAAAAGTAACAAAATATATGAATCACATCCCCGTTTCAACCCACTTTAACTCGTAAGTTAAACGAACTAAATTTATCCAATCTTATTTTTAAGAGGTTAAAAATTTAACGAATCTCAATCCTTTAAAATTATGGGTTCTATGGGTCGATCGGTTTGCACTGCTCCTACGCCCACCTTTAAAGGAAAGCAAGGCAATAGCTTGAGAGGTAGAAGTCCCCTTTTATGAAGCCAAGCAGTGGGTCATGGAAAAACTGGAAACTGGGGAGAGACATACATGTCTATGCGAAATATGAAAGATGATAAGAATGAAAACAGTATGCAGGAAAAGGGAAATAGTGAGGTTTTTCCATTTTTTTTTTGGGTCATCATCATATGGGAGAACATAGAATCGCTTACCTCAAGGAGAAAAGACGCAGAGGAGACCCACTCCACGACACAGTTGGACTTTGACGAGAGAGTGTAATAGTATCTCGGTTCCAGTGTGAAGAATGGATTTATAGACAAAGTTGAAAGAGAAGGTGACCTTATTCTCCGCTCTCATCAAGCTTTTAACCTTACGTTAAATTTTGTTTGGTCCATTAATATTTTAATATTTTTGTATTAAATGATATATATAAATATATATATATATATATATATATATATATATTTATATATATATATATATATATATTTTATTTTTATCTATCATTTAAAATAATTACATAAAAATTAAAAAAATTATTAAATAGTCTATATTCTTAAAACATATTATTCTTTTTTCAGATTTTATTAATATTTTTTATTTTTTCTTAATTTTTATTTATTTTATTAATTTTCTTTATTAAAAGATAAGAATAAAATTAAAATGAATTAATTAATATTTTTTTAATATTTTTAAATTATATATATTTTAAAAAAAATTCTCTAAAATGACATATAAAAATAAACAAAATAAGTACTTGATAAGGAGAAGTTATTGCATTCTCCCATATCCCCACGTAAAATCATACTCTATCCATCTATATTTTGACATAAAAAATACACTTTTTAAATTATAATTAATTATTCTACCTTAATGAATATATTTTTTTAAAAAAGTATATTTTTTAATTATTTAATTATTTAACCTTGAGATATCAAAACATTCAATTCCTTTCATTTTATTTATCATTTAAAGTTATTGTAAGAGAATTAAGATAATATTAAATAGTCTCAATTCTAAAAAAAATATAATTCAATATAAGTAAATTATTCTTTCTCTAATTTCATTAATATTTTTTCTTTTTTTAATTTTACTTATTTTACTAATTCTCTCTATGTTAAATGATAAGGATAAAGTTTAAAAAAAATTAATTAATACCTTCTTAATATTTTTAAATAATATATATTTTGAAAAAAAAATTTATCTAAAATGTGACAGATAAAAATAAATAAAAAAAGTACTTAATGAAGAGAAATTATTACATTCTCCTATATCACCCATGTAAAATTATATTTTATCTATTTATATTTTAACATAAAAAAATATATTTTTCAAGATAAAATTAATTATTCTACCTTAATAAATGTGTTTTTTTTAATTTTTTAATCATTTGGTATTGAGATATCAAAATGCTCCCTCTATTTTATTTTATCTGTCATTTAAAATTATTATAAAAAAATTAAAAAAAATAATAAATGGTCTCATTTACAATTAAATTTATAAAATGGGTTGGATGTAAACCCCGCATTCACTATTTACATTAAATTTATAATTGAAATATATTTTAACTTAAATATTATTATGTTGACTTACTTATTTAAATTATGTAAAGGTGATTGAAGTATAATTCTTTGAATATATCTTTTAATTTATATGATATTATGATTAATTTTTAAAATTATAATTGATTATTGTAAAAATTTACCAAAACTTAATAGGCCGGTTGAGTATTATTTTAAGTAATGCAGAGTGGGGTCAGGACAAAAATTTGTCCTACCCACCCCATTATTTAAGGATAGCAAATTAAAATTTTTTGAGAATATTCGTGAAAATTAATTGTGACAGGACAAAAGATGGGTTCACTTATATTAAAAGGCGTCAGGTCAAGGGTAATATCACCCATCTCATGGCTACCCACGATACTAGCAAAATATATCTTTTCTTTTAATATATTTTACATATATTATCATTTTTTTAAATAATATAGGAATTTATGTTTGTTTATTATCGTACAATGAACTTTTTTTAGTGAAAGGGTTCATATTAATAAAAATTGTTAAAAAAATCATATCATGTAAATAATAAATATTTATGTAGATTAATTATTATAAAATATAATTGAATTTAACATGTTATTTGTGATATATTATTTTTAATTTTATAAATATTTTAAATTATTAAAAAATTTATGATATAAGATATTAAATTTTATTTATTTATATTTTTTAATTTTTTAATTTTAAAATTGTATTATAAATGATTAGATACGTGCCAATATTCACAAGTATTTATCTCCTTTGAAAATTATAAATGAGTAGAGAGTACTGTGACCGTGACGGAAGCGGGGAAGCTGGGGCGAGAAACGCTTTCTAGTGTGTAAGTGTATATAGAATAGAACTATTCCTCGAGATGACTCTTAATTGCTTGCGTGTTCCATCAACACTATGCGTGTCGAAAATTCCATTCAATAGCCACATGACATCAAAGATACATATTAATGAAACTTGCTCAAATTTCTCCCCTCTTATAAATATATATAGTATTTGAGGTCAAATATATTATCATCTATTTAATTTTGACCCTTTCTGTTCGTAAATGTACTCATGTAATTCATACATCATGAGTGTGGTTTAGCTGCCTCAAAATTAAAATATATGATCAGTTACACATCCTTTTGCTCAAAGTGTTTTGAAGAGAAGCCCCTAATTGGTGAAGAGTACATATGATTGGGCAGGAACAAATTGTTAAGCCTGAATCTAGCTATATATAATTAGTGTTTATTTGAATTAGTTTATTTTATAGTTAAAATAATTTATAATTAAAATCTTATTAAATTTTTTTGAAAAGATTAACTACTTTTTCCTAAAAGTTAAGTTTTACTAACAATGCACTTAAATGTTTGAATTGGACGAATAGAGCAAGGACTATTGCGAGTCACGGGCACACACTAGTGCTAGTGTTTAAAGTACTATTCGCAAATTATCTACTCCTCACACCCAGACTATAAATATAAGCTATCTTTGTTTGAATGCCATACTAACCTCTTAAAAATTAGCACAAGGGAGCAATATTGTCACAGTGATGAACTGTGAGCTTTGTGAGGCTCAATCTGAAGATTTTAAACTACTTCATTTACTTGGCCTTAGAATGCGTGTGGCATCTTTGCAGCAGAAATTTGGACTTGGAAAGTTTGTCTTCAACAATCACTCCCAAGACTAGTCAGAACAAGTGATCTCAGTCTTCTTCTTTACCACTTGAAGTAATTAAATCATATCATGAACATTTTAAAACCATAAAAAATTGGGAAAATTCATTATGATAGAAACTCCCATCAATATTGTAAAAGGTACAAATACTTATATTCAGACACATTCTCATTTATTTTTTTTTTTGAGTGAATCCTTATTTTGGTTTCCTAATAATATAAGTGTCATCACTTTAGTCGTTAAAATAATTTTATTATCAATTTAGTTCCTGAATTTAGAAAGTGATATCATTTTAGTTATTCAAAAAAATTAATTTTAATCTAGTCTTTCAATAGTAAAAAAATATCATTAATTTAGTTTCTTAATTATATAAAATTATCATTAATTTAGTCCTTCAATCATTAAAATTTTGTCAATTTAGTCCTTATCTATATATATAAGGACGATTTTAATAATACTTTTGTACGGACATAAACTAAATTGATGAAAAAAATTTTTAGAGAACCAAAGTGATGACACTTGTATATTTGGAGCATCAAAATGAGAGTTTTTTTTTTTCTAGTCATTAGATAATGTTACGAGTTTCATTGTTACTTAACGGTCCAAATTATATACATACATACATCATATAGTCCAACTCAAAAAGATAACAATAAATGATTCAAAGGACAAAACCAGCGTTTACGAAGAATACCTGTGGGCACCAACGGCAGAAGTTGCGAAACTACATATAAAGGAATAAATTACAGTGAAAGAGTTACATGTATGCATTGACAATCTTATTTATGTATAAAAAACAATTAGATGAATAGCAAGAGTGTGACTGAGCTTGTGCTATCTGTTTCCCTTCGAGGGCCAACGCCAACAGAAGTGTTTTTCAAAGATTGGGCATACTTTTCAAAGATCTTGTTCAACCATGCACCCAAATCACATGTGTAAATTGTTAAAGATATAAAATCATTCATGTGGCTTCATCTAATAGTTTTAAGTTTTTGAAATTGTAGTATATGATATGATATCGAGTTTCAATGAACAAGTGGTCATAAGTTAATGTTATTATTTCTAATTTTTATACTATTTTTTTATGATAATTAGTAACTTATATTATACTTATTAGCAATTAATTATTTTAAATTAATTCTTTTCATTATTTTTTGTTGTTATTTTAAGTTTTTGTTATTAATAAATGTTAAAAGTTGTCAACATGAAAAACATTATAAACAACATAAAAAAGTGTAATAATAAACAAAAAAAATAAAAGGTATAAAATTAAAATAGTACTTTTTCAAACCAAATCGCCCGTTCCCCTCTCCACCCGGCCACCCCTGGTGGCGGTGGCGGAGCCCTCTTGCTTTGTTCTTGTTTTCCTCATTTGCCGTAGGCTACTCATTGTGCAACAAAATCCAGAAGAAATCGCAACAAAAGTGACAAGTCTAGAAACAGCATGTGTTATTGGAAGAACACAAACTATTTCTTGCATATTTAAATCTTCTGTCTTCATTTGTTATTTTCAATCTTATTTCTTAAATTAATTCTTTTGAAATTTGAATATTTTTTTACTTAGTTATCAATATTTAATTGAAAGACAATGTTAAAAACAGAAAAAAAAAGATAAAAAATTTAAATCCCTGTTGCAGGAGATAAGTTGTTCGAAGCTATTTTAAAATAAAATATTGTTAGCCACACACAACATTTATTATTAAAAATTAAAAAAAAAGAAAAAAATTATGTTTCTCAGCCATTACCATATGAAATAATTATTCAATGGATGACAAAAAACAGTTCTTATCTTTCATGTTTTTCAGGAGGGTTGTGGTACTCTCACTAAACTTGGAAATATTTCATAGTACAAGACAGACATTTATGTTTAGTGAGTTATATCACATAACCATGAAATCAATACTCGTTTATATAAAAATGTTATTCTTACACTTTATTCTTATACTTTTATCTTTATATTTACCTTAAATGATAAAAAAAGGGAGAGAGATCTCATTTTTCCCTCGCTTTTTTCATTTCTCTCTCTTCTTTTTTTCACAAAAAATAAGTGTGTAAAAGGAAAAAATATAAAAGTCAAGCATAAGGATTACATTACGGACAACACAACACAAACTTATTGTCTTATTGCTGTGTTCCTCTCGGGGGTATTCCTCGTCCTAAAACCCTAGAGGAATGTATGAAGTGTGTTGTGGCAGATGTTCTGTCACCAACAGGTAGAAAAGCCCCATCACTCCAGTGTGCCCTCTGCCGCTGCTATTGTAGATAGAATCTAGAGTTAGAGTTTCACCATCATTTATCTTGACAGAGCCTGGTCGAGGATAACAAGGAGACATTCCTACAATGTAGCCTGCCTCGTTCCCTGCTTCCGTTCCATTTCCATAAGTTTGGTATGAAGAACAGATAACCCTCCCATCCTGAAAACCGTCATGCACAAAGACAACCATCACCACAATATTTAATGTCTTAAATTGAAAGCATAGCTCTTTAGGCTTAAATCATGAAAAATGTACAGGTTTACTTTATTCTAAAATTTAACTTAATTACGAAGAATAAAGTACAACAAAAATTGAAGTCTAGGGGTGTTTATAACTTAACAAAACTGAAAAAACCGAATTAAAAAACTGAAAATCAAATAAAATTAAAATTAATCAATTTTGTTTAGTTTTCTTTTTATATAAACTAACAAGGCGTTATGCAAGATGAAACTCAAATATGTACACCAATGAAAGTAAAAGAAGCAATTACTAATAGATTGGTAGCAAACAGTTCACCATTTTCTTGTTAATTAAAATACTTACGATCAATCATCCTCAATTGGAAAATATCACACGGAAAGACTAAAGAAAAAAAGAGGCGTAAATTTGCAACCCCTTTTAATTTAAGGGGCTGAATCATGACTCATTACCATTTTCCATGTTTAGTTTCTGTATAAAGTCATGCCACTAGAAGGTAATATCAAAACAAAGAATTTAAGAATGAAGGTAACCATTGAACGTCACCTGTCCATATAGAGTTGATCCAGTTCCACCTCCATGCTGATGAGCAACAGCAAAGATGACATAACCACCAGTTTGCATTGGGAGTCTTGTCCTCTTGACATCAAGACAGCCACTATGGCCTGTGCTGCAAGGTTCAACATCATACTCAATCTGCAACAAAGAAATCTCTGTTCCTCACTTGTACCCAACAAAGTGACAGACTAGTATCTTGTTTCGGAATGAAATAGAGAATTTGAGAATGAGACAATGTACACGTTTCTTGAAGAATTCACTCACCCGGCAATCATGAGTTGGACTCGTTCCTTTCGAATTATTTGATATTTGCACTGTATCAGTCACATCAAGTAAATAAATCTTAACAGGCACCACAAAACTGTCCCATGCGATCCATGTCAGTGTGTATTTCAGGCAGAGGCTTCTCTTTGGGCCCTCAAAGCCTTCTCTGACCCTGCACTGGCTATTATCATCGCAACACAGCAAACCTCCTTTATAAGCTGACCCCAAAGTGATATTATAAAGGTCACACCTGCATTCAGTGCACCCCACCTTGTCTTCTACACCACGAGTATCAATGGCATGGACATTGAGCAACCATTTCTCCTCATGCCCTTCTGGAATTTCTGCAGGATTACCTATTTCTATCCCAAAAGGATCCGGAATATCTGTGACTGTTCGTCCGTGTTTCAGATCCAAGGCCAAAATACTGTGCAAGAGTATCGTTCTGGCATATGCCACTGTTTCTGAGAAGCCCCGGGCCATCATTCGTCAGATTTTTAGGTTGATGGTATCTTGTAATGAACCCAATGGTGGACATAAGTTTCATGGAGAGGCACAGGGATCCCAGCTTCATCAATCACTTCAGCATTGTAACTCTTAACTGCAACATGACCTCTTGGAAACTCAATATCAAAATAATATTTATTCACAACTGATCCCGGTCCTAGTTCAAACTTTGGGGACAGAAAAACAGAAGTCTTTAGTTTGCTTTCAGTCTTCCCAAAAGCACCAGAGTATGGTGTACTTAACACCAGCAGCAGTATTACCCATGAAAATACCAAATGTTGAGATAGAAAGAACATGTTGGACTGTCAGCATAATCTGTATTAGTATTTAGCAATCTTTTCTTAAAAGAAATTAAACAGATGCAGATGATAAAGAACGCAATATCTTCATAGAATTCATAGACAAGAAAATACAAGAGAATTCTGCAAATCTCTTGGAATTATTAATAGCGTAGATCTATTTGATTTTTCTGGTGTAACAGAATTGTAGATAGTTTCCTTAACTTTAGATAGGATAGTTTGTTGATAGATAATATAGGATAGTTTGTTTGTTTTCGGTTGTAACCACACGTCTATATATGGACGGCATTTTACAGTAATGCAATACACACAATTTTCTCTCCAAAACTTATTATGGTATCAGAGCAAACGATCAAGGGAGTAACCTTGCGTTTGCCTCTGAAAGCGTGAAGCCTAGCTCCTTCTCCTATTGCTGCCATTTAACAAAATGGCAAAAGACACAAGCAGTTCCAGAAATCTCAAGGTAAACTGATCCACGATCTCCTTTTTATGTCGCTGCATCAGATAATCCTGGGATTATGTTGACAAACATTTTGCTGCAAGGTGAAAGCAACTACAATAACTGGAGCAAGGCCATGAAAAATGCACTGAAGGCCAAACACAAATTAGAATTAGTGACAGGATCCATTACAACACCAAAAGATGAGGACTGTGACGAAAGTTATGCATGGGGTGTATGCAACTCAATGATCAACAGCTGGATACACAACACCATAAATCCACAGTTGCAGCCTTTCATCAAATACTTTGACACTGCAAAGGAGTTGTGGGATGATCTTAAAGAACGATACTCAGTTGAAAATGTGCCTAGGACCTATCAACTAAAAGCCAATCTGCTCTCCATCAACAACAAGGGACTACCGTGGCAACATATTATACACGACTATGTGCTGTGTGGGATGAATTGGAAAGCTGCAAAGCCACTGATGTATGCCCTAGTGGCGACAAGTGCCCTGTTACCAAGCACCTCAACCAGGAGTCAGAAAGAGAGCGTGTTTATCAGTTCTTGATGGACCTCGACGACGCAGTTTTTGGCAATCTGCGAACTCAGATCCTCAACACCAGTCCTTTATCGTCACTGAACCGGGTCTATGCCATGATCACTCAGGAAGAAACACACAGAACAATAGCACGATCACAGAGGGAGAGGGTGGACGCGATTGGATATGCAGTGCATGCTCAAGCCCAGCGTACGATCATAGGTACCTAGATACCAGATTGCAAGCCCCAAAACGTTTCTGTAGACACAGCCGCCAAACGAGTCGGATGCTTACACTGTGGAAAGACAAACCATGATACATCTAAGTGCTTCTTCATTCATGGCT
This sequence comes from Castanospermum australe, assembly GCA_019955255.1. NCBI lineage: Eukaryota > Viridiplantae > Streptophyta > Magnoliopsida > Fabales > Fabaceae > Castanospermum > Castanospermum australe. The sequence continues at coordinate 371,492 of NSJW01000253.1, read as the reverse complement.
TTCCAGACAAAACCCCAGGACGTGGACGTGGCAAAGGCAAACAACAATCCAAGACAAATACGGTTCATGCAGTCAGAATGGTTGATGATGAAGAAACTTCGTCAACAAATGCCACTGTGTTTAGTGCACTTACATCAGAAGTAATTGATCGATTGTTGTCCTTGCTGGAACCATCAAAGGCAACTGCAAAACAATTATCTAGTAATGTCATCTCTACTCATAGTTGGTTGATAGATAGTGGAGCTTCCCAACATATGACCGGAAATTTTCCAATTACTCAAAAAATGTTTGAAAACATTACATCATCACGTGTTGGTTTGCCAAATGGAACCGAAACACATGCTCTGTAGCAGGGCACTGTTGTTTTAGGACCCAATCGCCTTCTTAACAATGTGCTATATATTCCTGATCTAAATTGCAATCTCCTCTTTGTTGGTCAATTATTGAAATCGCAAGGTGGATGTGTCTTTTTCACTAATAAGTATTGTTTCATGCAAGACTGCACCTCGAGGATGCAGATTGGATTAGGTGAATTGAATGCTGGGGTGTATGTGTACCGACAAGTCAGAAACAGTGCATTCGCGGTTCGTGAAATGGATAAATCAAAGATATGGCACCAGCAACTCGGTCATCCATCAAAACAATGTTTTTCTTTTCTGTAAAATGTTATTTCTATTAGTAATAAGCAATCTGAAAAATGATCTATGTGATGCTTGTTATTGAGGCAAACAGACTCGCAATTTATTTCCTCTTAACTCTCATGAAAGTACAGATTGTTTCTAGCTTGTGCATTGTGATATATGGGGTCCCTACCCGGTGTCCTCTATTACTGGAGCTCACTATTTTCTTACTATCGTGGATGATTTTAGCCGCACAGTTTGGGTGTATTTGATGGCCCAAAAGAGTGAAACGGTTCATCTAATTCAAATTTTCTTTTCTATGGCTCGTACTCAATTCAATAAATCAGTGAAGAACTTCCGCACAGACAATGGTACAGAAATTTCACCATCAATCCTTGCTTAAAACTATATGGTGATCTAGGAATAATCCATCAAACATCTTGCGTTGATAGTTTCCTTAACTTTAGATAGGATAGTTTGTTGATAGATAATATAGGATAGTTTGTTTGCTTTCGGTTGTAAGCACACGTCTATATATGGACGGCATTTTACAGTAATGCAATACACACAATTTCTCTCCAAACTTATTAATTATGGTATTAGAAATGGCCAAAAGGGAATTTGAGATGTACACAATCATGTACAAGCAGTCCACTTACAAAGCCTTTGAAGGCCAAGCATCTAAAGAACTCAGCTAATATAAACTAGCTACACAAACGTGGAGAAAAAGTATGAAAAGTAAAATAAATATATAAATAAATAAATAACAGCTATATATAATTAGCATCTAATGCATAGAAAAGGGCAAAATATATAACTAAAGGGATAGAACTATAGAAGCAACAAGAAAGCTAAAATAGACAGTAAGGATATAATATTATGCCAGCATATGAACACATAAATGATTGTCAAAAGTATACCTTTACACGAAAGCAAGATATTGGTCGGTGGATAAAATTCATGAACAAACAAAAGTTGAGGTCTGGCCTGTGATTTGTAATTTATAATTTATAGTTTAACTATTTTTTTGGAAACTGGGGAGAGACATTCATGTTTATGCGAAATATGAAAGATGATGAGAATGAAAACAGTATGCAGGAAAAGGAAAATAGTGAGGGTTTTTTTTCTCTTTTGTTTTTTGGTCATCATCATATGGGAGAAGATAGAATCGCGTACCTCAAGGAGAAAGGACGCAGAGGAGAGCCACTCCACGACACAGTTGGACTTTGACGAGAGAGTGTAATAATACGTCGGTTCCAGTGTGAAGAACGTATTTATAGACAAAGTGGAAAGAGATGAAGGTGCCTTCTCAGTTCTCATCAAGCTTTGAACGTTACGTAAAATTTTCTTTTCCACATTTATATTTTAATACCTCAGCATTAATGATTAAAATATATATTTTTTATTTTTATCTATTATTTAAGATAATTAAATAAAGGTTAAGAAAGTTATTAAATAGTTTTAATTTTAAAAAATATAATTCAATATAACTAAATTATTTTTTCTCTGCTTTCATTAATATTCTTTTTTTTAATTTTATTTATTCTACTAATTTTCTCTATATTAAAAGATAAGGATAAAGTTAAAAAAATTAATTAGTACTTTCTTAATATTTTCAAATGATAAAAATTTTGAAAAAAAAAATTCTCTAAAATGACATATAAAAATGAACAAAAAGAGTACTTAATGAGGAGAAATTATTACATTCTCCTATATTACCACGTAAGATTATACTCCATTCATTTATATCTTGACATCAAAAAATATACTTTTTACGGTAGAATTAATTATTCTACCTTAATGAATGTGTCTTTTCTTAGAAAGTATATTTTCTAATCATTTAATGTTGAGATATTAAAACACTCTCTCTATCTCATTTTTTCTGTCATTTAAAATTATTGTAGAAGAATTAAGATAGTTATTAAATAGTCTCAATTCTAAGAAATTATAGTTTAATATAACTAAATTATCATTTATCTAATTTTATTAATATTTTCTCTTTTCATCAATTTTACTTATTTCACTAATTATCTCTCTATTAAAAGATAAGAATAAAGTTAAAAAAAATTAATTAGTACTTTCTTAATATTTTCAAATGATATATATTTTGAAAAAAAAATTATTTAAAATGACAGGTAAAAGTGAATAAAAAGAGTACTTAATGAGAAGAAATTATTGCATTCTCCTATATCACCAAGTAAGATTATACTCCATCCATATTTATATTTTTGACATAAAAAAATATACTTTTCAAGATAAAATTAATTATTCTACCTTAATGAATGTGTTTTTCTTATAAAAAGTATATTTTTTAATCATTTGATGTTGAGATATCAAAATACTCTCCCTATTTCATTTTATCTATCATTTGAAGTTATTGTAGAAGAATTAAAAAAGATAACAAATAGTCCCGTTTACAATTAAATTTATAAGGTGGGTTGGATGCAAACCCCCGTATTCACTGTTTACATTAAATTTATAATTGAAATATGTTTTAACTTAAATATTATTATGTTAACGAATTGTTTTAAATTATGTAAAAGTCGTTGAAGTATAACTCTTTGAATATATCTTTCAATTTATATAAGATTATGGTTGATTTTTATTGTTATGATTGATTATTATATATATTCATTTGAAATATTTATAACTGCACGATAAGAGTTTAGATTTTGATCACCAAAACTCGATAGGTGGGTTGAGTATCATTTTGAGTAATGCGGAGTGGGGTCACGTTAGACAAAAATTTGCCCTATCCACCCCATTGTCTAAGGATAGCAAATTAAAAATTCTTGCATCCGTGAAGATCTATAAAAATTAACCTTAGCACGATGAGAGATGGGTTCTCGTTTATTAAACAGAGTCAAGTTGACGATTATATCACTTGTCTCCCGGCTACCTGCGATACTAGTGAAATATATTTTATCTCTTAACATATTTTACATATATTATGATCTTTTTAGATGATATGGGAATTTATATATGCTTATTATTGCACAATAAATTTTTTTTAGTAAAAGGAGTTTACATTGATAAAAATTATTAAAAAAATTTATATCACGTAAATAATAAATATTTATATAGATTAATTATTACAAAATATAATTAAATTTAGTATGTTATTTTTAATATATTATTTTTAATTTTATAAATATTTTAAATTATTAAAAAATTTATGATATATAATATTAACATTTTATCTATTTATATTTATATTTTTTTAAAAAAATTTAGTATAAATTATTAGATACGTACCAATATTCACATGTATTTATCTCTTTTGAAAAATTATAAATGAGTAGAAAGTAGTGTGACCCACACCGAGGCGGGGAAGCAGGGGCGAGAAACACTTTCCAGTGTGTATGTTTATAGAATCGAACTATTCCTTGAGATGACTCTCAATTGCTTGCGGGCTCCATCAACAGTATGCGTGTTGAAAATTGCATTCAATAGCCACGTGACACCAACGATACATATTTTATTCGAGATATAATTTCATAATAATGCATTTTATTTGTTTAATCATTTTCCTTTTGAAAAAGTGTTTTGAGGAGAGGCCCCTAATTGGTGTAGAATACATAAGATTGGGTAAAATCAAATTGTTAAGCTTGACTCTAGGTATAATTACTGCATGTTTAGATTAACTTATATTTTATATTTAAAATAAATTATAATTAAAATCTTATTAAAAAGACTTTAAAAGATTAAATTTTACTAAAAATGTACTTAAATGTTTGAATTGAACCAATGGAGCAATAACTATGGCAAGTCACAGCAAACACGGACACTCTAGTGCTGGTGTTTAAAGTACTGTGTGTAAATATAAGCTGTCTTTGTTTAAATGCAATACTAACCTCTTCAAAATTAGCACAAGGGAGCATTGTCACTGTTGCGAACCGTAAGCTTCGTGGGGCTCAATCTGAAGATTTAAGCTAATACATTTACGTACTTGGCCTTAGAATGCGTGGCATCTTCTTAATTTGCAGCAAATTTGGACTTGGAAAGTTTGTCTTCAACAACCACTCCCAAGAATAGTCAGAGCAAGTGATCTCAGTCTTCTTTGTTACCACTTGAACTAATTAAATCATATCATGAACATTTTAAGACAATAAATAAATTAGGAAAATTCATCAGCATATGATAGAAACTTCCATTAATATCATAAAAGGTATTAATAATTAACTTACAAGCAGTTGATCTCAATAGTTAGCATATCAAGAATATAAATAAAGTTTGAATTCTAAAATTATCACTTGAAAGAATGATTTTAAATTTTATGCTCTCAAATGCCGACTTTATAATTACATGTATGTATTAACAATCTTATTTATGTATAAAAAACAAATAGATGAACAGCAAGAGTGCGATTGAGCTTGTGCTACGTGTTTCCCTTTGAGGACCAACACCAACAGGAGAAGTGTTTTTCAAAGATCTTGTTCAACCACGCAACCAAACCACGTGTATAGACCAGAATGAGAAGAACCATCCATGCACATGCAGTTCAATTATTACAATTGTTACCAAACCAAACCAAGTAGCGTTGTTATTTCTAATTTTTATATTATTTTTTATTTTTTTATGATAATTAGTAACTTATATTATATTTATTAGCAATTAATTTTTTAGATTAATATTTTTTTCATAATTTTTTGTTGTTATTTTTAATTTTTATTATTAATAAATTTTAAAAGTTATTAACATAAAAAAATTATAAACAACATAAAAAAGCGTAATAATAGCGAAATTATTATTGTTCTTGATTTCCTTATTTGCCGTAGGCAACTCATTGCGCTAACAAAATAAAGAAGAAATCGCAACAAAATCAAGAAGAAATCACAACAAAAGGGACAGGTCTAGAAACAGCATGTGTTACTGGAAGAATACAAACTAGTTGTTGGAGGAGATAAGTTGCTCGAAGCTATTTTGAGATAAAAATATTGTTAGCCGCACACCATTTATTCTTACCAAAAATAAAAAAACGAAAAAGAAAAAACTATATGTTTATCAGCCAATGCAGCCATTACCTTATGAAATAATTATTCAATAGATGACAATAGGGTTGTGGTACTCTCATTAAGCTCGGAGACATTTCATAGTGCAAGAGACACATTTATATATGTTTAGTATCCATTTATATTTTTTAATTTATGTTTTAAAATATTATTTTAAATTATTACATATTTGCATATATCTGTGAAGACCTATCTTCCTATAAAAATTATAAATAAGTACATGGGACGAGAATTAGGATGGCCCTGTCCCGCGGGGCCCATTGACATTCCTAATGTTTAGTGAGTTATATCACATAATCATGAAAACAAGACCGATTCATACTTTTATCCTTATACCCACTGTGAATGGCTAAAAAAGGAGAGAAACTCACTTTTTCTTTGCCTTTTTCTTTTCTCTTTTTTTCTTTGTTTTTTTAAATAAGTGTAAAAGATAAAAATATAGAAATTGAGTGCAGAAATAACATTATTGATTACACAAAACAAACTTATTGTCTTATTGCTATATTCCTCTCGGGCTTTATTATTGTCTTATTGTTGTATTCCTCTCGGACTTTATAATAAAGTCCGAGAGTAAAAGTAATATTATTGATAACACAATACAAACTTATTGTCTTATTGCTATATTCCTTTCAGGCTTTCTTATTGTCTTATTGTTGCACTCCTCTCGGGCTTTATAATAAAGCTCGGGATGAATGTCTAAAGTGTTGGTGTGGCAGCTGTTCTGCCACCAATAGGTAGAAAAGCCCCATCACTCCAGTGTGTCCCCTGCTGCTGCTGTTGTAGATAGAATCTAGAGTTAAAGTTTCACCGTCAATTATCTTGATAGAGCCTGGTCGAGGATAACAAGTGGACATTCCTACAACGTAGCCTGCCTCGTTCCCTGCTTTCGTTCCATTTCCATAAGTTGGTATGGAAGAACAGATAACCCTCCCATCCTGAAACCATCATGCGCACAAACTTCATAAAACAAGCATCACCCCAATATTTAACATCTTAAGCTGTTAGGTGAAAATACAGTCCTTTAAGCTTCAAGCATAAAAAATGCACATGTCCATTTTATTTTAAAATTTAACTTAATTATGAAGAATAAATAACAGCAAGGATTGAAATATTGACCACTTGATCATGAAAGCTCTGATAACATGTCATGAACTAACTATCCTAAATTCGTAAGTTGTTAGGTGAAAACACACATGAATGATGATTTTATATGTCTAGAAGATGTAAGTGCTTTAAAAGATGTAGCCTCCATTCTCACTAATCACTCGTATGTTTGGATTAATTTATTTTGTTATTAAAATAATTTATAATCAAAATCTTTTTCAGAGAACTTTTTAAAAAAAAATGATTTTATCCCAAAATTAAGTTATTCCCAAACATGGAAGAAGTTTTAACTTAATTATTATTTTTTGGGGGCTTTGGGCGGTATGCAAGATGAAGCTCAAAGATGTACAACAATGAAAGGAAAAGAAGCAATTACTAATAGATTGGTAGCAAACAGTTCACCATTTTCTTGTTAATTAAAATACTTAAGATCGTCCTCAATTGGAAACTATCACATGGAAAGACCAAAGAAAAAAGAGGCGTAAATTTGCAACCCCTTTTAATTTAAGGAGCAGAATCATTATTCATTACGATTTTCCATGTTTAGTTTTTGTATAAAGTCATGCCATTAAAGTAATATCAAAAAATTTAAGAATGATGGTAACCACTGAACATTACCAGTCCATATAGAGTTGATCCAGCTCCACCTGTATGCAGATGAGCAACCCCATAGATGACATAACCACCATTTGGCATTGGGAGTCTTGTCCTCTTGACATCAAGACAGCTACTATGGCCTGTGCTGCAAGGTTCAACGTCAAACTCAACCTGCAACAAAGAAATCTCTGTTGCTCACTTGTACCCAACATAGTGATAGACTAGTACTACGTTTTGGAATGAAATTGAGAATTTGAGATTGGGACAATGTACATGTTTCTTGAAGAATTAACTTACCCGGCAATCATGAGTTGGACTTGTTCCTCTCGAAGTATTTGATATTTGCAATGTGTCAGTCACATCAAATATATAAATCTTAACAGGCACTACAAAACTGTCCCATTCGACCCATTTCACGGTGTATCTCAGGTAGAGGCTTCTCTTTGGGCCCTCAAAGCCTTCTCTCACCCTGCACTGGGTATTATCATAACAACACAGCAAACCTCCTTTATAAGCTGACGTCAAAGGGTCGCCATTTGCATCCTTTGTGATATTATAAAGGTCACACTTGCACTCAGTGCACCCCACCTTGTCTTCTACACCACGAGTATCAATGGCATGGATATTGACCAACCATCTCTCCTCGTGCCCATCTGGAATATCTGCAGGATTACCTACTTCTATCCCAAAAGGATCAGGGATATATGTATCTGTTCCTCGCGTTTCCGATCCTATGCCAAAATACTGAACCAAGAGTTACCGTTCTGGCATAAGCCACTGTTACTGAGAATCACCAGTTGGCTATCATTCCCTGTCTGAGTCACATTTTTAGGTTGATGGTATCTTACAACAACCCAATGGTGGAGATAAGTTTCATAGAGAGGCACAGGGTTCCCAGCTTCATCAATCACTTCTGCATTGAAACTCTTAACTGCAATATGACCTCTTGGAAACTCAACATCATAATAATTTCTATTCGCAACTGATCCCGGTCCTACTTCAAACTTTGGGGACAGAAAAACAGAAGTCTTTATTTTGTTTCCAGTCTTCCCGAAAGCACCAGAGCATGGCGTGCCTAAAACCAGCAGCAGCAGTATTGCCCATGAAAACACCAAGTGTTGAGATGGAAAGAACATGTTGATCTGTCAGCATAAACTTTATTAGTAGTCATTAATTGAAAGAAATTAAACAGATGCAGAGGGTAAAGAATGCATTATCTTCATAGAATTCACAGACAAGAAAATAAAAGAGAATTCTGCAAATCTCGAGTTATGGTATTAGAAATGGCCAAAAGGGAATTCTAGGTGTACAAAATCAGGCACAAGCAGTCCACTTGCAAAGCCTTTGAAGGCAAAGCATTTTAAGAACTCAGCTAGTTTAAACTAGCTAAACAGAGTTCGCACATAAATTGAAAGTAGCGGCATTCCGTTCAGCCAAAAAAACCACACAAAGGTGAAGAAAAAGTTAGAAAAGTCAAAAAAAAATAAAAAAAATAAAAAAAAAAAAAAACAACTATATATAATTAGCATGCAATGCATAGAAAAGGGCAAAATATGTAAAGGGATAGAACTATAGAAGCAACAAGAAAGCAAAAATAGACAGTAAGAATATAATATTATGCCAGCATATGAACGCATACTGATTGTCAAAAGTATACCTTTACACGAAACTAAGATATGCAATTGCACTCTCATAGTATATATAATTTAAATAGACACTCCCATAAAGATAAAATTTGCCTCCTTTTCTAAAATTTTAATGTATAACGCTCCCTCACTTATAAACTTTTAGTAACACACACTGGTCCTAACCAATCTTTCTCCAAAAAGAGGGAAATAATGTGTTTTTTTTTTTTCTCTGTCATCGTATGGAGAAGATAGAATCGCGTACCTCAAGGAGAAAATGACCAGAAGAGAGCTACACCACGACACAGTTGGACTTTGACGAGAGAGTGTAATAATGTGCCGGTTCAAGCGTGAAGAATGGATTTATAGACAAAGTGGATACAGATGAAGGTGCCTCCTTAGTGCTCGTCACGCTTTTTTTTTTTTTTTTTTTTTTTATCTTTTGGTGAAAAGATGGGGCTAAACAGCCCAAAAAAGGAAGAGAAACAACATAAGAATCCGAAAATCTGGTCAAGCTTTGAATTCATACATTTATATTTTAATATTTTAGCATTACATAATTAAAATACATATTCTTTTTTTTCATTTTTATATGTGATTTAAGATATTTACATATGATTTAAGAAAGTTATTAAATAATCTTAATTTTAAAAAAATATAATTCATTATAACTAAATTATCCTTCTTTTGAATTCATTAATATTTTTTTTAATTTCACTTATTCTATTAATTTTTCTTTTTTATTAAAAAATAATGATAAACTTAAAAAAAGTTAATTAATATTACTTTAATATTTTTAAATAAAAGATATTTTGATAAAAAAATCTCTAAAATGACAAACAAAAGTCAACAAAAGAAGCATTTGATAAGGAGAAATTATTGCGTTCTCATATATCACCACATAAGATTATGCCCAATTTATATATTTTGACATAAAAAAATACACTTTCTAAGATAGAATTAATTATTATTTTCATTCTATCTGTCTTTTAAAGTTATTATACAAGAATTAAGAAAAATAATAAATAGTCTTATTTATAAGAAAAAAATAAATATATTTGACTAAATTATCTTTCTATTGAAATACTTAAAAGACTATTATTCATTATACTAACCTTCTCTCACTTTATTAATATTAAGGATAAAGTTAAAAAAATAATTAATACTTTTTTGATTTTATAAAATGATAAATAAAATGAAACAACATTTTTCCTCTAAAATGACAAATAAAAAGGAATGGAGCGAGTATAAATGGATTGAATAAAATTCTATATAATGCTTTAAGAGCATGCAATAATTTCTCTCTAGTTGGTGAGTATGTTATTTATCTTAAAAAATATGCTTTTAATTATTTAATGTTAAAATATTAAAATATAAATAAATACAGTATAATCATTTGTGGCACTCTAGAAATATAAGATAATTTATATTTAAAAAAATTATATACTCTTAGAATACTACATACAATTCATTAAAATTATAATATTTAAACAATATAATTAAATATACCGTTAAATTAAATATAAAATATTATATAATAAAATTTAAATCAAATATCAACTATTAAACGTAATCCTTTAGTAGTACCTACGAATTTTCCTTTGGCAATGTTGTGTTGCTGATTCTGGTCCAAATTCAACGCCGAAATATGTAGTCAATTAGTCATGGGTTCATCGGATTGGAACTTTTTATGCTCTAAGCCATGACGTCTACCTCCCAAGAATGAGTCGTGCAAGTGGAACACAAAAATAATGATATTTAGTTATTTACATTATTTTTAGAAAAAATTGGTGAAAAACTGAAAAATATTTAATATAGTTCACGTATATTCATTTGTTTTTATTATTTCAAGTGAAAGTTAAATATATATACATTTATCGTTTTATAATATGCGAGTAAGGATAGTGACAGAAGGCATAGATTCACTAAAAAAATACGTTGAAATTACGGTGATTTTCTTGTCAATTTATGATAATTTTTTTTATCTCTTCTAATTAAATTACAACAATTTTAAAAAATATCAAATTTATATTTTGCCACAATCATTTTACGAATTTTTTTTTTATTTCCACTACTTTAAATTATAGCAATTTTTACTTCAAACTGCGCCAATTTTTAACGTCGACTATTTAAGCCGAGAATGTTGAATACTCAGTAGCATATAATAATAGGATCAAGCACTTGACGTTCGGTTCAGGATATATTTTATATCCATTAATATATATTATAATTAATATAATATACACTTTTCAAAAAGTTGCTCCTTCTATGTTTTGGACATACATACATACATATATATATATATATATACACACACACACACGACCTTTTACCGTTTCTTCTTGGAAGAGTAGAATCTAGTCTTTAATTTGACCCGAGCTTGGCTACTAACAATTGTTTTTTCTAAAAACACATTTTCCAAATTTTACAAATCAAACGTGTCTAGATGAAGTTGTTCCCCAGATCATAATTGACCGTAGAAAAAACTGTACCATCTTGTCCCAAATTGGGGAATACCCTTGTGAACAAGTTGAAATGTCATTTTCTAGAAATAGAATCTTCAAGGCACCCACCCTTGCTCTTCAATTCCTTAAACAATCCATCAGCACCAAGGACTAAATAATACATCTCGAATTATGCGGAAGACGAAACTGAACAGAGAACAATCTATAAATTTTCAATTCTTGAGAATACAAGATTTCCTCCTGATAATTCTATCAACCATAGAATTATTTACTTTTTTAATTTGGCAGAAAGTTATGTTTTTCTTTGAGATTTATTTTAATTTCAATGAATTAATATCTTTGTGTGTTTTTATTTTTACTTTTTAATTTCTATTTACTCTTTTAATAAACATGTGGCAGCGAAAGTTGCTTTCATTGATCAGTTTACATCCTTAAATATATGAGAATACAAGAGTAGATGAAGATACAAGGTTACAAGTTGGCAGTTTGTTACATCAACAAACAGATAAACTACAGAAATAGAAGCCGAGATGCAGAAACAAAAAAACGAAAATGCAGATACGTAAACAGATAGACGAAAATGCAGATATCTATCCTAAAATGCAAATAACAAATCTATCTATCATATCCTTATCTACAAGATGGTTACAACATCATCGTAATACTCCCCCTCAAGTTGGAGCATGCAATCGCAAATGCCCAACTTGCCAATGTTGGTTCGGAATGGAGTGTGACCTAACGCCTTTGTAAACACGTCTGCTAGTTGATCATGAGAACGAACGTAGGACGTTGATATAGTGTTTGCGAGTAAGTGTTCTCTAATGAAATGACAATCCAACTCAATAATGTTTCGTTCGCTCGTGGAATACTGGGTTGGCAGCTGTGTGAATCGCTACTTGATTATTGCAAAACAAACGCATGGGTTGACTATGATGAACACCAAGCGAAGCAAGAAAGAATTTGAGCCATAATAATTCAGAAGTAGTAATGGCCATCGAGCAGTACTCCGCTTCCACTGAGGAACGCGAAACTGTAACCTGTTTCTTGGTTCGCCATGAAACTGGTGACGATCACAACATGATGAAGTAATTAAACAATAGCTTGGGATGAAGTTGTTCCCCATATCATAATTGACCGTAGAAAAAAACTGTACCATCTTGTCCCAAATTGTGGAATACCCTTGTGAACAAGTTGAAATGTCATTTTCTAGAAATAGAATCTTCAAGGCACCCACCCTTGCTCTTCAATTCCTTAAACAATCCATCAGCACCAAGGACTAAATAATACATCTAGAATTATGCCAAAGACGAAATTGAACAGAGAACAATCTATAAAATCTTCAATTCTTGAGAATAGAATATTTCCTATTGATAATTCTATCAACCATAGAATTATTTACTTTTTTAATTTGGCTGAAAGTTATGTTTTTCTTTGAGATTTATTTTAATTTTAATGAATTAATATCTTTGTGCGTTTTTATTTTTACTTTTTAATTTCTATTTACTCTTTTCCCTTTAATTGGGGTTTTACTCCTTTCTTTATTCGTTTTCAAAGGTGGCTTCATGATTTGATGATACTTGATTGGCTAATTAAAGAAAAAAACAATTTCTTGAAAACTGTGGAGCTATTGCTTGGGCGCTTGGTGCTCAACGCCTAAGCGCCCACTTGCAAGAGAAAAGCCAAAAGCCACCGCCACTTCCACTTCACCGCTCAAGAAGTGTTTGGACTCCACAGCTCAAGCGCCCAGTTCATCGTGAGAAGCCATTCTTGTGCCATGTGCACACTTAGGCGCTGAAGAAGGTCAAAAACCACCGCAATTTAGTATGTTGTTTTTGTGGTGAAATCCCTGCAAAACTTTTTGTAAACAACTATGGTTTCGAAACCGCCATATTATGTAGTTTATTACAGAGGTTTATAAAAACCGCCGCAATTTATGCACTTTTATAGTGCTGTGGATGCTCATCAACTCATGAAATCATTCAGAAAAGAAATCCATGCAATGTGGTTCTATTTTTTTTTATAAAGAATTATATAACTAGAGTAATTTGATATCTTTTCAAATTAAATAAGGACAGACTTAGATAATAAAATAAAATAATATATTTGAGAAAATGTTAGAATATTTAATTTCAGAGAAAATATTATTTTAAAAACCTTTAATTATATCTATGATTTGGTAGCTTAAATTAGAAGTATAAAGTTTGTGTAATCAAAAACATTAATTACAAATAGTAGGCAGATGACACATGAAATATATAAAAAGCATTGAGAATAGTTGCAAGGGGCCCAGACTATATTTCATAAACATATATAACGGTAAGGTGTTGGAGCGTAGGCGTAGTGCCTTATGTCGTTGAATTAAAAAATTGTGATTGATTATAAAGAATCACATTTTATAAGAGAGTTAAACTGTATATCACTCTGTTATATATGTATATATAGGTAAATTTTAAAGGTAAGTATTGAAAGCTTAAAAACTTTGCTTAGGCTATTCCTCTTTTCGGTAACACTTCGTTGGCATCCTGTGATTGAGATTCTTTTGAAGAAGGATCCTGTCATTTATGAAAATGTATAAAAGGTGTCGATTTCATAAAGTTTATGAAGTGCAAAAGTGTAAAGGTGAAATAAGTATTGTTACTAAGCGTATTTTGTAAGTGTTGTTCTTCCATAAAATGTTTTAATTAGGAACGAAAATTTTTTTATGACCGTGAAGTTTTGCTATCATTCCTTAAAGTTGTGGTCATTTATTTTAGAAAGAGTAATATTATATGGTCAAAAAATAAACTTTTGACAAAATTTAGTTAAAACTATTCCGTAAAAGAGTAATATTAATTGCTTGCGTGTTCCATCAACACTATGCGTGTCGAAAATTCCATTCAATAGCCACACGACATCAAAGATACATATTAATGAAACTTGCTCAAATTTCTCACCTCTTATAAATATATATAGTATCTGTGGTCAAATATATTAACATCTATTTAATTTTGACCCTTTTCTGTTTGTTAAATGTACTCATGTAATTCATACATCATGAGTGTGGTTTAGCTGCCTCAAAATTAAAATATATGGCCAGTTACACATCCTTTTGCTCAAAGTGTTTTGAAGAGAGGCCCCTAATTGGTGTAGAGTACATATGATTGGGTAGGAACAAATTGTTAAGCCTGAATCGTAAAACTCTAGCTATATATAATTAGTGTTTATTTGATGTTTATTTTATAATCAAAATAATTTATAATCAAAATTTTATTTTAAAAGATTAACGACTTTTTCCTAAAAATTAAGTTTTACTAACAATGCACTTAAATGTTTGAATTGGACAATAGAGCCAGAACTATTGCGAGTCACAGGCACACACTAGTGCTAGTGTTTAAAGTACCATGTGCAAATTATCTACTCCTCACACCCAGACTATAAATACAAGCTGTCTTTGTTTGAATGCCATACTAACCTCTTAAAAATTAGCACAAGGGAGCAATATTGTCACAGTGATAAACTGTGAGCTTTGTGAGGCTCAATCTGAAGATTTTAAACTACTTCATTTACTTGGCCTTAGAATGCGAGTGGCATCTTTGCAGCAGAAATTTGGACTTGGAAAGTTTGTCTTCAACAACCACTCACAAGACTAGTCAGAACAAGTGATCTCAGTCTTCTTCTTCACCACTTGAAGTAATTCAATCATATCATGAACATTTTAAGAAAATAAAAAATTGGGAAAATTCATCAGCATATGATAGAAACTCCCTTCAATATTGTAAAAGGTGCTAATACTTATATTCAGACACGTTCTCATTTACTTTTTCTTTTTTTGAGTGAATCCTTATTTTAGTCTCGTAATGATATAAGTGTTATCACTTTAATCGTAGAAAGAATTTTGTTATCAATTTAGTTCCTGAATCTAGAAAGTGATATTATTTTAGTCAATTCAAAAAAATTAATCTTAATCTAATCTCTCAATAATCAAGAAATGTCATTAATTTAGTTTCTCAATTATACAAAATTACCATTAATTTAGTCTTCAATCATTAAAATTTTGTCAATTTCGTCTTTGTCTGTACATATAAGGACGATTTTGATAATACTTTTGTATGGACAGAGACTAAATTGATTGGCAAAATTCTTTAGAGAACTAATTTGATGACAAAATTCTTTGGATAATCAAAATGATGACACTTGTATTTTTAAAAGATCAAAATAAGAGTTTTTTTTTTCTAGTCATTAGATAATATTATGAGTTTCATTGTTACTTAACGGTCCAAATTATACACGTACATACATCATATAGTCCAACTATGATTTTTCCAAAAAGAAAACAGTAAATGATTCAAAGGACAAAACTAGCGTTTACGAAGAATACCTGTGGGCACCAACGGCAGAAGTGCGAAACTACATATAAAGGAATAAATTACAGCGAAAGAGTTACATGCATGCATTGACAATCTTATTTATGTATAAAAAACAATTAGATGCATAGCAAGAGTGTACTGAGCTTGTGCTATTTGTTTCCCTTCGAGGGCCAACGCCAACAGGAGAAGTGTTTTTCAAAGATAGGGCAAACTTTTCAAAGATCTTGTTCAAACATGCACCCAAATCACGTGTATGGATTGTTAAAGATATAAAATCATTTATGTGTCTTCACTTAACAGTTTAAGTTTTTGATATTATTAGTACATGATATAATATCAGAGTCTCGATGAATAAGTAGGTTATAAGTTAGCGTTGTTATTTCTATAATTTTTATACTATTTTTATTTTTTATGATAATTAGTAACTTATATTATATTTGTTAGCAATTAATTATTTTAAATTAATTCTTTTCATAATTTTTTGTTGTTGTTTTAAGTTTTTGTTATTAGTAAATGTTAAAAGTTGTCAATATGAAAAACATTATAAACAACATAAAAAGTGTAATAATAAACAAAAAAAATAAAAGGTATAAAATTAAAATATTACTTTTTCAAACCAAATCGCCCCATTCCCCTGACCGATTAAAAAAAAAAAATCACCCCATTCCCCACCTGGCCACCCCTGGTGGCGGTGGCGGAGCCCTCTTGCTTTGTTCTTGTTTTCCTCATTTGCCGTAGGCTACTCATCGTGCAACAAAATCCAGAGGAAATCGAGCAAAAGCGACAAGTCTAGAAACAGCATGTGTTATTGGAAGAACACAAACTGTTTCTTGCATATTTAAATCTTCTGTCTTCATTTCTTGTTTTCAATCTTATTTCTTAAATTAATTTTTTTTAAATTTGAATATTTTCTGACTTAGTTATCAATATGTAATTGAAAGACAATGTTAAAAACAGAAAAAAAAAAGACAAAAAATTTAAATCCCTGTCTTAGGAGATAAGTTGTCCGAAGCAATTTTGACATAAAATATTGTTAGCCACACACATCATTTATTATTAAAAATTAAGAAAAAAAGAAAAAAATATGTTTCTCAGCCATTACCTTATGAAATAATTATTCAATGAATGACAAAAAACAGTTCTTATCTTTCATGTTTTTTAGGAGCCAATAGGATTGTGGTACACTCATTAAACTTGGAAATATTTCATAGTGCAAGAGAGACATTTATGTTCAGTGAGTTATATCACATAACCATGAAATCAATACCAGTTTATAAAAGAATATTATTCTTACACTTTATTCTTATACCTTTATCTTTATATCTACCTTAAATGATAAAAAAAGGAGAGAGATCTCATTTTTCCCTCATTTTTTTCATTTTTCTCTTTTTTTTTTCACAAAAAATAAGTGTGTAAAGGAAAAAAATATAAAAATGAAGTATAAGAATAACATTACGAATAACACAACACAAACTTATTGTCTTATTGCTGTATTCCTCTTGGGGGTATTCCTCATCCTAAAACCCTAGAGGAATGTATGAAGTGTGGTGTGGCAGATGTTCTGTCACCAACAAGGTAGAAAAGCCGCATCACTCTAGTGTGCCCTCTGGCCGCTGCAATTGTATTTAGAATCTAAAGTTAAAGTTTCACCATCATTTATCTTGACAGAGCCTGGTCGAGGATAACAAGGCGACATTCCTACAATGTAGCCTGCCTCGTTCCCTGCTTCTGTTCCATTTCCATAAGTTGGTATTGAAGAACAGATAACCCTCCCATCTTGAAACCGTCATGCACAAAGACAACCATCACCACAATATTTAATGTCTTAAAATTGAAAGCATAGCTCTTTAGGCTTAAATCATGAAAAATGCACAGGCCTACTTTATCCTAAAATTCAACTTAATTACAAAGAATAAAGTACAGCAAAAATCAAAGTCCAAGGGTGTTTTATAACAGAACAAAATCGAAAAAACCGAATTGAAAAACTGAAAGTCAATTGGTTCTCTTTTTATGCAAACGGACAAGGCGCTATGCAACATGATGTAAACATAAATTTGTGTCCTCTACCTTAGGGTTCATCATACAAGAACATCATTGGGATCTTGGGAATTCATGATTTTCACATACATTAAGGTTAAATCAATAAATGGTACTAACATTTGTCCATGATACGGAATAAACTTCAGATCTGCAAAACCTTCTTGATTGTTGAATCTTTATCGGTCCCTTCCCGTTTCTTGCTTACGCTTTTCTCTTCTTGATGGAAAAAAAAAATCTGCGTATCCTTATGGGTAGAAACTGAATATATGGGGGTTTTCATTTGAAATTCAAAACCATCAGTTATCGGTTTATTTTGAATTTCAAAACCATCAGTTATCACCAGGATAACTTCTCCACAACCATCAGATAACCACTCCCATCAAGCGTTTAATAAAGCCTTCCTAAAGCCAACTAAAATTACCGAATTAGCCCTTCATTAAATCACACATATTTACACATTTATCCTTTAAACATGAGTCATATGTGAGTTATTTCTTACATTCTTCCTACTTAGCTCATGTGATAAAGTATCATTCCTATGATTCAATGAAACATCAATCTTAATGCGCATATATAAGGCTAAAGGCTTCATATATTAGTTGCTCCATAAGTCATAATTAAGAATAAACCTAACAAGAGTCATAGCAGTTCTATATCATCAAATTGACATAATTCCTTCCATGTACTACTATATTAACTCTTCTTCTTAATATGACACTTTAACGGGAAGTACACAATTATGTCCAACAATAATGTTTTCAGTAGAGACAAATCATGTTTCCAACATCATCATTCATACATACATGTATACATAAATTTAAAAACAGAAAAATTTCATAAACTTATACATTAATAAGCTCAGAGTGTCAATGACCAATAATAACAATAATGTTTAACATTCGCTAGCAGACATAATGCCTATACTATGCACATGACCAGTAAATGGTTTTGAGTGGTAATCCCTTCGTCGAGGGATCAGCTACCATAAGATCGGTGCTAACATGCTCTATTGACACTCTATGTTTCTGAACCTCTTCTTTAATGGCAAAGTATTTCAACTCCATATGTTTAGCACATTTGGAATACTTGTCGTTTTTTAGAAAAGAAGACTGCTGCAGAATTGTCACAAAAAATTTCAGCGGCCTATCAATACTGTCGACCAATCCAAGCCCTGAAATAAAATTCCGTAGCCATTTAGCCTGAACCATGGCCTCAAAGCATGCCACAAATTCAGCTTCCATAGTGGATGCAAATAATTACAGACTGCTTCGCACTTTTCTATGATATAGCTCCTCCAGCTAAAAGATATAAGTAGCCAAAAGTAGATTTTCTTGTATCCACATATTTGGCAAAGTCTGAATCTGAATATCCAATGATCTCAAGGTTATTGGATTTCCTATAAGTAAGCATGTGATTCTTTGTTCCTTTACAAATATCTCAGAACTTTCTTTTGCAGCTTTCCAATGATCCATACCAGGATTACTCTGGTATCTTCCTAACATTCCAACTGCAAAACTGATATCTGGTCTCGTACAAGTCTGAGTATACATTAAGCTCCCAATGAGTTATGCATATGGAATTGCTTCCATTTCTTTCCATTCTAAATCATTCTTAGGACATTACATGAGACTAAATTTGTCTCCTTTCTGTATTGGAACGGAGATGATGAGCATTTTTTCCATTCCAAATCTCTCTAAAAACTTTATTAATATATGCTTTCTAAGACAACCCTAACAATCCTTATGATCTGTTACGGAATATCTCTATCTCAATCACATAGGTTGCTTCACCCATATCTTTCATTTCAAAGTTACTAGAGAGAAATATCTTAGTCTCACTCAGAAAAGACCAAGATTATTAGTTGCAAGCAAGATGTCATCAACATACAGAATCAAAAGTATAAAACTTGCTCCCACTAACCTTTAGATTTATACATCGATCGACGGTGTTTTTTTTAAATCCAAAGGAAACAACGATATCGTTAAGCTTAAAGTACCATTGTCGTGAAGCTTGTTTAAGTCCGTATATTGATTTCTTAAGTTTGCACACCATGTGCTCTTTTCCTTTTTCTTTGAACCCCATTAGTTGGTCCATGTACACATCTTCCTCTAAATTCCCATTTAGAAAGACAGTTTGCACATCCATTTGGTGTAATTCTAAATCATGATGAGCCACCAATGCCATAATGATTCTTAAAGAATCCTTCTTGGAGATTAGTGAAAAGGTTTCTTTATAGTCAATGCCATCTTTCTGAGTGAATTCTTTTACAACTAGTCTGGCCTTGTAATATTTTAAATTACTATGAGAGTCACATTCGGTCTTAAAGACCCATTTACATCCAACTCTCTTACAACCTTCTGGCAACTTGGCGTGAACTGTCGAACTCACTCAAATTAACCAGGCTTATAAAGAATTTGTAATATAGGACAACCTGAATCGTCTCCCAAGGGATTTTGCATAGGACTAAATCACTCAATTAAAAAACAGAACAATAAACAAGGGGGGTTTTATTCGATTGAAATTAAAGGAAAATATAAAACGAAATTAGAGCAAGAGATAATACGAAATTAACAATTTAAAAGCAATCAACCAACCCAGAATTGAGGTTTCAAGGACATCCGTACTGGAAAAGATTATGAATCTCGTGGTTGACCCTAAACAAATCGGAATCCCTGCATTCATATAGGACCCTCTCTACTAGACAATCACACTAGCATTTCACATCATACACAAAACTGAATGATCTTCCCTAGGATGTTTCATGGCATCAAAAAGATTAAAATGCACAATACTATCACCAAATTCCATGGAAAGAGTAACAGAATGCACATCTTATCTTAGTCCTAAACTGTTTTAAAGAAAGGCTCCCGAGAATAATCGGGGGTCCACTGCTAGGAGACTCACCCTCCATCTCTAAAATGTAAATACAGCAGGGAATATTAATTCATTTACTCTACTAAAAACACCTCAATCAGACCAGCCAGGGTGAGCATTACTCCTATTAGCTAACTGGATAACAACACCAGTAGCACGCAAAGGACGAGGCCAAGAGAATTATAAACAGATTCAGGCATGACATTTATGGAAGCACCTAAGTCTACATGCAATCATCAAATTTACAATTTCAATTATGCAAGGAATTGTAAACGTCCCTAGATCTTTGCATTTCTTAGGCATGGGTTGGATGTAGTGCTGTACACATTCTGGCTCAAGCACATCTCGCTCATTCCTTTCAGTCGCCTCTTGTTCTGGTACATACATCCTTCAGAAATTTGGTATATTTGGGAATCTGCTTGATTGTGTCTAAGAGAGGGATGTTAATTTCAACTTTCTGAACATCTCTAGGATCTCATTCTCTGTGCTTTCTCTGCCAACTTTTTGATTGAAGGGCTCTCTGAGGGAAAGGTAGAGGGATGGGGGTTTCAGACTCATCATTTGCCTTGCATCAATGTTTCACTTTTCTTCGCATCAGTCTTCTCCTTTTTCTAGTGTTGGTTCAGCCTCAACTGCAGCTTGCTTGGGCTCTTCTAGTTGCTTGCCAAGACCTTAGGGATATAGCACTGACATTCCCTTTGGATTAGGAATTGTCTATGAAGGAAGAGGTTGTTAGATCCCTGGGGTTTGGAGCTGGTTCAGTGATGTTGCTACTGCCCAATTGAGTTTGCAATTCTGAATGGAAGATTTAGTTCTCTGTTGGAATTGCAAAGTGTTTCGTTGCAAGCTGCTTCACAACAATGTTCCAGTGAAGGACCACTACTGGTCTGCTGTTGGGCTGGTGGCTGCTGTTGGGCTGGTGGCTGCTGTTGCACTGGCTGTGGAGTATAGATTGTTGGAAATTTCTGTTTTGTGCTGTGGAAACTGCCTATGTTGGTATTGTGGAAAATTCTGTTGGTTCTGGTTCTGATTTCTGGTTCCACCTAAGTTTGGATGATCTCTCCAGCCAGAATTATAAGTGTTTGAAAATGGATTATGTTGCTGTTGATACTGTGGCTTTTTCAGGAAAGACTCCTGCTGCAGCTACTGATTGTCTGAGAGGTGGCCTCTTGCAGAGTTGGGCAAGCATCAGTGGGGTGGAGTGGATCATGAACAGATACCACATGGTTTGCTTATCTGTGGAGTAGGAGAATGCACTATTGTGTCACTGCAATTGCCTTACTAATGAGGTCAATTCGTCTAGTCTATTTTCAAGTCTTTGGTGGTCTGCACTGGACACTACTGCTGGTTTCGGCACTGTGATATTGGACTGGGGGTGCTTGAATTGAAAACACCCACTGCTGGTTGCTCTAGTGCTGAAATTGTTGGGAATTAGCTGCCATGTTTGCTATCAATTCTCTGGCTGCAGCAGGTGTCTTATCAACTAAGGCTCCACCACTGGCTGCATCCACCATATTTCTGTCATGGGTAACAAGCCTTCATTAGAAGTACACTATCAGCAAATGATCAGATATCTGGTGGTGTGGACAGCTTGCCACATAGCCTCTTGAACCTCTCCCAGTATTCATGCAAATTCTCTCCATTTGCTTGCCTTATGCACATATCTCCTTTCTGATTGCAGTGGCTCTTGAGGCTGGGAAAAACTTCTTCCAAAATAATCTCTTCATGTCATTCCAGCTTCCAATGGATGAGGGTTTGAAAGGTAGTACAGTCCTTAGCTCCTCCATCTAGAGAGAAAGGAAAAGCTCTCAATTTAATATGCTCCTCATCATTTCCTTGTGGTTTCATTGTGCTGCAAACAACATGGAACTCCTTCAAATGCTTATGTGGATCCTCACCTGCAAGACCATGAAACTTGGGAAGCAAATGGATAAGACCAGATTAAGCTCAAAGTCAGCATCAAGATCAGGATATTGGATGCACAAGGGTGATAGTTAACGTCAGGTGCAGCCAATTCCTTTAAAGTTCTATTGTCCATGCTATCAGAATTAATGAAACTATTACTAGAATAAGTAAAATCTACACTATTAGAAGAATTAGGAAAATTAACAGATGGAACAGAATCAGAATGCTCAATATGCCTGAATATGCTCAGACTCAAGATCAAGTTCAGTAACAATCCTATTGACTTAGCCTAGAATCCCTTCTAGCAACATGCAATGTTCTCTCTATTTCAGGATCAAAAGCAATCAGGTCTTGTGTATTGTTACTACTCCTAGTCATACAGCATAAGGCATAACAGGCAAAAACACAATAGCATACAAAATATGTAAACTACACTAAGAAATTAGCCAAAAATAAAATCAGAAACACTATCAAATGAATTTTAAAAATTATGGGACCACCCAGTAAAATTCTAAAATGTATTTTTTGATTTTCTATAATTTTTGACGTTTTTAAAATCATGAAAATAAAAAAAAAATAAAAGTGGTCTAAACGATGGAAATTTAGCAAGAAAACTCATACCAGAATGAAGGAATTTCGAGATTTTGACCCCAGATAAGCCCCAAAGGGGTTAGTTTTGCTCAGGATGGTGGATAAACTTTGGATACCTAGCCTCAGCACTAACTCCACAGGTTAGTCCAATTATGCGACACTTGCGACAACTTTTGACACTTTCGACACTACTAAGCTACTCTACTCTACTCAAGTGTGGAACAAAGAATAAAATGAAATGCATCTACTCTACTCTAATCTGCTGTTAAATATGCAATAATAGAGATCAAAAAGAACAATGCAAAAATTCCCCGGCAACGGCGCCAAAAATTTGAAAAATGTGAGACCTGACAAAATCTACACCACAACAGAATCATCAGTCCGGGTGGCTTTCGCCTCAACCCATTTGAGACATAATCAACAGCCAGCAATATGTAAGTAAAACCATGGGAAACAGGAAATGGACCCATAAAATCAATACCCCAAAACATCAAAACTTCACAAAACAGTATAGGTTGCTGGGCATCTCATGCCTACGGGAAATACTCCCTGCCCTTGACAGTTCTCACATGACTTGCAAAACAGATATGAATCATGAAACAAGGAGGCCAAAAAAACCAGAATCTAACACTTTCCTAGCAGTTCTTTGGGGTGCAAAGTGACCACCACAGGCAGAAGCATGGCAAAAATGTAAAATGGAATGAAACTCATTATCAGGCACACATCTCCTAATTACTTGGTCATTACAGAATCTCCACAAATAAGGGTCATCCCAAACATAGTATTTAGATTTCACTTTCAATTTCAGAGTCTGGGCCCTAGTGAATCAGCAGGTAAAACACCAGCAACCAAATAATTTACCAAGTCAGCATACCATGAAGCTTACCTTGCAGCTGTAAAAGCTGCTCATCAGGAAAATCATCCCGAATGGGAGAGAGGTCAGAAGGATGGTGAGTGATCCGACTCAAGTGATCAGCTACTCAGTTCTCTGCTCCACTTCTATCCTTAATCTCAATGTCGAATTCTTGGAGCAACAACATCCACCGAATAAGTCGAGGCATAGCATCTGCCTTTTTCAAAAGAAACTTCAAGGCTGCATGGTCAGAAAAGACAATCACCCTAGTATCTAGCAGATATGACCTAAACTATCAAGTGCAAAAACTACAGCCAAAAGTTCTTTCTCAGTGGTTTGTGTAATTAGACTGGGCAGAATCCAAAGTCTTGGAGGCATAGGCAATGACATGAGGAGCCTTATTGACCCGCTGAGCAAGAACTGCACCAACAGCATAGTTAGAGCATCGCACATTAGCTCAAATGGAAGAGACCAATCTGGTGGCTGGATCACCGGAGTTGTGGTCAAGCAGTGCTTCAAATGATTAAAGGCCGACTTACACTCATCATCAAACACAAATCTGTGTCGTGTTGCAGAAGGTTGGACAAGGACCGGGCAATCTTGCTAAAGTTCTGGATGAAGCGCCAGTAGAATCCTGCATGACCAAGAAAAGAACGTAGTTCTCGCCAGACGCGGGGTAAGGTAAAAGCAGAAATAACATCTATCTTAGCAGGATCTACCTCAATACCCTTTCTAGACACTACGTGTCCTAAAATTATCCCTGACTCAACCATGAAATGACATTTCTCAAAGTTCAACACAAGATTGGTCTCAATGCATTTATTCAAGACTCTAGCCAAACTACCCAAGCATGCATCAAAAGAAGACCCATACACAGTAAAATCATCCATAAATACTTCCATGCAATCCTTTAAAAATTTAGAAAAGATGCTTATCATGCACCGCTGAAAGGTTCCAGGCACATTGCAGAGTCCAAAGGGCATCCTTCTGTAAGCAAATGTTCCAAAGGGGCATGTGAAGGTAGTCTTCTCTTGATCTTCTGGTGCAATATGAATTTGGAAGTAGCCTGAGTAGCCATCCAAGAAACAATAGTGAGACTTGCCAGCCAACCGCTCCAACATCTGATCAATAAAGGGTAAAGGATAGTGATCCTTGCGAGTGGCCTGGTTGAGCTTTCGGTAGTCTATGCAGACTCTCCAGCTGTTCTGAGCTCTTGTGGGAATTAGCTCATTTTTCTGGTTGGCCACTACAGTCACTCCAGACCTTTTGGGGACTACCTGAACTGGGCTGACCCACTGGCTATCAGAGATGGGGTAGATAATGCCAGCTTGCAGGAGCTTAGTCACTTCCTTCTTCACCACATCCAGAATAAGGGGATTCAGGCGCCTTTGAGGTTGCCTCACTGGCTTAGCACCCTCTTCCAATGAAATTCGATGCATGCACATGGAAGGGCTAATGCCAACAATATCAGCTAAAGTCCACCCAATCGCCTTCTTATTTTCCTTCAATAATCTCATCAGCTGCTTCTCTTGATTAGGTAGAAGGTTTCTTGCCACAATGACTGGCAGCTGCTCATTGTCCTCCAAGAAGGCGTATTTTAAGTGATCAGGTAGAGATTTTAGCTCCAACTTAGGCGGCTGCTCAGTAGAGGGAAGAAGCTTGGTGGGTTGCACCAATTCTGCAGCATGTACATCAGTTGAACCTGTAGTGCCTGAAAATAAATTTAAGGAAGCAGAACTTTGCCCGGACTGCACAATGTTCACATCAGAATTAACATCCCCAAGCAAGTCAGAATCACCATTTAAATCAGAATCACCATCACTATCTAGTGCATTGCAAAAACTAGAAAAGCATGAAAATTCAGTGCAAACAGGGCACCATTCATTATCAGTACAACCACAAACAACAGCATCATTAACAGATACAAAATCTGGATAATCAACACACAATTCAGCATAAACATCATCAACCACATCATCAATCACATCAATACACAAAACTGAATGATCTTCCCTAGGATGTTTCATGGCATCAAAGATATTAAAATGCACAATACTATCACCAAATTCCATGGAAAGAGTACCAGAATGCACATCTATCTTAGTCCTAACTGTTTTTCAAGAAAGGCCTCCCGAGAATAATCGGGGGTCCACTGCTAGGAGACTCACCCTCCATCTCTAAAATGTAAAAATCAGCAGGGAATATTAATTCATTTACTCTAACTAAAACATCCTCAATCAGACCAGCAGGGTGAGCATTACTCCTATTAGCTAACTGGATAACAACACCAGTAGCACGCAAAGGACCGAGGCCAAGAGAATTATAAACAGATTCAGGCATGACATTTATGGAAGCACCTAAGTCTAACATGCAATCATCAAATTTACAATTTCCAATTATGCAAGGAATTGTAAACGTCCCTAGATCTTTGCACTTCTTAGGCATGGGTTGGATGAGTGCTGACACATTCTGGCTCAAGCACACTCGCTCATTCCCTTTCAGTCGCCTCTTGTTGGTACATAACTCCTTCAGAAATTTGGTATATTTGGGAATCTGCTTGATTGTGTCTAAGAGAGGGATGTTAATTTCAACTTTTCTGAACATCTCTAGGATCTCATTCTCTTGTGCTTTCTCTGCCAACTTTTTGGATTGAAGGGCTCTCTGAGGGAAAGGTAGAGGGATGGGGGTTTCAGACTCATCATTGCCTTGCATCAATGTTTCACTTTTCTTCGCATCAGTCTTCTCCTTTTCTAGTGTTGGTTCAGCCTCAACTGCAGCTTGCTTGGGCTCTTCTAGTTGCTTGCCAGACCTTAGGGATATAGCACTGACATTCCCCTTTGGATTAGGAATTGTCTATGAAGGAAGAGAGTTGTTAGATCCCTGGGGTTGGAGCTGGTTCAGTGATGTTGCTAACTGCCCAATCTGAGTTTGCAAATTCTGAATGGAAGATTTAGTTCTCTGTTGGAATTGCAAAGTGTTCGTTGCAAGCTGCTTCACCAAATGTTCCAGTGAAGGACCACTACTGGTCTGCTGTTGGGGCTGGTGGCTGCTGTTGGGCTGGTGGCTGCTGTTGCACTGGCTGTGGAGGTATAGATTGTTGGAAATTCTGTTTGTGCTGTGGAAACTGCCTATGTTGGTATTGTGGAAAATTCTGTTGGTTCTGGTTCTGATTCTGGTTCCACCTTAAGTTTGGATGATCTCTCCAGCCAGAATTATAAGTGTTTGAAAATGGATTATGTTGCTGTTGATACTGTGGCTTTTTCAGGAAAGACTCCTGCTGCAGCTACTGATTGGTCTGGAGAGGTGGCCTCTTGCAGAGTTGGGCAAGCATCAGTGGGGTGGAGTGGATCAGAACAGATACCACATGGTTTGCTTATCTGTGGAGTAGGAGAATGCACTATTTGTGTCACTGCCAATTGCCTTACTAATGAGGTCAATTCGTCTAGTCTATTTTTCAAGTCTTTGGTGGTCTGCACTGGACACTACTGCTGGTTTCTGGGCACTGTGATATTGGACTGGGGGTGCTTGAATTGAAAACACCCCACTGCTGGTTGCTCTAGTGCTGAATTGTTGGGAATTAGCTGCCATGTTTGCTATCAATTCTCTGGCTGCAGCAGGTGTCTTATCAACTAAGGCTCCACCACTGGCTGCATCCACCATATTTCTGTCCATGGGTAACAAGCCTTCATAGAAGTACACTATCAGCAAATGATCAGATATCTGGTGGTGTGGACAGCTTGCACATAGCCTCTTGAACCTCTCCCAGTATTCATGCAAATTCTCTCCATTTGCTTGCCTTATGCCACATATCTCCTTTCTGATTGCAGTGGCTCTTGAGGCTGGGAAAAACTTCTCCAAAAATAATCTCTTCATGTCATTCCAGCTTCCAATGGATGAGGGTTTGAAGGTAGTACAGCCAGTCCTTAGCTCCTCCATCTAGAGAGAAAGGAAAAGCTCTCAATTTAATATGCTCCTCATCAATTCCTTGTGGTTTCATTGTGCTGCAAACAACATGGAACTCCTTCAAATGCTTATGTGGATCCTCACCTGCAAGACCATGAAACTTGGGAAGCAAATGGATAAGACCAGATTTAAGCTCAAAGTCAGCATCAAGATCAGGATATTGGATGCACAAGGGTTGATAGTTAACGTCAGGTGCAGCCAATTCCTTTAAAGTTCTATTGTCCATGCTATCAGAATTAATGAAACTATTACTAGAATAAGTAAAATCTACACTATTAGAAGAATTAGGAAAATTAACAGATGGAACAGAATCAGAATGCTCAATATGCTGAATATGCTCAGACTCAAGATCAAGTTCAGTAACAATCCTATGACTTAGCCTAGAATCCCTTCTAGCAACATGCAATGTTCTCTCTATTTCAGGATCAAAAGCAATCAGGTCTTGTGTATTGTTACTACTCCTAGTCATACAGCATAAGGCATAACAGGCAAAAACACTAATAGCATACAAAATATGTAAACTACACTAAGAAATTAGCCAAAATAAAATCAGAAACACTATCAAATGAATTTTAAAAATTATGGGACCACCACAGTAAAATTCTAAAATGTATTTTTTGATTTTCTATAATTTTTTGACGATTTTTAAAAATCATGAAAATAAAAAAAAAATGAAA
The DNA here is from genome assembly GCA_019955255.1 of Castanospermum australe. NCBI lineage: Eukaryota > Viridiplantae > Streptophyta > Magnoliopsida > Fabales > Fabaceae > Castanospermum > Castanospermum australe. The sequence goes on along the minus strand of NSJW01000253.1, from coordinate 342,820 downwards.
AAGTGGTCTAAACGATGGAATTTAGCAAGAAAACTCATACCAGATGAAGGAATTTCGAGATTTTGACCCCAGATAAGCCCCAAAGGGGTTAGTTTTGCTCAGGATGGTGGATAAACTTTGGATACCTAGCCTCAGCACCTAACTCCACAGGTTAGTCCAATTATGCGACACTTGCGACACTTTTGACACTTTCGACACTACTAAGCTACTCTACTCTACTCAAGTGTGGAACAAAGAATAAAATGAAATGCATCTACTCTACTCTAATCTGCTGTTAATATGCAATAATAGAGATCAAAAGAACAATGCAAAAATTCCCCGGCAACGGCGCCAAAATTTGACGTGAACTGTCGAACTCACTCAAATTAACCAGGCTTATAAAGAAATTTGTAATATAGGACAACCTGGATCGTCTCCCAAGGATTTTTGCATAGAACTAAATCACTCAATTAAAAACAAAACAATAAATAGGGGGGGGTTTTAATTCGATTAAAATTAAAGCAAGAGAAAATTAATGCAAGAGATAAAACGAAATTAACAATTTAAAAGCAATCAACCAACCCAGAATTGAGGTTTCAAGGACATCCGTCACTGGACAAAGAATTACTGAATCTCGTGGTTGACCCTAAACAAATCGGAATCCCTGCATTCATATAGGAACCCTCTCTACTAGACAATCACCTAGCATTTAATCAAACACATGGCGCATTCACTCATGCCATCGCATAGTGTTCACTTCAACCTGTTTTGATTTTAAGTCCCTTGGGTTAATCAACCTAAATATTAAAATCTAACATTTAATCCCTTCCCCTGAATGATCAAAATACAGAAATCATAAACAAAAACCTCATGAACAAACCTCATTCGCTCGGATTCAACGTACACAATCGTGTTGCTCAATTCGAGTAAAGGGGGAAGAGAAACAGATTCAGTTCATGGAGAGCACGAGTCCTCTGGATTCAACAGCAGAAACCTCAACTCATGAGTTGATTGAATGGAAAGTTAGCCTACCATGGCTGGGAAAAAACAGAAAACGAAAAGGAAAGAAAAAGAAGAACAAGATGAAGAGAAGAGAGAAAACAGAAGAGGTGTAGATCTGAAATTTCTCAAAATCAAAAGCTGCTGTTCATGTTACCCTAATATGCTATTTAAAACTAAAACTAAACAGGGTCAGGGCTCCAAAACTGGCCCAATTAAAATCATAACTAATGGCTTTGGTCCCATGTAATTTGGACTCCTAATTACAAAGTTAAGCCCAATTAACTAAACATAGCTCTAGAATTTCGTGACTGACTTTGGCTCCAATTTTGACTGCCTTCTTGTCCGAATTTGGCCTTCAAGCTTGTAATACCATTTGTAGCTCTTTGAGTTATCTGCAAAACGAAACAAGAATGAGGTTAATCGGATACCTATAACAAAAGTTATGATCAAAATACTGGAACAGTGTAAATCTGGAAAAAAAATAGCACGAAAATAAATTAAATCCAATTAAAAGCCCAAAGCCCAATTTAGACCAAAAATCATTAATTACACACTAAACAGCCCTAAAATCATTAATCGAATGCAACAATTAAGTGTGATAAAATTCAATTATCAGGTACTCAACCATATCCTATATAATCAACATACAATCTCATTTATTATAATAAGAGCATGCAGATATAGTTTAAGCTCCTATATTACCGCCCATAACTAATTTAGTTCTTAAATATTCATGGCACGCAAAACACAAAACCTCCTACTACTTATATATAAACAGTCCTAATAATGTTCTAAGCCAGAGACTCTAGCCTAATGGCACTTAAGAACTTAATTATATATACGTATATAACTATATATGTATTTATAGGTTTAATCCCTATTCAGTAATTGCATAGACCGAACATCCTCCATGCTCCAATAGTTGTTGTCATTGGTACAACAACTGGACTGATAAGAGATTGTGGGAAACTGAATTGAAAGTGGCTCCAAAGTTCCTTGGTATGAGGGTGGAGAGTAGATCTACATGGGCTCAGCCATGGTGGACACTTGGCTAGTGCTTGCTTGGTGATCATTCATCTCAGAACTCTACTGCTGGAAGTTCTCAGCTTGCTTGATGTGCTTCTGGATCCTAGTCCTCCAGTAGTTCTTAGTCTCATTGTCAGTTCTTCCAGGTAGATGCTTCGCGATTTTGGACCACCTACATTGGTGAATGATTTGTAAAAGACAGTAACAGATAACTGAATAGTACTAGTGGTTTTGTTTGGTCGTCAAGAAATTTAGAACCTAAACTTGTAAAGTGAATGAGTAAATGTTGTCAATTCTCTAACAAACATAAAAATGTCTTACGACTGTTTATTATAAGCAGGCTTTCTCACATCAAAAGTTTGGCTGAGTATATAATTAATGAGACAAAGAAAATTCAAGGTAACTAAAATGTTAGACTGTAGACCCATGGATAATGATGTGCAAAAAACCAGAAGAATGTGATTAGGTTATAGAAATGTGTGGTGAGAGAGTGTGTACATGTGTGTGTGCGTGTGAGAAAGAGAGAGAGAGAGCTCAAACATATGTGTATAATTTCTTGAAAAAGAAAAGTACAAAGTTGAAATTTAATGAAAAGGTGCCTATGCGTGTACACATTATATTGTTAAGCAAAAAGTGGCAACACGAATATTAAAAGGGTGTTGTAGTCTCTGATTGAGACAATGTTCCATGGCTGAGAATAAAAGTGATGTTAATTGGACTCACACATATAAAACGACTATTTTTGAGGTATGCTGAAGGCCACTTTGGTATATGGGAATGATGCATTGGCTTTGCACTTGGGGCTCTCCGAGATCACCAAATAAGATTTCTCAATCCATGCCACAGGTAGAAAGTACGGCTCAATTCAAACATCTCCAATTATCTTGTCCATATTCCTTTCATTTTATTGTCCACATAAAAACAGTTCTATGTTTCTTTATCCAATCACAAATTTTCAAGGAAATTTTAAATATGTCACCTTCTAATTTTCTCCGTTTCTTGTATTTTGACTCATATATACCGACTCATTATCAATCTCTCTACTTTTCAAGAAAATTGTATGTGTGTATTACGACTCAAACCTATGAGGAATCTATTTTAAAAGACTAACTTATTAGGACTTAAGTACCACACCGGGTGGTAGCCTATCAATATTCAGTGCAGCACCTCCTCTCTTTGGATAGGTAGCCATTTTCGTACAATTATTATGATTCAAATTTATGAGGAGCCTATCCCAAAAGACTAGTCTATTATATGGGAATGTCTCATGGCTTAAGTACTAGATTGGGTTTCATATTTTGCTTAATATAGGACATAACAATGTGTCAAAAGCCTGTCCAATTTTCCTTATCCTAACTAGTCATCAAAGCTAGTTATTTTATATTTAATAAATGTTTATTTGAGAATTAGTTTGAATCCAAGTTTTTCTTTATGTTTTTTTTTTCTTCTTAGTGGTTAGGCTTGTTTTCTTGGTTGAGAGGGAGTTGGATACTAAGAAAGGTGTTAGAAATGTGTCTCATGTTTAATGTGAATTAGGCATGATTTAATTAAAACATATTAAAGGGCTAAAAGGTAAATTAGTTGTAAGTTAAAGGAGGTTATGAAAAGGATAATTAAGTAATTGCTTGATGGGAGCAATTATCTGATGATTGTGGGATGTTATCCTAGTGATAACTGATGGTTTTGAAATTTCGAAAGAAACTGATAACTGATGGTGCTATCTGATGGTTTTGAATTTTAAATTAAACTCCCCATATATTCAGTCTCTACCCATAAGGATACGCTAAGAGTTTATTTCCATTAGAAAGTGAAAAGCGTAAGCAAGAAAGGGGAAGGGACCGATAAAGATTCAACAATCAAGAAGGCTTTCAGATCTGAAGTTTATTCTGTATCATGGACAAAGGTTAGTACCATTTAGTGATTTGATTTTAATGTATATGAAGATCATGAATTCCTAAGATCCTAATTGTGTTCTAGTATGATGAACGATAATGTAAAGGACACAAATTTATGTTTACATGTGGTATCAGAACAAGGTTTGGGAATTCATGATTTTTCATGTATGATAATTTTTAAATCGTTCTCACAAAATGGACAAAGAGAAAGATTTGAGAACTCCAGATCTGAGAAATAGTTCAAAAAAAAAGGGGAAAAATCGCCAGAAAGCGTTCCCTTAGAAAGTTCCTCTGCTTTCCGTCAAAGGTTCCGACGTCCCTCTGCTTTCCGGCGACGAGCATTCCTGATCTCCATGCGTGACCCTCTGCGGAGATGAACGCCGGAATCTAGGACCGAATCCTGGCGAGGTGCGTGTGGATCTTGGAGGACTACATGGCCGACGACTGGTACTTGTCGACGCTCGCGAAGGCCATGAGGCTGAGCTGAGACGGAAGGAACGGATTCGGGGTTTTTGGGCTTGACGGACCACGTGCGAGACAGATCCTGGACTTGCAGATCTCTCGTTTCCAAGTGGGGATTTCAGATCGCTGTTGAGATTGCTGTCGAGACCTATTGAGATTGCTGTTGCTGCAACTGTGGTGTGGAGGGGTTGCTACCACCCAAGAGGAAACCGAATCTGACGCAGCTTCTGGTTCTGGGGCTCCGGCTAGGACTCGGGCTTCTGTGTTGCTTATCTGATATGGTGGATTCTGGGTTACAACTGCAAAAGCCTCCTGCAAGCCCCGTCGAAGAGATTGGCCTGTCTGCCTCAGTGTCCCATTCCTCCACAGAGACGCGTTTGGAGGGGCTGAGACGCAACTGACTCGTCGGCGCTCCGGATTTGTGTCGCGTGATGCCTCTTGCAAGTTCGGGGATTGGCGCCGCCGAAGGGATTGACCGGAGATAGGTGACGACCGGACTATGATGGTTCGTATGATGTTGATGGGATTAAAAAAAAAATGAATGTGAAATTTTAATCTCGTAATTATTTAGAAAATATTTTGTTTGGAATTAAGTATGGTAGATTTGTTAGTCACCAAAGTGGCCAAATCCTTATGAATTGTTTTTAATTCTGAACATTATGATTGTGTTTCAATTACCCATAATTTTGATGCTATAAATAACATGAAAATTATTGTTTTTATTATGGGTAAATTGAAGTTCATTATTATAAGGCCGTTAAGGATCAACCCAAAGGTTGATTGCTTGTCTTTATAATAAATGAGCATGAATGTTGGTGATGTGAAATATACTATTAGTTATATTTATATATCCAAAGATAATAAATATTTCTAGTTAGTGTATACATCATTGCCAAATTATGTGAAATTTCTATTAGCATCATTATGTTGAATGTTGTATATTAATGGATTGCCCAAAGGTGAACATCAATATGCATTGTATGAAATGTATCTGAATATGTGCAGCATGTTGATGTATATATCTGTATAACTCAAAGTATTAATGTTTTCAAATTTTATTCCTTGCAGTACTAGTTGCTACACATTCACTGTTCTCAACTGTTGCAGTTTTTAATGGACTCAACTTCTCTGAATGGAGTGAGCAAAACTAATTTTACCTTGGGGTAATGGATCTGGATTTAGCTCTTAGAGAAGAGAAACCTAGTGCTATTACTGTTACAAGTACTGAAGAGGAAAAGGTCCATTATAGAAACTGGAAAAGATCTAACAGGTTGAGTCTGATGTACATACGAATGAACATTGCCATCAACATTAAGTCAGCTCTTCCACAAACTGAAAGTGCCAAAGAAATGATGAACCTTATGGAAGAGCACTCCCAAACTGCTGATAAGTCTCTTGCTAGGACACTAATGAGTATACTGACTACCATGAAATTTGATGGTTATCGTACAATGTATGAGCATATTATTGAGATGACGAATATTGCAGCAAGACTGAAGTCATTGGGGATGGATGTGCATGAAAATTTCCTGGTGCAGTTCATCCTGAACTCATTACCGGCTGAGTATGGTCCTTTCCAAATAAACTATAATACCATGAAGGATAAATGGAATGTGTATGAATTGCACAGTATGTTGGTTCAGGAAGAGACCAAACTCAAGAACCAGGGAATTCATTCCATCAATTATGCGAAAGGTCAAGGAGCTGAAAAGAAAAGTTTCAAGAAACATGAGAAGAAAGGAGGAGGACCTCTGAAGGTTAATGAGGCTTCTTCTTCTAAAATTCATAAGAAGGAACATAATGGAAATATATGTCATTTCTGTAAAATGGCTAGGCACTTCCAAAAGGATTGCCCGAAACATAAGGCTTGGTTCGAAAAGAAAGGTAAGCCTAGTGCTTATGTATATTATGAATCAAACCTAGCTGAAGTTCCTTATAACACTTGGTGTATTGATTTTGGATGTACTACTCATGTTTCTAATATGTTGCAGGGATTCCTTACAACCCAGGCCATAAAGCCAAATGAAAAGTTTGTCTTCATGGGCAATGGAATGAAAGCTCCAGTGGAAGCTATCGGGACTTATCGTTTAATCTTTGACACTGGATATCATTTAGATTTATTGGAAACTTTGTATGTACCTAGTATAATTAGGAATTTAGTTTCAATTTCTAAACTTGATAAGGCTGGATCTTCCTTTAGATTTGATAGTGGTTTGTTTCAGTTTCTACAAGCACAATCATTTGATTGGCAATGGTACCTTATGTGATGGATTATATAAATTATGTCTTGATAATCTATATGCTAAAATACTTATGACCTTGCATCATAACATTGGCACTAAACGTGCCTTAATAAATGAATGTTCTGCTTACTTATGGCATAAACGCTTAGGACATATTTCTAAAGAAAGAATGGAAAGATTGGTAAAGAATGAAATCCTTCCGGATTTATATTTTACTGATCTGAATGTATGTGTGGATTGTATTAAAGGTAAAAAAACAAAAACACACAAAGAAAGGAGCCACAAGAAGCACTCAGCTTCTTGAAATTATACAGACTGATGTATGTGGGCCTTTTGATGTTAACGCTTTCAATAAAGAAAGATACTTTATCACCTTTATTGATGATTATTCACGTTATGGTTATGTTTATTTGCTACATAATAAATCTCAGGCTGTAAATGCTTTGGAGATTTACATTGATGAAGTTGAAAGGCAATTAGACAGAAAGGTGAAAATTGTCAGATTTGATAGGGGTGGATATGATTATGGAAGGTATGATGAAAGCAGACAACATCCAGGTCCATTTGCTAAATTCCTTGAAAAGAGAGGCATATGTGCTCAATACACAATGCCAGGTATACCACAACAAAATGGTGTGTCAGAAAGGCGTAATAGGACCTTGTTAGATATGGTTAGGAGTATGTTAAGTAATTCATCTTTACCCATTTCGTTGTGGACTTATGCTCTTAAAACTGCCATGTATCTGTTGAATAGGGTTCCTAGTAAGGCAGTTCCAAAGACTCCTTTTGAATTGTGGACTGGAAGGAAACCTAGTCTAAGGCACCTGAATGTTTGGGGTTGTCAGGCAGAAATTAGATACTATAATACATAAGAAAAGAAACTAGATGCAAGAACAATCAGTGGATATTTCATTGGTTATCCAGAAAAATCGAAAGGGTATAGATTTTATTGTCCTAAGCATACTACAAGGATTATTGAAACTGGAAATGCTAGGTTCATTGAGAATGGTGAAGTTAGTGGGAGTGAAACACCACGTAAAGTGGAGATTCAAGAATTGAGAGTACAAGTTCCCTTGACTTGTGTATCTAATAAAGTTGTTGTTCCTCATGTTGTTGTACCAATTAATAATAACGAAGAACAACAAATAAATGATCCCACTACTCACAATGAAATTATAGTAAATGAACCGAATGAGCCCATAGTAGAAGAACCACAACAAATAGCATTAAGAAGATCTCAAAGAGAAAGGAGATCCGCTATTTCTAATGACTATGTGGTATATCTACAAGAGTTTGAACTTGACTTGGGAATGGAGGATGATCTAGTTACGTTTTCACAAGCCATGAATAGTAACAATGGTGAAAATTGGTTAGATGCCATGAAAGAAGAGTTGAAATCTATGGAACAGAATGATGTTTGGGACCTTGTTGAGTTACCAGAAGGTTGTAAGAGAGTTGGATGTAAATGGGTCTTTAAGACCAAACGTGACTCTCATGGTAGCTTAGAACGTTACAAGGCCAGACTAGTTGCAAAAGGATTCACTCAGAAAGATGGCATCGACTATAAGGAGACCTTTTCACCGGTATCCAAGAAAGATTTTTTAAGAATCATTATGGCTTTGGTAGCTCATTATGATTTAGAGTTATACCAAATGGATGTGAAAACTGCCTTTCTAAATGAGAATTTAGAGGAAGATGTATACATGGACCAACCAATGGGGTTCATAGAAAAAGGGAAAGAGCACATGGTGTGCAAACTTAAGAAATCAATATACGGACTTAAACAAGCTTCACGACAATGGTACCTTAAGTTTAACGATACCGTTGTTTTCTTTGGATTTAAAGAAAACACCGTCGATCGGTGTATATATCTAAAGGTCAGTGGGAGCAAGTTTATATTTTTGATTCTGTATGTTGATGACATCTTGCTTGCAACTAATAATCTTGGTCTTCTAAGTGAGACTAAGATATTTCTCTCTAGTAACTTTGAAATGAAAGATATGGGTGAGGCAACCTATGTGATTGGGATAGAGATATTCCATAACAGATCACAAGGATTGTTAGGGTTGTCTCAGAAAGCATATATTAATAAAGTTTTAGAGAGATTTGGAATGTAAGAGTGCTCATCATCTCCGGTTCTAAATTCAGAAAGGAGACAAATTTAGTCTCATGCAATTTCCTAAAAATGATTTGGAACGGAAAGAAATGGAAGGAATTTCATATGCATCGCTTGTTGGGAGCTTAATGTATGCTCAGACTTGTACGAGACCAGATATTAGTTTTGCAGTTGGAATGTTAGGAAGGTACCAGAGTAATCCTGGTATGGATCATTGGAAAGCTGCAAAGAAAGTTCTGAGATATTTGCAAGGAACAAAGAATCACATGCTTACTTATAGGAAATCTAACAACCTTGAAGTCATTGGATATTCAGATTCAGAGTTTGCCAGATGTATGAACACAAGAAAATCCACTTTTGGCTATTTGTATCTTTTAGCTGGAGGAGCTATATCATGGAAAAGTGTGAAGCAGTCTGTAATTGCTGCATCCACTATGGAAGCTGAATTTGTGGCATGCTTTGAGGCCATGGTTCAGGCTAAAAAGCTATGGAACTTTATTTCAGGGCTTGGATTGGTCGACAGTATTGATAGGTCGCTGAAAATTTATTGTGACAATTCCGCAGCAGTATTCTTTTCTAAAAACGACAAGTATTCCAAAGGTGCTAAGCATATGGAGTTGAAATACTTTGTCGTTAAAGAAGAGGTTCAGAAACGTAGAGTGTCGATAAAGCATGTTAGCACCGATCTTATGATAGCTGATCCCTTGACGAAGGGATTACCGCTCAAAATATTTACTGGTCATTTGTATAGTATGGGCATTATGTCAGCTAATGACTGTTGATCATTATTATAATTATTGACTATTGACGCTCTGAGCTCATTAATATATAAGTTTTTTGAAATTTTTCCTGTTTTTTTAAATTTATGTATACATGCATGTATGAATGATGATGTTGAAATACAGGATTTGTCCTTAATGAAGACATTATTGTTTGTTATGGGACATAATGTATACTTCCATTAAAGTATCATATTAGGGAGAAGAGCTAATATAGTGGTACATGGAAGGAACAATGCCAATTTGATAGTGTAGAACCGCCATGATTCTTGTTGGTTTTATTCCTAATTATGAATTATGATGCAACTAATGTATGAAACCTTTAGCCCAATTTATGTGCATTACAGTTGATGTTTTATTAAATCATGAAATGACATTTACCACATGAGCCAAGTGGGAGAATGTTAGAAATGTGTCTCATGTTTAATGGGAATTAAACATGATTTAATTAAAACATATTAAAGGGTTAAAAGGTAAATTAGTTGTAAGTTAAGGGAGGTTATGAAAAGAATAATTAAGTAATTGCTTGATGGGAGCAATTATCTGATGATTGTGGGATGTTATCCTAGTGATAACTGATGGTTTTGAAATTCGAAAGAAACCGATAGCTGATGGTGCTATCTGATGGTTTTGAATTTCAAATTAAACCCTCATATATTCAGTCTCTACCCATAAGGATACGCTAAGAGTTTATTTCCATCAGAAAGTGAAAAGCGTAAGCAAAAAAGGAGAAGGGACCGATAAAGATTCAACAATCAAGAAGGCTTTCAGATCTGAAGTTTATTCCGTATCATGGACAAAGGTTAGTACCATTTATTGATTTGATTTTAATGTATGTGAAAATCATGAATTCCTAAGATCCTAATTGTGTTCTAGTATGATGAACCATAATGTAAAAGACACAAATTTATGTTTACAAAAGGTACTAGGGTGGAGCTAGATAGTTAATGTGTGCACTATGTAAGTTTATCCTCTAGGGGAGGCTCTCAAATTTACAAGGACACATGCCCTTGTCAAGAAGAGCCAAAACTGTATGCTTCGGGTGTATTTCCCCCAAACTCCTAGAAATTTGTCTTTCATCGGAACTAGAAAGCTATTAAGATGTACCCCACTTCCATGAGTTCAGCCTAAAATGGAAGCTCGATCCTCTTCTCCAACCTACTTGGTTCTCATTCACAAGGTGCCTTATAGAGATAGCCAGTTATAAATTTAATGGCTATAGGAAATTAAAGTAGCTTTATAGTTTTATATACGAGTGAATAATATTCTTGAGAAACAATCTTTTCCTTTCTCATTTATTTCTTGTTTAAGAAATGTAACTCTTTTCTAGCTATCTTCAATCCTTTTCCTTTTCGTATGTAGTCTTTATTGCCTTCTGTAAATTTGATTTACATTTTATTTTACGAATTTTTTTACAAAAAAGAAAACAGTCTAAAGTGAAAAAAAAAAATTTGTTATGGGGTTTCTCATTTTTATTCATCTGAAAATCGATGTAGTATATCTGTAGTTAAACTAAATCTTAATATATCAAATTATATAGCAAACCTAGAATCTTTTCAACCTCCAACGTTCTGATATTCTTAGAATTTCAAAAATAAAATAAATTTGAATAAGAAGAAAAAATTGCATTCATTAATTTCTTGGAAAATTTTGAAAGACGGTCATGGTTCAAAATGAAAGATAAAAAGAAGGATGTTTAGCATTGATGTCCTGTAATTCACTGTGCTCTTGATAGATCTAAGGACCTCTCTTTCACCAACCTTATGTATATGGAGATCCACAGCATATATGACAACTTGTGCTCCATCATCGTTATATTATAACTCTAAGGGAAGCGAAGAGAAAGGGATTGAGTGCAACATGAAGGAAAAATACATAACAAAGTTACAAAAAGGAAATCAGAAACAACCATTTTGTTGGCGGCTCTAAAAATTTAGAAACATGTTTTTGAGAAGGAATATTTGAGGCCATAAGTTATATAAACCCCCATGTGTTGCAACCTTTCACTTGGCTAGAATTCTCTCCCCCTCAAAGAGTCTTCCAAGAATGTACTAATGCTGCCTTCTAGTGGTGTGCTCCCAAAGCCAAATACAAGTTAAAAGAGAGCGAAGAACATCTTTCTTCGTTCGAAGACCAAAACTTTTTTGTGTTAGGATATCATTTCCGCAGAAAAAAAAGGACGAAGATCTCAGTGTAGAACACATGCACAGTGCAATTGCTTTTGTATAACCACCATCGTATTCACATGAACAACCATCGTATTCGCATGAACATATGTAGTAATTAAATTCACCTGTTTCCCCATTTTGCGTGAAGTTCCATGATCAAAAGCTGTTCCTCGGGTGTAATATTCCCTCTTCTTACATCAAGATGGAGGTAGTTTAGCCACCTGAGTCGGCAACTCTTCCCAGAACGTTTAAGACTTACAGAAACATGATGATGAATCATTCTCTCGCACCCACCCTAGGGTTTCATGAGGAATAGACGAGAAAAAAAAAAAGAAAAAGGAAGGAGTGAACTCAAACAAGTAATATATAGTGAGAAGAAAAAAAAAAAGGCATGCTCACCAGCAGCTTTGGCTAAGGAGTTCCAGACACCTTCCCCATGATTGGCAATACAGTTGATCAAGATCAAGTCTTCTTCCATGGTCCATGGCCCCTTTCTCACTACAGGATCTTGGGATGAGTTGCACGGTCTTTTATCCATTATTTTGTATGAGAGAGAAAGAAAGAGGAAGAGAAACGCACACACAGTTAAACAGAAAGAGAGAGAGAGAGAGAGAGAGGTGAAGAGAGATACGAGATCATAATGGGGGTTGGAGGGTTTAAATAGAGGGAACACTAAGATGATTTGTTAATTTTTTTTTTCTTTTAGTGACAAGAAGAGGTTTTTACGTGCCTAACTATGTTTATGATATCAACACGCATGCATGACTATATTTTGTTTCTTCGGGCAAACTATAAATTGGAGACTAATATCCAACGTTCTGAAAACCGAATCGGTCATTAAATTGGTGGAGGTACTGATTCAAAGTTCAATGGTTCAACCGTGGTCGAACCAAAATATATTTAAATATATATTTATATTTATATATAAATATAAGTATATTTTATATATATATATATAATTATTTATATACTAATAAAATAAATAAAAATTATAAAAATACAATATAAATTAATAATAAAATTATTTGAAACATAAAAAAAATAGTGTCATAAACCAAAAAAATATTACATTCATATAAGCAACACAACATTAATTCACATAACAATATAGCATATAAATTAACTAAAATAAACATAATTCACTGGTTTTTGATCGGTTTTTGATCGATTCGCTAGTTTTTGACCCTACCGGTTCTGAGAGGTTATCCGAATTGGTGAGGGGATCAGTTTCCAGTCCGACCAGTTGAACTGGCCGATCCAGTCCAGTTTTCAGAACTGTGCTAATATCTCTACGTCCTCCTTAGTAATATAAGCATATAAACTCAGAACATAAGGTGTCTTTGTATAAATACAATTTTCAAAAGAAGAAAAAGATAAGATATTTTAGAAATATCACAGAGCCTCATTGGGTTGTAAGAATCTTATGCATACAGTGGAAAATGGAAAGGATGTATGGTGCATTAGAGACTAAAATAAAAGATAGCAACAACTTATACGAAAATCAAGAATATACATCTTACAAATTTATTGTTTATTCAATTATGTAATGATATTTTATCAAAATATAAATCTGATAACTTTTGTGATCAATCATTCTCAATTTCACACTTCACTCTTTGTATATATTATATTTTACACTTCAAAATATTTTTATATTTAAAATGTATAATCTAGAAAGTAAATAAAAGGGGAATCCAATGTAAGTATAAATTAAATGCCATATATGACTTTAAAATACCTTAATTAGCAAGGTTGAATGCATACCTGACTTCGAAATGATTTTTATAGACCGATCTAAGCTAGGTTAGGTCTTCTTTCCCTACTCCAAATCTTAATGTGTTTCTCAATGGGTAAAGCTCAAATAAGGTATGAAGAGGAGAGGGGACCTAACTTATATATAGGTGTCATGTCAAAACCCTAACCATGCCCTTCCATCATGGGCATGCAAGATTTGGCATACATTAACAGTGGCTTGACATTACCAAAAAAAAAATGCAATTAGTGACAATTACATATGAGGTTTAGCAGCCGTTTTAACCACTGCAAATTAAACACGTTTAGCGGTAGTTGCATAAACGCTACAAAAAGGTGTCACGAAATAGTTTAGCGGCAATTTTGACCAACTGCTAGATCAACAGCCGCTAAATACCTATTGGTGGCGGTTTTCAGCCTCTTGCAAGAAACTCTTTTAGTGGCCATTTTTTGTTTTTGTTTTTTGCCATTTAGCGGCAGTTTATAGCCACCACTATCTTTTTCTGGACAATTAGAAACCATGAATTCAAATTTGGCAACACCAATGGGCAGTGGTTGCTAAACGTAAATTTTGATTTTTCAAGTGCGTTTGACGGTGGAACCACCGCTATATTAAAGTTTAAAATTTGTTCTTTATTTGGCATCAATTTTTAAACCACCACTATTATCTTTGTATTTTTTTTAACTGATGTATTTATATTTTTTATCATTGACGTGAACTGTCGAACTCACTCAAATTAACTAGGCTTATAAAGAAATTTGTAATATAGGATAACCTAGATCGTCTCCCAAGGATTTTTGTATAAAACTAAATCACTCAATTAAAAACAAAACAATAAACAGGGGGGGTTTTAAATTCGATTAAAATTAAAGCAAGAGAAAATTAAAGCAAGAGATAAAACGAAATTAATAATTTAAAAGCAATCAACCAACCCAGAATTGAGGTTTCAAGGACATCCGTCACTGGACAAAGAATTACTGAATCTCGTGGTTGACCCTAAACAAATCGGAATCCCTGCATTCATATAGGAACCCTCTCTACTAGACAATCACCTAGCATTTAATCAAACTCTTGGCGTGTTCACTCATGCCATCGCACAGTGTTCACTTCAACCTGTTTTGATTTTAAGTCCCTTGGGTTAATCAACCTAAATATTAAATCTAACATTTAATCCCTTCCCCTGAATAATCAAAATACAGAAATCATAAACAAACCTCATGGACAAACCTCATCCGCTCGGATTCAACGTACACAATCGTATTGCTCAATTCGATTAAAGGGGGAAGACAAACAGATTCAGTTCATGGAAAGCACGGGTCCTCTGGATTCAATAGTAGAAACCTCAACTCATGGGTTGATTGATTAGAAAGTTAGCCTACCATGGCTGGGAAAAAAATAGAAAACGAAAAGGAAAGAAAAAGAAGAACAAGATGAACAGTAGAGAGAAAAGAAGAGAGGTGTAGATATGAAATTTCTCAAAAATCAAAAGCTGCTATTCATGTTGCCCTAATATGCTATTTAAACCTAAAACTAAACAGGGTCAGGGCTCCAAAACTGGCCCAAATTAAAAACATAACTAATGGCTTTGGTCCCATGTAATTTGGACTCCTAATTACAAAATTAAGCCCAATTAACTAAACATAGCTCCAGAATTTCGTGACTGACTTTGGCTCCAATTTTGACCGCCTTCTTGTCCGAATTTGGCCTTCAAGCCTCTAATACCATTTGTAGCTCTTTGAGAAACAAGAATGAGGTTAATCGGATACCTATAACAAAAGTTATGATCAAAATACTGGAACAGTGTAAATCTGGAAAAATAGCACGAAAATAAATTAAATCCAATTAAAAGCCCAAAGCCCAATTTAGACCAAAAAATCATTAATTACACACTAAACAGCCCTAAAATCATTAATCAAATACAACAATTAAGTGTGATAAAATTCAATTATCAAATGCCCCCACACTTATCCTTTTGCACTCCTGGGCAAAATTAAAAACTCAAAACAAAACTAAAGAAATGATAAAACAAAAATAAAGACTAAAAGATAAACCTCTCCTATCTAACAATTGTCAAGAATGCAAAACTTGAACAGGGAATACAAAATTTCAAAAGATCAACTAATCATGACAGAAATTTCTTCATCTCAAGTTATAAAACATGGCAATCTCAATTGATGATGCTAATCACGCAAAATGGCCTCTCAAGGTATGCTCTCAATCAATCTCTCAAGTGTATAAGGTAGCAAGTGTATCACTCAAATTTCCACTCAAGAAAATTACCCTACCATAAGCTTGCTCAAATTCTACTTCTCCACTACTCAAAAACACATGCATACACAAATTAAGAGGACTTATTATTCATGGTTGTAATGGGGCTATGGTGAAGGCATGGACAAGTTTGTAAATGAAAGGCTAAGCAACCAAGAAATTTAAAAGAGCATTAGTCAAGAAACACAAAGGTTTGTTCAAAACCAACTAAATGAAATGCACTTTTACAAACAAGTCGCCTTTTTCAACAAAACTCTTTTCCTTCCCCAAAACTCATTATTACACACCAAATTTTTCTCAAATTGACTTTTTTTTTTTTCATATATATACATTCTTTTTCAGCTTTTTTTTTCTTTCTTTTTTATCTCTCTTTTTTTTTTTTGAGAAAAATTCCACAATTACTTACACAAGCACAATGACCAAACTAATGCCAAATGACAATTAGCATCGGATACCTCCCCCACACTTAAAATGTTGCACGCCCTGGGCAACCCCCACACTTAAATACAACACTAAGGTGAAACCAATGCTTAATAAATTTCCAAGGTGTGGAATAAAATGGTTTTACGCTTACGCTTGTAATATGGCTAAGACAAGGATGATACAAAAAGGCACGAAGGGGCTAACCAACGGGAATATAATGCAAGGGATGGCTATCTGGCCAAAGTGGTAAATAAAAGAAAGAAGGCCTCTATCATATTTATGCATGCCAGTGAAAAATACATTTTCAAAAAGAAAAAGGGCAAATTCTAGAGAACAAAATCATGAGCAGAAGCACACAAGAAAGAAAGAATGGCAGAAAATAAATTCCATTCACACAGGCCCAAAATCTGACAAGGGTCAATACCAGCACGCAATCACCATCACAAAATCAACTACCAAGTCAGATAATCTAAGAGTTGAGAAATTTAGTCCAACCAGAATGATCCATCAAAAACAAAATATCCAAGTTGAAAACTATGTACATCTCAACAATTATCACAAGGAGGGTTCAGACTGTATTATTCGCAAAATCCTGTTATTAACAATCTAAGTTGAAATTAAAAATGCAAAGAAAAGAAAAATAGAGAAAAGAGGAAGAAGACTCCCTATCCTCCTGAGGGAGGGTACGTGGCATCAGTTAGCCTAATCTTTGCCTCCACTGGCTGCTGCTGGAGTCCCTCATAAAAATGCTTAAGGCGATGTCTATTCATTGTGAAAGTACTCCTGGTCCGCTCATCACACAGTTCTACTACACCAAAAGGAAAAACATTAGTAATCACAAAAGGACCATCCCATCTAGATCTAAGTTTACCAGGCATAAATTTAAGACGGAAGTTAAATAAGAGGACTTTCTGGCCCACAACAAACTTTTCTCTCAAGATTTGCTTATCATGGAATGCCTTTGTCTTTTCCTTGTATAAATGCGAACTCTCATAGGCATCCAATCTAAACTCTTCCAGTTCTTGCAATTGCAGCTTCCTCTCCACCCGCGACTGGGCCAAATCCATGTTGCACTGCTTAATGGCCCAATATGCCTGATGCTTCAACTCTACCGGAAGATGACATGCCTTACCAAAGACAAGCTGATAGGGAGACATCCCAATCGGAGTCTTGTAGGCAGTCCGATATGCCCACAAAGCGTCATCTAGCCTCTTGCTCCAATCTTTCTGGTTAGAGTTAACAGTCTTTTGAAGGATTTGCTTAATCTCTCTGTTCGAGATTTCAGCTTGGCCATTGGTCTGTGGGTGGTATGCTGTGGCAACCTTGTGAATCACTCCATACTTCCGTAATAAAGCATCCATGCTTCGGTTACAAAAATGAGAGCCCTGGTCACTAATAATAGCTCTAGGAACACCAAACCTGCAGAAAATGTGAGACTTGACAAAATCTACAACCACAGCAGAATCATCAGTCCGGGTGGCTTTCGCCTCAACCCATTTTGAGACATAATCAACAGCCGGCAATATGTAAGTAAAACCATGGGAAACAGGAAATGGACCCATAAAATCAATACCCCAAACATCAAAAACTTCACAAAAACAGTATAGGTTACTGGGGCATCTCATGCCTACGGGAAATACTCCCTGCCCTTTGACAGTTCTCACATGACTTGCAAAACATATATGAATCATGAAACAAGGAAGGCCAAAATAAACCAGAATCTAACACTTTCCTAGCAGTTCTTTGGGGTGCAAAGTGACCACCACAGGCAGAAGCATGGTAAAAATGTAAAATGGAATAAAACTCATTATCAGGCACACATCTCCTAATTACTTGGTCATTACAGAATCTCCACAAAATAAGGGTCATCCCAAACATAGTATTTAGATTCATTTTTCAATTTCAGAGTCTGGGCCCTAGTGGAATCAGCAGGTAAAATACCAGCAACCAAATAATTTACCAAGTCAGCATACCATGGAAGCTTACCTTGCAGCTGTAAAAGCTGCTCATCAGGAAAATCATCACGAATGGGAGAGAGGTCAGAAGGATGGTGAGTGATCCGACTCAAGTGATCAGCTACCCAGTTCTCTGCTCCACTTCTATCCTTAATCTCAATGTCGAATTCTTGGAGCAATAACATCCATCGAATAAGTCAAGGCTTAGCATCTGCCTTTTTTTAAAAGAAACTTCAAGGCTGTATGGTCAGAAAAGACAATCACCCTAGTATCTAGCAGATATGACCTAAACTTATCAAGTGCAAAAACTACAGCCAAAAGTTCTTTCTCAGTGGTTGTGTAATTAGACTGGGCAGAATCCAAAGTCTTGGAGGTATAGGCAATGACATGAGGAGCCTTATTGACCCGCTGAGCAAGAACTACACCAACAGCATAGTTGGAGGCATCGCACATCAGCTCAAATGGAAGAGACCAATCTGGTGGCTGGATCACCGGAGTTGTGGTCAAGCAGCGCGTCAAATGATTAAAGGCCGACTTACACTCATCATCAAACACAAATCTGTGTCGTGCTGCAGAAGGTTGGATAGGGGCCGGGCAATCTTGCTAAAGTTCTGGATGAAGCGCCGGTAGAATCCTTGCCCAGTATGTGAGTTTTAGGCTCTCAGAACAAGTAATAAGAGATGAATGTTTCATTATCTAGCTAAGCTTCCGCAAGAAGGGTTTTAAATTGCCCCAGTATCAGTAGAAATGCTTGCCTTTTCCTTATGAAAATCTTCAATTTTTTTTTTGTACCAAACATTCCAACCTCTTCAAAAGGATTCCATCCTAGCCTTCAGTTCATTCTTTTTCACATTTCTCCTTAAAAGTAAACGCTTATCTTGTCAGGTATTGGACCAATTTCCTTGTTAAACAGCAATGCTAATGCAATGATCATAGATATCGGGTGAGGAGTTTTGGTGGATGACATGTCAACAAAAATTTGAATCAAACATAGGCCAAGGCCAATTGAAGCTAATACTCAAGGACATCATGCTATTATGTTCTTCTCGTTCTTTTTTTTTTCATTTTTTCATTTTTTTTGTCATGGACCTCTAGCCATTCCTTTTCCAAATTCATTTATGGGATTTAGTAAAAACTCATTTTGGTGTATTCCTTTTTTTTTAGCCCCAGTAATTATTTTTTGTCGGGTTTTTCTTTTCTTTTCTTCTTTTTTGTTTTTTTTGCCCTTGTGTATTCTTCAAGCAAACCAAACCTCAATAAGGACTTCAAAAGCTTGTAATGAGGTTTAGGTAAAAAGTTTTCTAAAAGAATATATGAAAGGCTCAAATTTTTTTTTTGTGATCCTTACCTTCCTTCCTTTTCCAATCTCTTATTCCTATACTCCAACAAGTTTTGCACCAGCATTCATTTACTAAGAGGATATTCATGGGTTGTAATAGGGTTAAGGATTGATATGCAGCTAACAAAAGAAGGGATCTATATGCTCAAAATTGATATTGTGTTTCATTGAGAATCTTTGTGACCTTGTAACCTATCACTGTTTACTCCTGAATTTTTCTAACAATCATTTTTTCTTCAATATTTTCTCATGGGATCTTCTTTCTTTTTTTTTCCTTTGATGATGAATTTCTCCATGATGAGCTTTCTTTTCTCTTTCTTTTTCCTTGTTCACAACTTTGATTTTTCTCTTTCTCTCTCTCTCTCTCTCTCTCTCTCTCTCTTTTTCCATCAGGAATACTTCATTATTACTTGGCCAAAGAGATAACTTTTTACATATTTGATTCTCATTAATCCTTGGATATGATTTACATAGGGTAAACTGAAAAAATCTTTTTTTTTTAGGCTCAAAAGAGTTTGACGAGGGATATGAAATGTTTGGATAGCTGAATGGACAAAATTCTCTTTAATATCTAAATACTTAACAAAACCTTGCGGGAATATTATCCTTTCCCAGGTTATCTTAAGTCACAGGTGGAAGAAAGAAACACATCTTCGGGCTTAAAGGGGTGCCTAGGAATAAAAACTCCTTATTGTTTGGGAGATCAAATAATGCCTTATATCATTGGTAAAGTCTACTTGTGGAGCACAAATGCTTGTAGTTTGAAACATTGGGGTCTTGTATTTGCACCAACTTTATTTCATTTTTACTAAAACCCAGTCTTGATCTTTAAAAGGAATATCTTAGGCCATGCAAGGTTCTTTTTTTATTTCATTTTTCTTCTCTTTTTTTTCATTTTCTCCTTTTTTTCTTTTTTTTTCAAGAGAATAAAATAATAGAAAGCAAACAATTAACAAGTAGATGAGTGGATGATCATTCCATAAAAATTACTATTTACAAAAAAGATATCCACGTATGATAAACATTGTGTAAGGGAGTTTGTAAGCTCTAAAGCCCTCTTAAGTTAATTATTTCTATTTGTTTTGATGATTAACAAAATATATTAAAATATTGAATTATTGTTCTAATACTCTTAAGTGGATTAACGTCTTCTTGTGAGATTTACTTGCAAGCTTTAATATGCAAACCTGAAGATTATTAATGAGAAAGATCATTGGATGGCTAAAGGATCATCAAAACTTAGTGAGAAGAGTCAAGGAATATTTGAGAAAGTTGATCTTTGAAGCCAGTATCTAGAACTTGAGAAAGGTCAATGCTGAATATGATAAAGCTTGAAGATCTCATGAAGACAAGATTAGAAGTCTGAAAGATGTTGAGCAAGATTTCTTTACATATTGTGATAAGACATCATCAAACAAGTCAAGAGAAATCAACCTAAGAAGAATCAAGACTTGAGAAAGTTAGTTCAAAAAGTTGAGAAAGTTGGGGTTGAGAAGAGTCACGCTAAACTTTCTCAAGTTACTAATGGACAAAGTGTATCAGAATACTGAGTTATTTAAAACTACTATTGTGACGGCTAGTGATTGTCCAGAGGATGATAGACTACTCCAAAGCTCTAACGATTAGTTTTTGAAGACTATATAAAGATCCCAACTCAAATTTCCAGAAGTTAGAAGATTTAACAAGGTTGAATTGCAAATACTTTTAGTGAACCTAAAAATTCACTCTTTTCATCTATTCTATACTGACGTAATATAACTTAGCCTAGCTAAAATATTTGTGTAGGTAAATACATTGATCTGATACTTGTGTAAAACCATTCTTTGAGTATTTTCGAGAGCAACCCATTACAAAACACTTATTGTAATACTTGATCTTGTGGGATCGTAAGTGAGCTAGCGGGTTGTGCTAGTCAATGCAGTGTTTGTCTAGCTTGGAGAGGCTAATGTTAAAGAAAGACTACTCATTTTCTAGCATGAAGAGGCTAGTGTTGAAAAAAGAATACTCGTGTTTAAGCTTGGAGAGGCTGGGAGGAAAAGGATACTTAATTTCATAGTGAGAATCTTAGCAAGAAGTTGGGGACTGGACGTAGCTCACACGGTTTGGGATGAACCAGTATAAATCCTAGTGTTAAGTTCTCTCTCCCTTATCTCTCACTTTACTTTTAGTTCTATGCTTATTTCAAGTTCAGTAGTGAGTGATTTAGTTTGAGCTAATATTCATATCTTTTACTAATTTAAACTCAACCAACTCAAGTGTTTGAAACTTATGCTTCCGCAAGTTTAAATCTGATTAGAAACATTTTTGAAGTGCCAAATCTGTTTTATAAGTTTCAAAACCTTTTTTTAAAAGATATCTAGAACAGATTTGTATCAATACTGTATATTTAAGATTATTTGATGTAGTTAAGAAAGTTGAACTTTTTGAACTCTAACCTGTGCTGTATTTAAAGTTTCTCAATTCCAATTATTCATACTTGAGAAAGGTTTTAGAAAGGTGACTGTGCTTGCATTGAAATTCAAAATCAAAAGAGTATAATTCAACCCCCCTTCTTGTGCTTTTGCCAACTTCACATTGATTGGCTTTGAATCTTATCCTTGAAACCTCTTTGTCAAGACAAGCATTTATTCATAAGGAGATGCACAAAAGATGATTGAATTGCAATGAGAGTGCTGGACCAATATAGACAAAGTAAGCTCATTTTTACTGATCTTTTTCAAGCAAGGATTTCAAATCACTTTAAGCAATGCCATGGAAGTTAGAATATTCAACCACAACCTTCTGCATAGGCAGCAAACTCTCCAATTCTCTCCATTTTTCCTCTCTTGACTTCTAAGCACCATGCATACAATGACCATTTACCCCAAAAATGAAACTTTCATTTTGTGAGTGCATTGATTTTGTAGACTTGAGGATTATTTAGTCATTTCTTTTAAGCAAGTTGGGAGTCAAAGATCATGAGGATACGCATGTGTAACCAAAAACCACACGTTTATCTTGTCAAAATTCCCATGAACATGATAGTGCCTTTTCCAAACCTTATTGTGTAACATCCTATCTTATAAGTATAGTGTAAATAACTATTCTAAATAAAATAAAGGACTTAGCTTGATTATTAATTTATTATATGGTAGATTATATGGTTAAACTAAGGAATTGATGAAACTTTACTATTTGTCTCTATGTTATTAACAACTTTCATTTCTCTTCTTGTTTGATGTTTAGGTCACACATTAATAAATTTATAATTATTTTAAAGTAATTCACATAACTAGGTTTGTATAGAATGTTTTTAATCATCTCACTTTTAAACCTTAAGGTTGATTCTAATTTCATAAACCCAACTTGATACATGTAGTTTACGACCCTAAAAGTTAGTTCAAACTAATATGGAGAAAGTTCTAATTTTTTGCCTTGCCACCGCTTAGGCACTAGCTTTCCACTGCCTAGGTGCCCATCACTCAGGAAGACCACCGCCTGGGTGCCCAAGGGCTGGCGCCTAGGTGCCCAGGAGGCTGGAGCTTGTTCTTTCTTTTCTTGTCTTCTATGTTGTTAGATGCTTAAATTACCTCTTTAAAACTACAGGAAATATTCATACACATATTTTTGGCTAGGTTTTAGTGAAGCAAAACATCTTTAATTATCATCAGCTGTATGACTAGTTTAAAGAGGAAAATGACACATAACTCGTATCAAAACATCTCAAACTTTCATATTATCAACAAAGCTAAGGGTTAACATCAAGTATCACCGATAAACTATCTTATAATAAAAAGAAAGGGCTTACTTGATGATAATTTACATAAATATAGTGTTGTTTTTACAACTTGAATAATTACAATTTAACCCTATTCTTCTAGGTTAACAACATGGAAACTTAAAAAAAATACACTTGGCCTAGATTGGATTCTTCCATTCACATGATATCAAAGTCAATCAAAAGGGAAGATAAGTGGCACCTTGAACTATTTAATCTGAAAATATTACAACAAAAAGTGAGACATAAATCTCAGTAGGCAATAACAATAGTTTATAGTTTAAAACATGTGATGTTCTCAACTGTAATAGGTATAAGAAATAACTTCTCCTTTAATAAACATCACTTTTATTCAATAAATTCTTTCTTTTTAATGTTGTATTACCAATATCCTCTTTTTATTTTTGAGACCATACACTATGATTCTAAAACTTTACTATTGTGGAGAAGAGTTCTTTCCATTGCAAGGGCCTTTCCCTGCCTTAACCATTACCTCAAATGGAAATCAGGCAAGATCACCTCCTTAACTCTGAAGGTCATTTCCAAACGTGGTGAGATTACCTCATAGCATGGGCTTTAGGATCATATCTCAAAATAACTCTAGATCATCTACCTTGCAGGATCAATTCTAGTTTTCTCTATTGGTAATAAGCATCATTCTTTCATAATTCTTTATCAAATTCATGTTCTTCCATGGTTTTTCCTTAAAAACATAAGCTCATGTTTAAATATAAGAGCACAAACTCAAGTTCATCTTTAAAACATAAAAGAGATAATAACTTTGCACACTATGGAAAGGTAATATATGCTCAAAATACATAAAAAAAGAACCATTGAACAATAAGTGAGAGAAGAAGTGTTGTTACTCCCTACCTCTTCAACTACAAACTTCAAATCTTCTTCCACACGTGCACTGAGCTATTCTTTCTCTCACAAGAGTTTCTCCTCTTTGTTAGTTATCTCTCTCTTACTTGGGTTTCTTCTCTTTGTTTTAGTGTGATTGAAAGAAGAGCTTCAAGGGGTATTATAGGCCTACTAAGGTCATGGGTTTGGCTAACTTGGAACGTAACCTTTGGCTTGTTGGGGAAGGTCCCTTGCTTTTTCCTTGGCCAGTAGAATTTTAGCCATGTGTTATCATTAATGATGTTTGTCTTTTGCTTTGGTCCAATAAGAGTCATCCATTTGGTTTCTTATCTTGTATGTAATCATTATTTAGTTACTTAAAGTAACTAAGTTAGTCTAGTTTAGTTACTTAAAGTAGCTAAGTTTCTTCTTTTACTTAGGGTTGACTTGGTTATTTGCTAACTATTTCCTTGGTTTCTAACTAACTAGATTCCTTTCCTCTTGGTTAGGCTTGCCATTATTACTCTTCTTTAATTGCAAGGTAAACCTTTAATAGGTCAACTTACAAGACTTTCTTGCTCCCTAGGGCCTCACACGTGAACTTCCTTGTGATTTTTCAAGAGTATTTTGTTGTCTTATGTTCACACATGCTTTTCTTCTTAGTTTATCCTATCATGATTACATATCTAGATTTGACTTGATTTAAAAGGCTTACCAGCCTTTACGTGAGCTTCTTGCAAGTGTTAGCATAGCAAGTTTTCTAGTTTTGTCTCATATTCATTAATTAATGGAGAACTATTGTAAGAATATTCTAATACTTCAACTTCACCTTCCTTCCTAGAAATTTGCCTTTGACGTTTCTCTCTTTCCTACATAAATGCATGTCTCCTTCTTAGAAACACCCTACTTTCTTGTGAACAAGCAATCTCTGCTACCTAGTAACTTCACATGGTTTTATAGTTTATCTATCTATAATTACTATTCATTAATGTCAAGATAAGACCTTGACTCATGGTAACTTAGAAGGCTCTTCTTCTTTTAGGAAGCTTACACGTTGGTTCTATCACCTTTAAGATGCCATTTTGTCTTATACTCATTATTACTAGATTGAAGCTTGACTTAGTTTAACTTGTAAGACCTTCTTTCTCTCTTTTTTTTTTTTGGATGTCTCGTGTGCTCTCTTGTGAGGAAGATCAAGTTTTGTCTTTTCTGCTTTAATTCCTAGGGTAATATTCTAAGTATATTACAATCAAGAAATTTCGCTCATTCTTCCTAGT
The DNA here is from genome assembly GCA_019955255.1 of Castanospermum australe. NCBI lineage: Eukaryota > Viridiplantae > Streptophyta > Magnoliopsida > Fabales > Fabaceae > Castanospermum > Castanospermum australe. The sequence continues at coordinate 317,535 of NSJW01000253.1, read as the reverse complement.
AACTTACGTGTACATACTTAAAGAGACAGGATTTATCTTTTTCTTCATACATGCCATTCTAGAAGACTTTTAGTCTTAGTTTACACATTTTTTCTTTTCTTCTTGGTTACTTCTCATTTAATGCAAGATAAGGTCTTGACTAACATAACTTAGAAGACCTTTTTGCCTTCTAATGGTCTTACATGTGAACTCCTATACCAAAAATAGGTTTGTCTTATGTTCACACTAGTGTATCTTTGTCTTTTACTCATAAATGATATCTTAGAAGGCTTTCTTACTTTCAAGAGCACTACACGTGCCCCTCCTAGCTTCTTTATGGTTCTCGTGAGGTTCTTTGTAGGTAGGTAGTTTGTCTTTTCTTGCTTGCCTCTTGGATTGGGTTAGATTCTAGGTTTCTTGGGCTTGGATCTAACTATAGCCATGTGTTTAGGTTGCTGGCCTTGTGGCATTCTAACTTAGTAGCTAGGTTATTAGACTTGTCTAACTAGAACCTAGGCTTCTTGGACTCTTTCTCTTAGCTTTAAATCATTTGGATTTATTTGGGTTCTCTCTTGTTTCTAAACCATTTCCATTAGGGCTTAGATTCAATATTCATTTTATAGGGTTTGAATCCTTTATCAATTTTTAATGGGTTTCACAACATGAATTTATCCATTTTATTGGAGATGTTACTTATTGGATGCTCAAGCTTGAACTCCCACTTCCACGAAGAATCAAACTTGCTTTGATTGGTCCATTCAAACCCTTAATTGGGGTAGAGAATCACATGTGTCTGCTGAATTGTCCATTGACTGCACAAGTGGAATTAGAGAGATTTTTAAATTCTTTTTTGATTGATAAATTGTTGGCTCAATCATGGCTCTTGTTTTCTCAATCATAAGTTTAAAATTTTTGAAGAAGGACGTGCATCATGCTACCCAAAAAGCTATTTTTATTTATTTTTTGCTTTATTTTTATTTTTTTTTTGAGATCTTCTTTTTAATCTTTTGGTTTTCTTTTTTTTTCCTCAAAAGTTGATTTCCATTCCTTTTTCAAAATTACAACAGATTGACAGTTTAGAAGATATTATCATTTTACTAAGAGATATACTCAAAACAGCTTTTGATTGCAATAACATGAAAAAACAAAGTATTTATTGATAGCAAATTCATGTCCCTTTTTAAAATTTTGACTTATTTTTTGCTGATCTAACACATCTTGAGCCAACAAATTTATTTATCAATGGCAAATATTTTCTTTTTTTGTTTTTTTATGGGATGTAAAAATTTATGCTAAAATGCAATGACACAATACTCTCCTTTTTTTTGCTACACTTTTTTTTTTGGGAGAAAAGAAAAAAGAATGATAGTTATGCTAAATGTGAATGGATGTAAATGATAATTATGCTAAATGCAAAAAAAAAAAAAATAGATGCAAACAATAATTATGGCAATGATTATGCTAAATGTGAATGGATGATTTTTTTTTTGGGAAATGATTTCTCATAAATGAATGCAAATGATGATCATGCTAAATGCAAATGGACTTTTCTTTTATGAAAAAAAAAATAAGAAAAGGTGCAAATGATATCTATGCTAATTGTGCATGGACCCTTTTTTTTTCTTCAAATGATAGTTATGTTAAATATTTTTTTTTTCCTAGAAAAAAGACTTCACATGAATGCATGCAAATTATAATTGCACTAAATGTAAATGATTTTTTTAACAAAATATGAATATATGCAAATGATAGCTATACTAAATGAAAATGATAGTTATACTAAATGAAAATGATAGTTATGCTAAATGAAGTTGCATTCTTTTTTTTTTTTTACAAAATATGATTTCTCACGAATAGATGCAAATGATACCTATGTAAATGGATTTTTTTCTTTTTTTCTTTATAAAATATAGATACAAATGATGGTTATGCTAAATGAGAATGCATTTTTTTTACGAAAGGTTTTTTTTTTATGAATGAATGCAAATGATAATTACGCTAAATGCAAATAGATTTTTTTTTAACAAAATGCAAATGATAGTTATGCTAAATGAAAATGAATATGGTACCTTATGAATAGATGATGATACTTAAGTAAAATATGCATGGGCTTTTTTTTTTCCAAATGATAATTATGATAAATGAGAATGCATTTCTTTTTTTTTCTTTTTACGACATTTGGATGCAAATGATACCTATGCTAAATGTAAATTTTTTTTTTGGTAAATGATAACTATAATAAATGTAAATGCATTCTTTGTTTTTGAACCAACATTTTTTGCAAATGATAATTATGATAAATGAGAATGCATCTTTTTTTTTTAACAAAATTTGGATGCAAATGATACCTATGCTAAATGTGCATCGTAGTTGTTAATGCTTGAAAATGTATGAGATGAATGCTTTAGGGAAAATTAGAAACCTATACTCCCTTTGTGTCAAAGAAAATGAAGCCTAATGATGAGTTAAATGATGACTCTAAATGATTAGATTCTACTCACTAGGATTGCAACTAGGCTCATTCTATCGGTACATGGTTTTGTAGGACCATTATAGACCCTTAACGGAAAATGGCTCCCAGATTACCCTTATCCAGAGGATATGGATCTAGGTCCATGAGCTTGACCACAGGAATGGCTAATCCTTGCAATATGGCCCAACCCATGATACCAGGTACAATCTGAGTGGGAGAATTAGCAATTGTTAGGGAAGCCTAAAGGCTCACAATAACATCGCTAAAATCCCTTCTAATCTTAAGGCTTTTCAAGACTTGGGTATAGGTAAGTTAGAGTGCTGCAAACCTATAAAAAACCTATGAAAAGAAATTTACCCATAACCTGCAAAACAAAGCAAATATAGCAAAACAAACGGTCGTCTATCCTAAGGTCGAAGTAGTTTGGTAGAATATAAGTATAAAAATATATACAAAATAATATGTGAAATGATAAGGAAAAATAAAAATCAACAAAAATTATTTACAAACTAAATGAAAAAAATTAAACAAATAACATAAACCAACAAACAAAAATTGGTAGAACAAACATCATCAAGGTTATAATATTTGTACAAATAATTTTAATTGGCTTCACTCTCTAACCACCCAGTGGAGTCGCCATCTGTCATGATTGTCTCCGGAGGGTGCTGTAACGAAATGGAAGTAGAATTTAGAAAGAAAATAGAGTCACAACTAATAATTATTGGATAGAAAAATTATTAAAAAACACTTAAAAGTAGATAAATAGTCTATGAACCAGGTCAAGGGAAGGGCAAGAACTTAATTCTACTGTATTTCTTGATACATCCATCCTAAAAATAGTTTCCTCAAAATTAATTGTGTAAATTATTAATACTATTAAAAATATTTATATTACTCCTTAAATAATAAATGATAAAAAATAATTAATTGAAAATATTTACAAATTTAGAAAGAAAAGGACTACTCTTGCACAAGGTTTAAGATAATACCATGCTATACGATAAACTCTTATGACTCTAATGACTCTTGAAGATGGTTATAACTATACAATCAACGTCGTTGGCCATTGTGTGGAAAAAATTATTTAAAGAAAAAATAAAAAGATTGAATGAAAATATTTACAATTTTAATTTGCATTACATATCTACATATCCCCATGTATAATAAGAAAGTTAAAGCTATGTAATTCTTTAGAAAATATTTGTCGGTTGATTTATTTTAATTGAAAAAGATTGTGTTGCTAAAAAATTGATTTTATTGAAAAAGGAATTAACTGAATCTATATAAAAAGAAAATATGTCAAAGATATCCAAACTTGCCCAGAATTTAGGATGACATAAATCCTTACGGATTTCACCATACTTGAGGATGACAAAATCATACAATCAATATCATCAACCATTGCATGGATTCTAAAAAAAAAAATTGATGTTCATAATTAAGTCATCTATTTTTTAAATCAATGCAAGGTCAACAATATATAAAAATTAGGAATACATACCAAAAATACAGTTCATGAAAATATACAAAGTAGCAAAATCAATAAATAAAAAAGATTGAATTGTTCAAAAGGGATTTGATTGGGAAAGGAATTAAATTGATTGATTTTGTAGAAAAAGAAAATATCATGAGGAAATCTATTTTTATATGGAATTCAGGATGATGTTAGGCCATACAATAAATCCTTATTGACTCAATGATATTTGAGGATGGCAAAGACGTACAATCAACATCACTAGTCATTGCATGTATTAAAATAATATTGATTGTAAAAAGAGCTATAAAATCAAACAAGAAGAAGAAAAGAAAAAGAAAATTCAATAAGAAAAAAAAGGACTCATTATTTTTTTGTTTATATTTTAAGTAAAAAATGAAAAATGAATGAATAAATAAGTAAACTAAATGAAATATTTATAAGTTGGCTTATCACCTACTGAATTAAAAATAAAAGCAAGCCAATCAAGGATACTGTTAACGATTCATTATGAAGAAAGTTTTGTTGTAATTTCCTTTCAAAATATCACAAATCATGAATGTAAGAAGTCATGAGAATGCAGCGTGACATACAAACATCAGAGAGAAATTTATGCGTGAAATATAAAGGAACCTGAAGTGGATGAATATTACGACTTGGGCGTAGACAACGGTGTTCCTTTTGATGGAGATATTCACAGAAGAGCCTCCCTTTCTCTGCCTATTGTTCTCTTATGATCGTCTGCTCTCCTTAGCCGTGCTTTCTCTCCTTTTCAATTCTAGGTTTTCCTCCCTTTTATAAACCTTACCCATTTAATTTTTCTCATTTATCTCAATTAATCAAGATAATTAGTAATTATTTCCTTTCATTAATTTAGAAATCAAATTTCAAATTATTTCAAATTCATATTCCCTGGACATGGGCTTGCCATGTAAGAAATTCTAAATAGAACTATAATGCACCCCAAACAAAACAAATGGATATGAAGATTCAGAAGGCTAATGACCTGGTTTGGGTTTTTAAAGAGGATTGAGCGTTGAATATAAGTCATTATTAACATTTTTTATTTTTTCATTTATTTATGTATTTTTTTAATAATTTTATAAGTATGGACAAAATATGATGTTTACTGTAACATATCCATTTAAGTAAATATAAATTATAAAATTTCTAAATTAATTTTAATTTTATTTTATTAATTGTTATTAGTAAATGTTTTATTTAATTTTTAGTATTTTCATTTTAGCATTTAAGCAGAAGAGAACAATGAAAATTATTTAAGAGAAATTAAAAATAGTTAAAATACCTGAAAGAATAGTAAAAATTATATAGTGGTAATTTAGTAATTTTGAGGTTGCAAATGAGGACATTTTTGTCTAGTGAAAAAATTTAAACACAAAAATTAGCTAAATTTATTTTATAAATTATTAATTAGTTTATAAGCATTTATAAAATTAAAATAGGTAAAATTAGCATACTCTAATCTAATTAAACTATGATATTTTTAGAGCCTCCTACAACTGACGAAAGATGAGGATTTATATTTCTCTGTATATCGATACTGGCTAGATGACTCCTTAGAGGAGGAACAGTTTATTTTGATTGTTTAGGATGCTGATTGTAAGTAGTTTAGGTATGATTAGCTTTGTATGTAACATGTATTTATATGATGTTAATCTTACATTTTCTTTCCTGTATAGCCGAGTAAGGCCAAGTAGTTTTTTTGATATGTTTATGTACATAGGTTGGAGTGCAGGCAAAAAATTCCTTGTTAACAATCTTTTGGATGTACAATGATGTATAATGTTATACATGTTAAAAATTCTACTCGTGTATAATGTTATATAGGATATTTCGTTCCGATGTTGTAAATTAATAACATTTAGTTATATACTTATGTTGTCTATGATTGATGTTAGGTGTAGTCACGTGTAGGAAATTTAGAATTTTTTGGATGAGATAATTAAAGATGAGTTTTGAAGATTTTATGGGATTATCAACATGTAATAGTTAAATGGAATAAATTTTCATTTATATTAAGTCTCACATAATTAGGTATGTTTATACTATAGAGCGTTATTTTATTACGCGAGTAATATTTTGTGATATAATATTAAATTTTAATTTTTTTGACATGTGACTAGTATTTTTATTCCTTAAAAATAATTTAATGTGGACACATGAGTACAAAAATAATGTATTAAATAAATTAATAAATTCTATTAACAATAAGGTTGTGTAATCTTAACTTAAAAAAAATAAATTAATTACTAATTTAATTTATTTTTATTTACTCATTAATTTTTAACACGTAACACAATGCCTATATTAACTAAAGGGCTACATTCATACCATGTCAAATAGCCAAATAGCATTCCTGGCTATGTAGTGGTCAATGTTATGTGTAAAGTGACAAAACTTTCAAAAGAGATACTAGGCCTCATTACTTGGCCACATGGTTTGAATGTGAAAAATGTCCAGGTAGAATGATACATGGCCTAACCATGTTTTAAGTCCAAATTGCACGACCTGACTGTGTCGGTGTTATTTTGATGTGAAATCATTGAAACAAGTCCAATCACTAAAAGAAAATTCAGAATCTGTGTTTGAAATTTGTGGCCAATAATATTAGTCATAGCTTGTTACTGTTTCTGTGACTGAAATAGATAACATATATACGTCTGTGACCGATTACAAATCGATCAAAAAAATCAATTATAAATTTTGACACCATAAGGAGAGAAACAAGTTTGCAACTAAATTTTTGGTCGCAAAATGATTTTATTTCTGTCATGAATTTATTTTATAAATGAAAAAAATAAAATAATTATGTAATTATTTTGTGATTGAGTTTTCGGTCAGAAAAATTGAATTTTGAATTTTTATTAATTTGTGGCCATTTTATTTTGTCACAATCCTTTTCATAAATCAAAAAAAGAAAATAAGTATGTAATTAACTTGTGACAGATAATTCAGTTAGAAAAATTAAAATTAAAATTTTGATTAATTTGTGACCATTTTATTTCAGTAACAAAATTTTTCCTTAAATAAAAAATAAATAATTCTAGTTAATTTGTGATTGATTTTTCAATCAATAAACTTGACTTTTAAATTTTTATGACTTTGTGGCTGTTAATTATTTGTCACAAGCACTTTTCTTAAAAAAATTAAAAAAATAGTAATATAATTTAAATTGCTATGAACCAAAGCAACCAAAAGTAAATTGCTATAGGTTGAAACAGCCAAAAGTAAATGACCGGAATATAAATTGCAATGGGCCAAAGCATATAAAAAAAATGACATGAATTTAAATGTGATGGATCGAAGCGTTTAAAAGTAAATGGCAAAAATTTAAATGTGGTAGGCCAAAGCAACTAAAAGTAAATGACATGAATTTAAATTGCAGCGGGCCAAAGCACTCAAAAGTAAATGACAGAAATTTAATCTAGGTTTTCCTCTCTTTTATAAACCTAACCCGTTTAATTTTTCTCATTTATCTCAATTAATCAAGATAATTAGTAATTATTTCCTTTCATTAATTTAGAAATCAAATTTCAAATTATTTCAAGTTGATTTTGCCTCTCCAATTAGTATTCCACGGACAGAGGCTTGCCCAGTAAGAAATTCTAAATAGAACTATAATGCACCTAAAACAAAACAAATGAATATGAAGATCTAAAAGGCTAATGACCAGGCTAGGGTTTTCAAAGAAGATTGAGTGTTGAATTTAGGTTATTATTAACATTTTTTATTTTTTATTTTTTTCATTTTTTTTATATTTTTTTAATAATTCTATAAGTCAGATATGATGTTCACACCATGTCAAAGAGCCAAATCACATTCCTAACTTTGCAGTGGTCAATGTTATGCATAAAGTGACAAAATTTTCAAAAGAGGTACTAGGCCTCATTACTTGGACGTGCCATGGTTGGAATGTGAAAAAAGTCCAAGTAGAATCGTACATGGCCTAACCATGTTTTAAGTCCAAATTACACGGCCTAGGTGTGTCGTCGATGTTATTCTGATGTGAAATCATTGAAACAAGTCCAATCACTACAAGGAAATTCAGAATCTGTAACCAAAATTTGTGACCAACAATATTAGTCATAGCTTGTGACCGTTTTTGTAACCGAAATAGAAAAAATATATATGTCTACGACTGATTACAAATCGATCAAAAAATCAGTCAGAGATTTTTGGTCACAAAATGATTTTATTTTTTATTTTATTAATTTTTGATCAGAAAACTTAAACTTTAAATTTTTATTAATTTGTGACCATTTTATTTCTGTCACGAATTTATGTTATAAATGAAAAAATAAATAATTATGTAATTATTTTGTGATTGAGTTTTTGGTCAAAAAAATTAAAATTTGAATTTTTATTAATTTTTGACCATTTTATTTTTGTCACAATCTTTTTCACAAATTAAAAAAATAATTATGTAATTAACTTGTGACAGATAATTCGATCAGGAAAAAATTACATTTTAAATTTTGATTAATTTGTGACCGTTTTATTTCGATCACAAATTTTTTTCTTAAATAAAATAATTCTAGTTAATTTGTGATTGATTTTTCAATAAAAAATCTTGAATTTTAAATTTTTATTACTTTGTGACGCTTAATTTTCAGTCAGAAAAACTTTTACTTAAAAAATTAAAAAAGATAATTATGTAATTTGTTTGTGACCGTTTCACACCAGTCACAAATGATTAATTATTTTTTATTTTTCTTTTTCTGTGAAACGATGTAGTACACGCTAAGTCTCCCCAATCCACAGATCCAAAAGTTCTTCTTCTTCCCTTTCGTGCTAGTTGCTCCCCTTTCCTGCCTTAACCTGTAGATTGGCTCAAGCGCACTGTGTGCTCCATTGTGATTTTCAAGCTTTGGTGTGGGTTCTGGTGATTGTTTGGTACTTTGCTCACAGAGAAGAAGACGACAACAAGTTGCAACCTCGTACCAGTGATGGAGCCAGTCCCGTTAACTTTCGTTCTCTCACTCGCCCCCATTGTAACATCCCTTAAAAATATACTAAACAATATATTTATCTTTGTATTAGTTTATAAATGGGAAATAGTAAAGCCCAACAAACCTAGAAAAACCCAAGTCACTAGCCCACATAAAAGTAGGTCCAAGATCCATGACCTATATAAGTGAGAAAGAGACGAAAAAAAATGTTTTCTACTCTAGAAAGTAAGGCCACATGAGGGAGCAAAGAAAAGACTAGGTTGTTTGTTCAAATAAAACAAGAATATTCTTAAGATAAGAATTTACTAAGTCTTCCTAGAATTAATAGAGAAGAAGACAAAAAGAATATTGCTTGCTAAAACTTTTATGCCCACGTGAGAAATTCAAAGCTTGATCACTAAGCCTTTATAGAATATTGCATGACTAGATTCAATCTAAGTCTTTATGAAAAAAAGACAAAAAGAGAGGAGATTTTGAAGAAGTACACATAAAAGGAAGCCAAATTAGAAAAGTAAGTCAAAGTTAATCATGACTTAGGAAAATTAGCTAGACTAGAAAGTAAGTAATCTAGTCAAAGATTAAAAATTTAGTTAAAATATAACCAAGTAAACTTAAGTCAAGTCAAGCTAATCTAGTTAAAGTAACCAGATCATAGTAACTTAGTTACTTTAAAGTAACTAATAAGTCATCATGATAAGTGAAACGTGTAAATATGTAGACTTGAAGAGAAAAAAAAATCCAAAGTGTAGGGAGTAACAATACTTTTCTTTTCACTTCTTATTCAATAATTCTTGGCTATGCTCTTTCAATGTATTTTGAGCATTATATGTGCTTTTCTTGTTTATTTGATTAACACCCTTCCATGGATTTTGAGTTTATTAACTTTCTTATGCTTAAAGAATGAATTTGAGGTTATGTTTTTGAGGAAAGACCACAGAAGAATATGAACTTGAGAATGAAACATGAAAAAACGATATTTATTATCAACAAAGTAAACTAGAAATGGTCCTCCAAAGGAGGTGATCTTTAAAGGTTTTGAGAAATGATCCTCAAGTGAGAAGATGATCTCTCTAAGGATGCATGATTCCATATGTGGTAACAGTTATGGTAAGAGGACACCCATACATTGGAAAGAGCTCTTATCCATAAAGATTTTGGATCGTGTTTAAGGTTTCAAAATTCATTGATCTATTGGTAATATAACATGATTGTTGATAGATTTATTCAATAATGATTTATATTAAGGAGAAGAAATTTTTTGTATATACATACAGCTGGAAACATTGCATGTTTTAAAGTTAAATTGTTGTTATTATCTACTGAAAATTTATTTCTCACTTTTTTATTGTAATGTTTTTAGAATAAATAGCTTGTAAAGATGCCACTAATCATGCTTTTGATTGAATTGGATAATGTGTGGGTGAACACTCCCGGTCTAGGCTTACTGCACATACTTCAGGATATCCGCATTATTGCCCTGGATGGATAGTGTTAAAGACTTACTGTATTCATTAAAGTTATAGAACTTTTAAGAGTATCACCTTGAGGGCTATGTAAAGCATTGCTAACAACCCTACTTTTTGGAATGTAAAATAGTTTATATAGGGGATACTTTGGTGTATAATACAACTTTTAATCAACATAAAGTTTGATTATGGATAGATTGGCTCTTTTTTTAACCTCATGCTAATTATGCCCACAAACATGTCTCTTATGATTTTATTTCTAGTAAAGATCTATTAAAGATATTAGTGTTAAATTGAAACAGGAAACAAACAACTCATTCTCAGAGTGCCTGGGTGCCTAGGGGCTAGAATGTGGGTGCCTAGGCGATAAAGCACCTGAGACTAGGCACCTAGGCGCTAGAAACTGGGCGCCTAGGCAGTGGGATCCTAGATTCTGAGGTGGGATCCTAGATTTTGAGCCCTGTAAGTGATGATACGGCAAAAAAACTAGCATATTTTTCTTTCTAAAATTAACTATAACTAATGTTTAAGGGTTTACTTATTATAATTCTAACAATTGTATGACTGCATGTTGGTAAAGTTAATTCATGTCTTTAGATAAAATTAAGAGTTAACCTAAAAACTTATATAATTAACCTTCACTAGCAACTAAATAAAGTTTCTTAGTTTAACATAGACACCTTTATTTAAATGGTTGATTTAAGTTCCATGTCTTGATTGCTAAACATATTTGATTAGTTGTATGTTGATGAAATTAGTAAATTCGTGTTAAGGCATTAGTGTCATGATACCAAAAAAAAAAGAAAAAAATATAAACTTTAAAGAAAAAAAAAGAAGAGAAAGAGAATGATTGGGATAAGTATTACAAAAAGAGAGAGAGAGAGAGAGAGAGAGAGGTTTGTTATTTAAGTTTCATATTTGAGAAAGAAGTCTAATATTATTCTACTTTTGAGTTCTACATCAGAGAAAGAAGTCCAATGTTGTTCTACTTCTAAGTCCCACATCTAAAAAATAGTTCCCCCTATGAATGGTTATATGCAAACTCTAAGGTAAACATATTTAATTGCCTTTCCCCTTTAAGCTCTTGGTAAAAGAGCAAGAGTTTCTAGTAAATTTTAGGAGGAGTATCTGATATCGATTCAGAGCTCATGTTATTCTGGCTTGAGTTAGGTGAGTAGATATTCTATGTAGTAGCATTTCTTTATTTTTTTATTTTATATTTTTTATTGGGCTATTTTGGATAGTAAATTTGGGCTTTGGTATCTAAAATTATTTAGGATTTAGAAATTAAATTAGGTAATTTATTTGCCTGTGATTGATGCAAGGATTTTTGATATTTCTATGGTTATAAAACAATACAGGGAACCTCCAGTTTGCCAAGGTGAATTGTTAGAGGAAGACCCAATTGGATATTGCTAGTACTGTGAGTGGTTTCTATCTGCTATACGTCTATTTGAAATATCTTTTGAAAATTTTGAAACATATTTTTATTATTGAATTTTGAATATAGTAGAGCCCTAGGGACTCTTGAGATAAGCCAACTTTTGGAAAACTCATATCTGATTTGTGAACACGGTTATGATAAACCGTTATTGAACTAAACATTTTTGCTATCAAGAAAAATATTGATTTTTGTGTTATATAATTGACTCAAGTCTTACATTGCCTAACATCAATAAGCCTATGGGGGTTGCTTGTATAAATAAGCTTTTACTTATTATGATAGAGTATCACTTGAGAGAGAGCTTAAACACTTGAGAGAGATTATAATTGGGCTATTGGGTGGTTAATATTTGTGAAAAAGTTTGCAGCTTTGTCTGTGTGAAAGTTGTAATTTAATATTTTATTAGTAAAGTATTTTTTATCCCTTATAGGAGTCATGGATGTAAGTCAAGGGAGCCAAACCACGTTAAATATTTATGTTTTTATTGTGTTTCATTTTCTTTCTTCTTACGTGTTTGTTGTAGGTCCTTCTGCTGCCTAACAATTGGTATCTAGAGCTTCTAGTTTGATTAAGGGAGGAGAATTGCTGTTGCAAGAAAGGAGAGAGGAGTGCTTTATCACATTATGGCCGGTGCGATAAAATCTGAGGTACCTCTCTTTGATAGGAAGGACAATTTTAGTATGTGGCAATGCGCAATACAAGATCTTTTGGTGCAACAAGGCCTTGATGCACCTTTGGACGATGAAAAGCCTATAGAGATAAAAGATAGTGAGTGAAAGTCTATTCAGAGGAATGTTGCAAGCACAATCAAGTTAGCTCTTACTCCTGCAATCAAGTTCACAGTGTTAAATGAGATAACAGCTAAGGGGATTTAGAAAAATTGGAAGAGATTTATGCGTCGAAGTCACTAATTAACTGCTTCTGCTTGAAGATAAACTTATACACGTTGAGAACGGAAGAAAGAGGTAATCTACATGATCATATTAATGAGTTTAAACTAACTAGTTTGTCAATTGTTGAATATAGAAGAGAAGCTAAGTGATGAAGAACATGCAATTGCTTTATTAGTTTCACTGCCTCAGCCTTATAAATCATTAGTGAGATCGATGTTAGTTGGGAATAATACCATCAAGTTAGATGATGTGACTATCCTCTCGCGAGAGAATCATAAGATGTATAGAGAGAATTACACCAATGAGAGTGGAAGCACACTAGTTGTGGAGGGATATTAAAGAGGAAGAAACAATTCTCATGGAAGAGGTGGACAACGAGGAAAGTTTAGGGACATTAGTGATGTGAAATGCTACTATTACAAAGAGAAAGGGCATATCCAATCTCAGTGTCTACAAATGAGAGAAGATTTAAAGAATGTAAAGTAGCTCAAAGGGAATGTGAAGGTTAACATTCACGTAGTTGAATCTTTGGACGATGGAGATCTGTATCATGTAGAGAGTGTTGATAATGATTCTGTTAAAAGTTATTCTAGATGGGTGCTAGATTCTAGTGCCGACATGCATGTGTGTAAGGAACATGCCATGTTTACTATTTTGCATAAAAAATGTAGATTTTGAATACATCAATACTGGGAAGAAACAAAAGTTAAAAGTTGAAGGCATGGGAAGAGTTCACCTAAAGTTTCACAAAGGCAAGGTCCAATATGTTCCTAATGTGAGGTATGTCCTTACTACTAATGCCAACATAATTTCGTTGGGAGAGATGACATTGCATGGGTACAAGTACGTGGGAATTGGGAAGATGTGCAAAGTGTACAAGGGAAGTTACTTGATTTTTACAAGACAGAAAAGGCAAGAAAAACATTTGTTATTTAGAAGGTTATTCCATGAGGGGAATACTTGAAGATAGCAAAATAGAGAAAAAAAAAAGAAAACCAAGAAGAGAGTTCGATTTTCTGATAAAGTTGAAGAACTTGAGGACATGGCTCAAGGGAGGATTTGTTGTGTAATTGACTGAAGTTCCACATTGCCTAACTTCAAGAAGCCAATGGGGGTTGCTTGTATAAATAAGCCTTTGCTTACTGAGGTAGAGTATCACCTAAGAGAATGCCTAAACACTTAAGAGAGGTTGTAATTAGGCTATTAGATGGTCAATATTTGTGGGAAGGTTTGCAGTTTTGTCTGTGCAAAAGTTGTAATTCAATATTTTATTAGTGGATTATTTTTTATCCCTTCTAGGGGTCACGAACGTAGGTCAAGGGAGTCGAACCACGTTAAATATTTGTGTCTTTATTGTTTTTTATTTCTTTTCTTCTTGCATGCTTGTTTTGGGTCCTTCCGCTATCCAACATTTTGGATTGTCACATGTTTGGGCTTATATCAAAATGGTTTTGGACCATTGAATTGGAAATTTTGAAATTATGGAAAATGTTGGCTTTTTAGATTTTTCATATGTATGAATTTTATATTGATAATGGTTTTGGACCACTGACAAATATTGATATGGACATATGTTATGTTTATGTAAAGAAATTTAAAGTCAGTTGAACTTGAGTTTTCTGATATTAAAAAAATATTCTCTTTGAAATAAGATTTATTTTAAATTAGAATTTTTATTTCCACTTAAAAATTTATTTTATTGAGGAATATGTTATTGCATTTTTCTAAATTGATTTTCTTTGAGAGAAATCTATGTCAGAACACTGTATCTAATAGTAGTGAATGTTAGCCTTTGTGCACCTAGGAATAGACTTTGCAGAGGAGATGCTAACTCTATGTTAAGTTAGTACACATGAGTTAGTCATGGATTTGAAGTGTGATGCTTATTTGTTCAAGCCTTGAAAGTTTGGTTAGCTTACCCTGCAAGCTGTGTGCTCGGTTTGTTCTGATTCTACCTAGTGAATTCTCGTATACTGTTGTTTATTAATTTACTATTTTCTGAAATGTTTTTGACATAGATTATTATGATCACAGGTTTGAACTATTTTATTTCAGAAAATATTATTTTTTGTTTATTAATTCTTAATTAATTTTCCTTCTATATACATATTCAATATTTATTTTTAAATATTTATTTATTAGAAAAACTCATACTGTCGCTTGTTTTGTTTACAGTGTAGTAGGTACTAACTACTCACTAAATTGTAAACTCATCCAAATTACATATTTTTTAGATACAGGTAATAAGATTGGTTTTAGTTTAACTCCTCTGATTTGATCGAGGAAGTTCTTAGTTATTTGATGAGCTCATCATATTGTTCGTGTGGACAAGTTTTGTTTATGATTTTGTATTTGGAAGGCTAATGGGCTCATTCTTAGATGTGCTCCATTATTTTTACATGTAGGATCCATGTCAGTTTGACATCTGCTAGTCATCGATTGAACTATCTTATGATATTTTATTTTGTAATAAATTATTAGTGATTGAGATTCACCTGTCTGATATTATAAGTATGAATATATACTAGAATAAAGTATTTCTGAGGCCCTATGGTGGCTATTTTGAATTGTTTGTTTAAAGTTAGAAGCTTGTATAACTTGGGTGAGCCTATAGTAAGCCCTTGTTATACGCCGGTCATGAACCTTCAGTTCAGGTAATGACAAATTTGGTATCAAAGCTTTATGTTGTTCTTGTATATAATAGAGCAAGTGTCCTTTAGTAGAGTCGTGATTATGATTATGACGCTGACCATTTTCATGAAGGCCTATTAGAATGTTTTTTCCTTCATTAGTTATTAGTTTATCCTATTCACTTCGTTTGATGTCATTATCAATATTGTTTGTTTTGATCTTGTCTTTATTGATGATCCTTTTGGTGGCATTGTGTCAAAATTGAACTTATGGCATAAGTTCATAGGAGAATATGATTAATAGCTAATATATATCTTTCACTCCTAATTATTGATTAATAAATGGGGTTGTAATGGATAGATTGAAAAAGTACATTCCTTATTTGAGGGATTTATTGGGTACAGTTAAGACATATGAACTTGAGACGTTCTAGATATGACTTTGACTGTTGTTTGTATCAGTTGGTCTGATTGAAGGTTTTTGATAAGAAGTTTTTTTTGGAGATATAAAAGATATAAGTGTATTGATAAAGATACATATTGTTACATATCTAATTAACATGTGAATTTGGTATACAATATGAGTATGAAAGTGCAAAGCTGGCTTAAGTTTGATGAAGACTTTGGAAAAATATTATTTTAAGGAGTAAGTAGATACTAACGTATTAGTACTGAAATTCAAGTAAAAGTAGTAATGTATAACTAGATGAGGTTACTAGAAGTTGAATAGATTTTTAGAAGTGACTTAGAGGGAGATTTATTTTACATCGGTACTAATGCATGGAGGATTTATTGATGATCGAGAAAAGTATATTGATACTGGAAGGAAAAATCTGTTGACATTTACTAATGTCTCTTAGGCAAAAAATATCTTGTGATAATGATTTAAATTATTATTTAGTTATGTTGTTGAACATTTAAGAGATGTTTGACAAACTTTTGGAAAAATGATAGTTGGAATGTGAGTAACTGAACCATGTCTTACGTAGATATTTTGAGGTAAATTTTAGTTACGAAGTATGTTAATGTATGCATTTGTATTGAAGGCTAAGATAGGCCTAAGAATGACTGTAATGAGTTTGGGTACATTAGTTATCTGTGAAAGTTTATTGGTTATGTTTGGAGATGGTTTGAGCACAAGATAGTGTTGGAAATTGACTACTGTTGGCATACTAAACTTTTAAGATTAAATTCTGAAGTTTCATTACGTTATGGGTTGAGATGATAGGAATGCCTCTACAAAATTTTTATAGTCAAATTCTAAGTGTAGCCTTGGAAACAAATTACTGAAATTGTTTGGACAAAATTGAGTAAATATGAAAATGGAATTATATGCTTCTTGATTAGGTAACTGTTTGGAAGTCTAAAAGGTTGAATTTAAAGCTAAAATTCATATGGATTGTACATGAGATACGAGAGAACAAGTTTATAAGTTCTCAGGACAAACAAGAAAAATGTGATAGATTAGACAATATGTTGGTCTATGAAGTTAATAGATATACGAATATTGTTGGAAATATGATGTGAATTTATTGTTAAATAGATTATCTATAAGCAATGTATGGCAGATAGAAGATCACAATTTAGAAATTTCATGTTTAAGTACGGATTATGGCCTATGTTTTAGTGTTTGAAGTTAAAGGTATATGAATATAAGAAATGTAAAGCTCTCGGATGGGAGAGTGAAGTAATTACTATGTTATTTGATATATATGATTATTTTAGAATAGTTTCCAAGAAAAAGACTAAATGAAGCATGATTGTAATGAATTTGGTTTTATGGTGATTAAGGCCATAAATGTTACCTATGGATGGTTTAGAAATGTAAAGTTTAGGAACTTGATTGATTGAACTTAAAAGTTTAAATGGTAGTGATTTATATTATTTGATATTAGAACAATTTTAGGATTTTTGCCCATAAGGGATCGAAGAATGTAAATTCCAAAGGTGGAATTCAGATATGTTGTGATTAATACGTTATGTATTAAGTCTAAAAATCTTGAAGATTTTAGTGAAAATGAAAATAAGATGTTTAGGTAGATTATATTGTATAGCTGATCTTTGATCTAAAGGTTGTTTACTTGCTTACTTGTTAGAGCAAGGGAGAAGACATTTAATTTGAAGAACTAGTGGGCTTCCTTTTGTTTGAGCCCTTTGAACTTTCTTGTTTAGTAATTAAAGATTTTCACACTTGGCGGTCTAGATATGTGGCAGTGGTTTTTCATAAACCATTAACTAAAGTGTTAGAGGGATTTTTGAAAGAAAATAATCCTAATGCAAGAAAGTAGGAAGTAAGAGTTAAGTCGTCCTCTGACCTCGAAGAGGAAGGTCTTAGAAATAAAAAAAGTTAATTTTGGTTTTACTTAACTACAAGGTGAAGATCGTTAAAGTTAAATTTATAAGGACGATAGAGTATACAGTACCAATTCATACTAGTCATGAAACAAGTTATATTTTAAGTTTCTGAAGTAAATCTGTTTACGGATCTTAGGTTAGGTCTTTATTGTATCCAAATCTGAAACCATGGGATAATGGTGTTGTTATGGAATAGTTGACTTTGAATTTGCAACCATATGATTGTGATATAAAGTTAATTAGATTTCATATGTAAATTAAATTTATTGGCATAAAATCTTTTAGTTATTCAAGTAAGGATAGTGAATTGAAAGTGTTAAGAATTGATATTTGAATGAATTGTTTTGCTTCAGGGTGATTCTAGTTTAATGAATGTTGCATTGATGTCTTAGTAGAATATAAATGATAAGATTGAGAAAAGATCTCAGAGGCTAAGTGATTGTCAATTTGGGAGTTGATTCTTTAATGTCTAATGTGAGATATTTTATCTTAGCATGATATTTTAAAGGTTTTTGAGATTATTAAATGTTGGTGTGTGCCCTAGATAAGTAGATGGAAAAAGAAGTTTATGGGTAAGAAGCTATGAATGATGATGTAGTAAGTGTGCCAACAAGTGAGGTAGAGTACTAAAAGCTAGTAGACTTGTTAAATCAAACAGATAAACTCAAATAGAAGTATGAAATAATATATATAAATTTTGTTATAGAGTTTTCAATGACCTAATGACTTAGTTTGGGAAATTATAGAATGGTTAATAAAATATGCATATGCCTTGCCTGTGAAAACTATTATCACAGTATCTCAATATGCGATCTATTTGGATGAGATAGTATCTTTAGTATGATGTGCATGTGTATTTCATATCTAATTAGATATCTTTTTAGATAGCTTTGAGTACCTATTAGATTTGAGACACTTTTTAACCACAAATTGATGGTCAGTCAAAGAAAATCATTCAGATTTTGGTAGGATATGCCTAGTGCTTATGTTCTAGACCTTGGCAAGAGTTAAGACCAGCATTTACCTTTGATGAAGTTTGCCTATAATTCAGTTAACAATCTAGTATTCAGATAGCACCTTTCAAGGCCTTGTATGAGAGACAGTGTAGATCACCGATTAGTTGGGTTGAGGTTGGTGATTCTAAATTTGTGGGACAAGATTTGATATTGTTTAGTGGCAACTTAGAATAGATAGAAATTCTATTAGATTAGAAACAAAGTCCCTTGGAGTTTGGGGGGCGAGGGGAACTATGTGTTCTTATGTGTTTTCCTTGTCAAATGTATCTTGAGATTCAGAAAGAAAGATGAATTAAATTCAAGGTTCAAAGAACCTTTTGAGATTTTTAAAAGAGTCGAGCATGTGACTTACCAGTTAGCCTTTCCACCTGATCTTTTGAGATATCGCCCAATTTTACATATTTCCATGCTTAGAGAATATACTCATGACTCTTCTCATGTTATACAACATAAAATAGTTTAGCTTAATGAATGTCTCAGCTATGTAGAGCAGCCAATGGCCATAGTAAATAGACAGGTGAAACATTTAAGCTCTAAGGATATCACTTCGGTAAAAGTTGTTTGACTAGGCCGTCAGGTGAAGAAATGATTTCGAAAATTGAAGTGGCAATATGTTAGAAGCACCCACACCAATTTAGTAAACAATGTTAATAGAAATTTCAAATTCAGGGACGAATTTATTTTAAAAGGGGAAGAATGTCATGACACCAAAAAAAAGAAAAAGAAAAAAAGGATAAGCTTTAAAGAAAAAAAAAGAAGAAGAAGAGAAAGAGAATGATTGAGATAAGTCTTGCAAAGAAAAAAAGAGAGAGAGAGAAGTTTGTTATTTAAGTATCACAATTGAGAAAGAAGTCAATGTTATTCTACTTTTCAGTCTTACATCAGATAAAGAAGTCTAATGTTGTTCTACTTCTAAGTCCCACATCGAAAAAATAGTAAACCTCTTCCCTATAGGAATGGTTATATATAGATCTTAAAATAAATAAGTTTAATTGCCTTTATCCTCTAGGCTTTTGTTTAAAGAACAAGATATTTTAGTAAATTTTAGGAGCAGTATCTAACATCGATTCAGAATTCGGGTTATTCTGACTTAAGCTAGGTGAGTAGATATTCTATGTAGTAGCATTTTTTTAATATTTTTTATTATTTTATATTTTTCATTGGACTATTTTGGGTAGCAAATTTAGGCTTTGGTATATAGAATTATTTAGGATTTAGAAATTAAATTAGGTAATTTATTTACCTATGATTGATACAAGGATTTTTTATATTTCTATGGTTATAGAACGATACAGGGAACCTCCAGTTCACCAAGGTGAATTATTTGAGGAAGACCCAATTAGATATTGCTAGTACTGTGAGTGGTTTCAATCTACTATATGTTTATTTGAAATTTCTTTTGAAAATTTTGAAATAAATTAATATTATTGAATTTTGAATATCGGAGAGCCCTAGGGACTCTTAGGATAAGCAAACTTTTAGAAAACTCAGATTTAATTTGTGAACATGATTATGACAAACTGTTATTTAACTGAAAATTTTTGCTATCAGAAAAAAATATTAATTTTTGGATTGTCATATGTTTGGGATTATATTAGAATGGTTTTGGACCATTCAATTGAAAATTTTGAAATGATGAAAAATATTGGCTTTTCAGATTTGTCATATGTATGGATTTTATATTGACAATAGTTTTGGATCATTGACGAATATTGATATGAACATTTGTCATGTTTACAGAAAAAAAATTTGAAGTCAGTTGAACTTGAGTTTTCTTTTGTCAGAAAATGTACTTTTTGAAATAAGATTTATTTTAAATTAAATTTTTTATTTTTACTTAAAAATTTATTTTATTGAGGAATATTTATTACATATTTTTTTAAAAAAATTGATTTTCTTTTGAAGAAATCCATGCCAGAATACTGTATTTAACAACAGTGAATGTTAGCCTTGGTGCACCTAGGAATAAACTCTGCAGAAGAAATGCTAACTATATGCTAAGTTAGTACACGTGAGTTAGTTATGGATTTGGAGTGTGATGATCATTAATTCAAACCTTGGGCTTGAGATGGTAACTCTATGTCAAGTTAGTACACATGAATTAGTTATGGATTTAGAGCATGATACTCATTTGTTCAAGCCATGAGCTTGACAGTTTAGTTAGCTTACCCTGTGACCTGTGTGCTTAGTTTATTCTGGTTCTACCTAGTGAATTCTCCTACACTGCTGGTCTATTGATTTACTATTTTGTGAAATATTTTTGACATAGATTATTATGATCACAGATTTGAACTATTTTATTTCAAAAAATATTATTATTTCAGTAATTCTTAATTAATTTTCCTTATATATTCATATTCAGTGTTTATTTTTAAATATTTGTTTATTAGAAAAACTCATGCCTTCGCTTATCTCGTTTCTAGTGTAGTAGGTATTAACTACTCACTGAGTTGTAAACTCATCCAAATTACATGTTTTTTATATACAAGTAATGAGATTGGTTCTGATTTAACTCCTCTAATTTGATTGAGCGAGTTTCAGTTATTTGGTGAGTTCATCACATTATTTGTGTGCGCAAGTTTTGTTTATAATTTTGTATTTGGAAGCCTAATGGGGTGACTCTTATATGTGCTTCATTATTTTTATAAGTAGGATATATGTCAATTTGACATCTGTTAGTCATCGATTGAACTATTTTATGGTATTTTATATTGTAATAAATTATTAGTGATTAAGATTCACATGTCTGATACATATGTCTGAATTTATACTGAAATAAAGTATTTCTGAGGCCCTAGTTCAAAGTTAGAGGCTTGTATGGCTTGAGTAAGCCTATGATAAGCCCTTGTTATACGCCGGTCATGGACTCTCAATTTAGGTCGTGACAATTAGAAATTTATTAAATAACTAATTAAATTAAGACTCCTAATAAGTAAACAAGTTTTAAAGTTAGAATGCTTAAAAGCATGTTCACTAATACTTAAATGGAATTAGGAAGTTATATGTTGAGTTTAACGTGACACTGTGCTTATTAGGTAGGGTTCGACACCATTTTCATCAGCTTGTACTAACATGCTCCCAATAGTGTCTTCTGATGCTGATATGTAGAGCTTCAATGGCCTTCCCGACGCAGGAAGAGTCATTATAGGTAGATTAGTCAAATAAGCCTTAATCTTGTCAAATGCATCTTGATGACATGGCTTCCACACAAACTTTTTTTCTGCCTTTAACTTGACCAATTGCAAAAACACCCTGGTATTTCTTGACAGATTGGAGATGAACCTCCTCAAAAAAATTGATCTTTCCCAAGAAAGACTGCAATTACATTTTGCTCTTTGGGGGTGATGTTTCCAAAATTGCTTTGGTCTTGTTTATGTCAAACTCAATCCCTCTTTTGTGGACTAAAAATCCTAAGAAATTGCCTACATTTACACCAAAAGCACATTTGAGTGGATTCATTTTCAAACCATATTTTCTCATCTAAATGTCATTTTTGACACATCATCCTTATTTATGAAAATCTAGTTGTAACTAAAATGACCATCTATGAAGCTTAAAACTTCATGACAAGATGCCAGTTGACAAGCATGTCGGCTATTGGCATAGGATATTCCTCCTTGGGAGTGGCTACTTTAAGATCTCTAAAGTCAATGCAGGCTCTTAATTTTTTATAAGGACTATATTGGAAATCCATTCGAGATACCTGGCTATTCGTATAAACTTTGCTTTGAGTAACCTTGTGACTCCCTCTTTAATCTTCAAACTACCTTAAAAGCAAACCGTCGAGGAGTTTGCTTTACTGGTTGACACCCTTGTTAATGTCGTAAACAATGCTTGACCAATTCTCTTTCTAGGCCAGAAATTTCATCATAATCCCATGCAAAGCAGTCTTTAAACTCACAAAGTAAGTTTAATAGACTTTCTTTAAACTCAACTATTAGCAACACGTAGATATAGATTGGTCTTTATTTACCATCGATGGCCAAGTTAATTTCTTCTAATGGATCTTGGACTTTATTTTTCTTAACATCCTCCTTGGTTGGAGATGACTTGAATCCTAAAGGAGTATTATCATATACATAGTTAAGAACTGTATCCTCATTTTCACAAAGCAAGGGATTCAACATATAACTATTTAACCTTTCTGAATGTACGCTCATATTGTCAGTCATATCTTTTTCTTTGGCCTGATGTACTTCACTTCCTTGTTTTTGACTATCGTTGGCCTTAATTTCTTCCATTTGACTGTTGATTAGTGCATGGTCAAATGCACTCTTGTCAGCCATATAGGCTAACAAATGAGCCATTTGACTCGACAAACTCATGTATTTTTATCTTAGGGCCGATTTGAATTGGCTTTTGACACTAGATGGAGTCCACTTTGATCCATAACACACCTTTAAACTATAGCATAGTCAAATGACTCGTTACCATCCCATTTCAAGAGTGTCACTTCTGAGTTATACACATTGAAATCGATATGAGTCTGCTGGAAGTAATAGAGACTTTAATCAACATTAACAGTTTCAACCTCACCATTCTTGTTCCACAAGATCAACTACTGATGTATAGTCGATAGAGCTGCCCCTGTTGCATGTATCTAATCGCATCCCAGTAACAAATTGTAACTAACCTTTAAAGGGACCACCACAAAGAGAGTTCGTCTTTCAACACTTCCAACTTTGACGTTCAACAATAACACAGAAGCAAAGGTCTTCCACTAAAATCAATAATAACCATATTAGTTGGAACTAGATCCCTATCAACCTTACCAAGTTTTTCCATCATTACTCTTGATACCATATTGACAACTGCTCCCCCATCAACTAGGACATGATTTATCTACTTTTCTTCAACATAAGCCTTATTGTGCAATGACTGAAGATAATTCTTCTCATAGTCAAATGGTTGATTAAAATAAGCCATGTTTTCAGGTACCTCTTTCGACAACTGCCATGTGCCAGCTAGATCATCCTAGAAATCATCTTCCAAAGGTTGAATACTTTTATCCCTAACCTCATAATCTGCTAGTAGAATGAAAATGACATTAATGGCAACCTTAGTGTTGAAGATGGCATTAAGATCATCGTCAAAGCCGTTATCAAAGATGTCGAGTTCCTCATCTCCAACCTCATTGTTTGGCTCAACATGTACTTTACCTGAACTTGCACTTTGTTGCTTCACTTCATAATCGATTGTGATCTTCCCATCGAGTTGACATTTTGGAACATACTCTTGCCTCACTTGAGAATGGAGTATTTTTGACGTTGCCAACATCGCCTCTAAGATTTCAACCAAACTACTCTAGATGGTCCTACATAACCCTATCAAACCAAACATTAGAGTTTCGAAGGAAAGATTTAGGGTATTGGTTCTTGATGCTTCTATTCCACACATTCCTTCTTTTAACATGCTAATGAACCAAAGACCTGTTTTAAGGTAGATTCTTTGTCCAGGTCTCGACTTCAACGTTTACAGGGGCACCCTGGTTCCTCCATACCTATTTGGTTCATGGCCACTCGTGTCAAAGTGTTTACACGTAAATTTGTCAATAGTTTTGATGAAGGAAACAAGATTTAACAAACAAATCCTCTAGACTTGTCAAAGATGGCAAGATTCTGATTTCAGTTCTTACTCTTGAAGGGAAATTTCATCAAAGTGGATTCTTAAGTTAAAAAGCTTGTTAAAAATGAATATTCAAGTGCAAAAACAGATTCGATGGCAATGTACATTGACAATAAAAGTAAAGTGCATGACAAAATAAATTAACAATGAATATAAATGACAGTAAACATAAATTGACAATGGAAATAAACTGACAATAAAAGTAAACTAACAATGAAAAGTAAATTGACAATAAAAGTAAATGGCCAATGAAAAGTAAATTGTATTGAATTCAGAATACATGAAATGAAAAAAGTAGAAAGCATACTTGAAGTGATCCTTTTATCCGTAAGTGTCTCTGGGACTTAGGATGTGTAGGGAATATTTTCAAGAATCCAACCTTTATTACATATGAAAAACTACTATTTATTGGCAAACAAAAAAAAAACTGCCTATGTCCTAAGATTACACCACTTTTTAGAAAGTGTCACGCATGCAGACCATTCTTATTTTAAACACTGAAACTACCTATAACTGACTCTTCAATTTGATTTCACAATTGAAATTTGAATGGCTTCAGGATAACTGTCTTTGATTGAGTCCTGCAACTGCCACTCTTATGTCAAAGCTTTCAAACCATCTTTATGAAGAATGTACTAAGTGTTTGTGTCAAAGACCCCTTGCTGCCTCTTACTCGACAAACATCGTTTGACACCTTCACTTATTAGCTATCATTATCCCTTTCATCTCGTTGGTGTCAAATGTCCTTCTATCATGTCAACTAGAAATTCCTTTGTTGAATGGGACTTATTGTTTGATTTGACAACACTGTTCGCACTTGGTTCCTGTAAAAAACCTTCCTTTGATAGGTTCTGTCGAAGCCTTGCCCTAACTTAGCATTAAAAATCAAAATGTTGATTTTGCCGCCAACATAGAGCGAATCTAACATCTTCTCTTTCTTAATTAAGCTATTGATAATTATTACAAAATTTAGAATTTAAAAGTAATATCATTGAATAATAAGAGAATTAAAATAAATTCCTTTCACACTAAATTAGATTCTTTTCATATTAAATTGTATTCTTTTCTAAAGACACTTTACACGCTAGACTAGACTTAAAAAATAAGCTAAACTTGTTAGTATAATAAGAGAAAAAGACTAAACTTGTTAGGCAAGCTAAATATGTTAGTAGAATAAGACAAAAAGAGAAGTTTGAAGGAAGGTGAAGTTATAATATTCCTAAATTTATGCATTAATAAGGTATGACTTAATGGCTATTTTCAAAGAATGAGGAACTGTATATGTAATAGCCTTAGGAGGTAAAGAAGTCTTGCAAGATAACCTAGACAAGTTTAGATATACATTTATGAGTAGAAGACAAAGTTAAGAAAGAAAACTAGTATGAACATAAGAAAAACCTACTCTTAGTCTAGAAGTTCACATATAAAACCATTAAGAAGCAAGAAAGTCTTCCAAGTTAACTTAATCTAAGTCAAGATAAGGTATTAATAAACTAAAGAACAAAAATGAAACATCTTAGAGATGCTAGAAGTTCACATGGCAAAGTCAAAGAAGGTCTTGTAAGTTATCTTAGTTAAGGATAAGCTAACATTAAATGACATGTAATGATAGTAAACTTAACTAAGAAACAACCTAGAAAGAAGACAAAAGACTTGTCTTCTAAGCCAAGTTCATGTGAGAGAGAAGAAAAGGAGGAAGAAGAAAAGTAAAGTAAGTAAAGAATATTCTTTAGGTATAAACTAAATATATTAATGTATAAAAGATAAAAGCTTATCTTTAGAAAACTAAGAAGTACATGTGAGGAACTTGGAAATTGGCTAGGAAATTACTAGGTCAAAGCATGTAAGCTAGTCAAATAAGTTACCTAAGTTAACTAAGCCAAGTTATGCATTAAATGGGAAAAAAGACAAAAGAAAAAGACTTGAAAAACCAAGTCATTCACGTGGAAGAAGCTAAGCAGAGTCTTAGCCTTCCAAGTTATCTCTAAGTCAAAAAGATAAGGCTTATTAATACATGCAATTATGGTTAGACTAACTAGGAAGCAAGGAATCTAGTTAGAAACCAATGAAAAAGTTGGGAAAAAACCAAGTCAACTAAGTCAACTCAAAGTCCATTAAGGGAATCTAGTTAGAAATTAACCAAAAAACTTAGTTACTTTATATAACTAAGTCATGATGAGTTTAGAGATAAGGGCCACTTAGAGACATTTGATTGGTTAAACAAAAACAAGGTAATAATTAGAAGACCAAACAGTCTAACATGTGGAAAAAAAAACCATGTGAAAAGCTTTGGAAGCTTTCTAAAGACCCACACATGTGTAAGCATAAGGAAAGATGACTTAGTTCACTAAAACTCTAAGTAATCATGAGAAAAACAAAATTAGTCTACAAGGAACTAAGGGGTCACGACTATGTCCCTAAGGAGGAAACCAAATAAGCAAACTAAGTAACTTTAACAAAACTAAGTAATTATTAGCCTAAAGATAAGGACCCATGTGTCTTCCCCCTAGCTATCCAAGTGTCTTCACCCTAGTTAAAGTCTTGTAAGATCTTTCTATTCAAAAAGAGAAGAAAATATCATATCTTTGAAAGCCACAACATACACGACCATTTGGCAATCCAAGATAGTTAAGTAAATTAAAGTAATCATTTCATGATATTTGGATGATTCTAAATGGACCAACTCAAAGGTTAGTCATCATTCTTAACTTGCTAACCAAGGGATAACTTCCCTAGAGTCATACGGCCATGTATCTTCTAAGGGAACCAAGTTGAGTAACCTGGTTACTCAAACTAACTAGACAATCATTACCAAAAAGATAAGATAACAAGTGGTACAATCCTAGTAATAGACATGTCTTTAAGACCACATGGTCTTAATCAAGTAAGAACTTTCCTCTTGGCCAAGAAACTCTCACGCCACCCTCACCCTTATAAATAGCCTAAGTTGGCTTTCTTTCACTCACACACACAAAGCAAAAAGAAAACAAACTCTTATGAGAGAAAGAAAGCTAGTGCACGTGTGCTTGTACTTAGAGAAAGACTTGAAGATTGAAGTTTAAGAGGTAGAGAGTAACAACACTTCTCCTATCTTTTCTTTTCCAATAATTCTTGTTCATGCTTTAATGTATGTGTTATACTTACTATTTGATAATTGAATTTTATCACACTTAATTGTTGCATTTGATTAATGATTTTAGGGCTGCTTAGTGTGTAATTAATGATTTTTAGTCTAAATTGGGCTTTGGACTTTTAATTGGATTTAATTCATTTTCGTGCTATTTTTTCAAATTTATACTGTTCCAGTATTTTGATCATAACTACTTTTGTTCTAGGTATCCGATTAACCTCATTCTTCTTTCGTTTTGCAGATAACTCAAATAGATACAAATGATATTAGAGGCTTGAAGGCTAAATTCGGACAATAAGGCAGTCAAAATTGGAGCCAAAGTCAGTCACGAAATTCTGGAGCTATATTTAGTTAATTGGGCTTAACTTTGTAATTAGGAGTCCAAATTACATGGGACCAAAGCCATTAGTTATGTTTTTAATTTGGGCCAGTTTTTGGAGCCCTGACACTGTTTAGTTTTAGGTTTAAATAGCAGATTAGGGCAACATGAACAGCAGCTTTTGATTTTGGAGAAATTTCAGATCTACACCTCTTCTCTTTTCTCTCATCTTGTTCTTCTTTTTCTTTCCTTTTCGTTTTCTGTTTTTTTCCCAGTCATGGTAGGCTAACTTTCCATTCAATCAACCCATGAGTTGAGGTTTTTGCTGTTGAATCCAGAGGAGCCGTGCTCTCCATGAACTGAATCCGTTTTTCTTCCCCCTTTACTCGAATTGAGCAACACGATTGTGTAAGTTGAATCCGAGCGGATGAGGTTTGTCCATGAGGTTTGTTTATGATTTCTGTATTTTGATCATCCAGGGAAAGTAATTAAATGTTAGATTTAATATTTAGGTTGATTAACCCAAGGGTCTTAAAATCAAAACAGGTTGAAGTGAACATTGTGCGATGGCATGAGTGAACACGCCAAGAGTTTTGATTAAATGCTAGGTGATTGTCTAGTAGAGATGGTTCCTATATGAATGCAGGGATTCCGATTTGTTTAGGGTCAACCACGAGATTCAGTAATTCTTTGTCCAGTGACGGATGTCCTTGAAACCTCAATTCTGGGTTGGTTGATTGCTTTTTAAATTGTTAATTTTGTTTTATCTCTTGCTTTAATTTTTAATCGAATTAAAAACCCCCCCTGTTTATTGTTTTGTTTTTAATTGAGTGATTTAGTTCTATGCAAAAATCCTTGGGAGACGATCCAGGTTGTCCTATATTACAAATTTCTTTATAAGCCTGGTTAATTTGAGTGAGTTCGACAGTTCACGTCACTAATCATGCATGATTCTTAACCTATTATATCCTTTGTTATTGAAAAGTTAAACTTGAGGATATGATTTCTTTTGAAAAGGATTTTGAAGAAAGAACATGGAAGAATAGAGCTTTATGATAATGAAATGTTTAGAAAAGAATTATATTTATGCAAGTAATGATCCTCAAGAGGGAGGTGAACTTTCAGGGAAATGATCCTTCAAAAGGAAAGGTGATCTAGGATTGAAGGAAATGATCCTTCAAAGGGGAAGGTGATCTTGGGCTAAAAATTTTAAAAGGAAATGGTCTTTCAAAAGGGAAGGTGATCTCGGGAGAAGTGATCCTTCAACGGGAAGGTGATCTCATAGGCACAATTTCCAAGAACTCGGTTCCAGTTTAAAGTTTGGTGAGGGGACGCCAAAGCCAAGTAGAGAGCTTTCGGTTATTTTGGAACATGCTAGATGTTAAAAGATTTAATGATACAAAATTTGGTTTATTTATATGAATGATGGTTCATGTACATGAAAGTGTGATAGTTTTATTCGTTAATGAATGATGATTGGAGAAGTTATTTTCTATATTTATACAGCTGGGAATATTGCTTGTTTAGAAAATTAAACTGTTGTTATTACTTACTGAAAATCTATTTCTCACCCCTTATTGCAATGTTTTTAGAATAAATAGCAAAAGTTCTTTCTAGTATCCCTTATTGTAAAGCTGGACATAATTTGGGTGGAGATCTTAGATGCTGAAGGTATACGAGTTAAAAGGCTATTCAAGTTACCGCCTTAGAAGAATAGGGTTGACATTATTGTTATAATTTTTGTAAAATTTTATTAGATGCCCTAACTTTTGATGTAAATATCAACTCATTCCTTAATTAGTTGTAGTTTATAGGTATTATGTGTTAAAGATTACAAGAAATTTTGTTAAAAGATAATAAATAGTACAATCACATAATCAATATTAAATTATATTAAATAATCATTTAAAACTACTCTAAGGATGTCAGTTAAGTAACAATGTACTCACTAGTTAGGGTGTTACAGCAAACCACAAGCTTGACTCCTTGCTTGGTTGACAGCAACTCAATTGTTGAATTTGACATCCTTATGCTTTGGTCAGCCTTTGGTGGTTCTGCTTTTGCAAATTTCTTGTCAAAAAGGGTTGAGCACCTTGGACATAAATTACATCCTCATTCTCTTCCCATTAACGCTTCAAAAAGTCTAGTAACGTTTCTCCTGTTGTCGAAAAAGAATCAATTTTGGCTAGGCTTAGATCTTCATTCACATCAAGATTTTTACCTACTAGGTCACTACTGACACCATCAGTAGTGCCAACACTCACCTTGTTAAGGACGAAAGGTTCCACAAAACTTGAATTGACTTTGAATGGATCTGAGTCAATCTTCATTTCAGACTGTCGTTTGTTAGCAAACTTCATCCTGCCTTTTTCAATTGTCTTTTTGTATCAAATTCCTGAAACGACCATAATTGTTAGTGGTATGACTAATGGCAATATGAAATTTACAATATTTTTTGCCTTTAATGTCTGACTCATTAGGGATAGTATGCCCTTTCAATCTTTCAATAATACATCAAAAATTTAGTCAACCTTAGTAATGTCAAAGGAATAGTTGCACCTATTGACATATTCTATTTTATTTTTTGCTTGAGAATACTTTAAAGAAGGATTGGCATATGAAAGTCCTACTTGTAACTCAATAATGTTTATTTCATTCTCGTATACCTCCCCATCCTCCTATTCGACGCAGGTAACTTTTTCTCTTTTGACATGCCTTTTATGGCATTCTTTTTTTAATTTTTTAATTGCTTAATTTGACATACTCTTTTCGCCAGTTGAGCCATATCCAAAAATTGGTGATTGACTAATTTCTTTCTTATAAAATAATCTAAACCATTGTAGGCTATTTTTACTATTTTGACTTCAGGAATAGGTGTAAAACATCTACTTTTCATTTGTCGAGAATGACCTAGGTAGTCCTCAATTGACTCTCCAACCATTCTAATGATACTAAATAAATCAGTCAGCGTGACTTTCATTTCTTCCCTGAAGAATTGTTCATGAAAACTTTTCTCCAATTGGAGCCCAGAGTGGATAGAATTAGTGCTTAAAGTAGAAAACCAAAACAAAGCATTCTTGGTCAAAGAACTGGGAATATATATCATTTTTAAGGTATTTATTTGATGCTAGATCTCCCAATTCTATTGTATATCTAGCTTTATGTTCGACAATAGATTCCCCACTTTCACCTGAGAATTTTGACAACTTAGGATTTTGACTCCTTTAGGTGTTTCTATTTGTTGGATCCAGTTAGGCAATGCTGACCCAAAAAAAGATTGATTAGCATACCCCACTTTAAATCAAACCTGTTAAGGACTTATTTGATGACTTGATTAATGTTTTGATCAAGATGCCTCCCAATGATGTTTGTTGAAAATCATAGGCTACATTCCTTAAATTTTGATCTCTACCCAAAATAGGAACATTGCCATATTGTAATATAAGATTTGGCTGATTATCAAAGGGTTGCCCTTCGACATTGTTTAGTGGTGGAACATCCTCACCACCAAGTGCCTTCGCCAGCCTGCCTACTTGCCTAGCAAGTGTATTACAAGTATTGTTTGTCTATTCAATCAAAGGCTGAATGATAATATTCATTTGTTGAGCAATCATATGTACCATATCATGATTACTCTTATCCATCTGTTGTCGAACTACTGCCAAAGAAGGTTGAGTAGGACCTACAACATTTTCAGGCATAGTCTTAGGCATGTTAGGGACGATGGGACCAGGCATAACTGAAGGTGGTCTCTCACACCTAGTGGTGCTAGAATTCAAATTAGCCTGATCTGCCCTTTGAGTTGTGGTCACATTGGTAGCCACATTCGT
The DNA here is from genome assembly GCA_019955255.1 of Castanospermum australe. NCBI lineage: Eukaryota > Viridiplantae > Streptophyta > Magnoliopsida > Fabales > Fabaceae > Castanospermum > Castanospermum australe. The sequence continues at coordinate 285,928 of NSJW01000253.1, read as the reverse complement.
CGCCACGATTGGTTGTTAATATGTGCAGTTTGTGTATGTTGGTAGACACTCCCTACTAGTGGGGTAGTGGCAGAACTAGAGTGATCACCCACTTGAGCTACTAGTGGAACAAAACCTGGTGGCATACCATATGGTAGTGTGGTTAAGGGAATATTGCCAAAAGAAATTCTAAGAGGACTAGGGACCCTTGACATAATAGGCCGTACTCTTGGGATGACAAGAGTGTCTCTTGCCTCTTCTGACATCCAAGCATCAGTGGAATTACCAACGGTATTGTCATTGCCGTTGACATTGGCAGCATTGTCAATTAATGAATTGTTTGATGTGGAACTAATGTTCCACTTTGTAATTGCATAAGATTTCTGCAACAAGAAATAAAGGACAAGTTAAACTTATTCTGCTAGGCGTGCCAATTTGTTTACTGGAAAATTTGTCAATAGTTCCAATGAAGAAAATAAGATTTGACAAATAAATCCTCAAGCACAGGATTTTAATTTTAGTTTTTACTCTTGAAGGAAAATCTCCTCCAAAGTGGATTCTCAAGTTAAAACATGTCAAAGCTATGAACATTCAAGTGCAGAATCATAGTCGACGAAACATAAGTAAAGAAATTTAAAAGTACATTGACAATAAAAGTAAGTGCAAGAATTTAGAGTCCTGATAAAGAGTAAATTGACAATGAAAAGTAAACTAATAATGGAAAGTAAATTGGCAGAAAGATAAATACAATGTCAAATAAAGAAACATAAATTGACAATGAAAGGAAAATGAACAGGAAAAGTAAATTGTATTGAATTCAAAATACATGAAATGAAAAAGTGAAAGTATACTTGAATTAATCCTGTTATCCGTGAGCGTTTCTGAGACTTAGGATGTGTAGGATATGTTTTCAAGAATCCAACTTTGATTACAAATGAAAAACTGTATTTATAGGCAAAAAATGTAACTGCCTACATCCTAAAATTACACCACCTATCATATAGGTGTCACGCATACTGACCATGTTTATTCTAAACACTTAAACTACCTAAAACTAACATTGATGTCACCAAGCTAGTTTCTTCAATTTGATTTCAAAAGTAGAATTCAAATGCCTCCTATCTTTGACTGAGTCCTATAACTGCTATTACTACATTGAAGCCTTCAAACCATCTTTCTAAGGAATTTTTCTAAGTGTTAATGTCAAAAGACCTCATGCTATCTTTTGTTCGACAAACCTTTATTTGGCAACCTCACTTATTAGCTGGCATTGCTCCCTTCATTTTGTCAGTGTCAAACATCCTTTTGATATGTCAACTATAAATTATCTTGTCGAATGTGATTTACTCTCTGATTGATGATACTATTCTTGCTTGACTCTTGTTGAAAACCTTCCTTTAATGAGTCCATCAAAAACCTATTCTAACTTAATGTTAAAACCAAGGTGTTGGTTATTTTTTTTTGGGATAAACAACGAGGCAAGAAGCCCAACCAACACAATGATACCTAGCATCGTCACCAAGCTCCTTTCCATGATCAAAGAGAGCATAATTCTTGACAGATTATTTCATTATACCAAGTAATCGTTATTTAGAGACTAATATAACTGACTTTTAAATTATTTAAGGAATAAATTGAATGACAAAATAATATATCAGAGACCATCGATAGATAAAAATCTCTGAGGGCTAATGTAAAATTGGTGAAACTCTTATAAAACTAATTTAATGATTTAATCATAAAAGGACCGATTGATTTAGTTGAAATTATTTTTCTGTCAAAATCAAATCAAACCAAATCACTTACATTATTTCCCATATGGCATGGAAAGTCGGGTGTGGGTTGGGTTGGGTCGAGTTTGGAGTATTTTTGCACCCAACACGCTTATCAAAGTAGTGGGTTGGGTTTGGAAATTTTTTTTCTAAACACCGAACTAACCCAACCCGTACATTAGTGGGTTGGGTTGGGTTAAACCCGTGGGTCTAACATATATTAAAAAAAATTTTACCTACTAAATTAAATGTCAAAATTAATATAAAATCAAAAATTTATTGCACATTATAATAAATAACTTAATAAGTCTCAACAAAATATGATATACAAAGTTTCAAACAAACTAAAAGTCAAATATAATAAGTTACAAATAATAAAAATAATATAACAAGTTTTAATTTTAAACATAAAAAGAACTAATATAATTATCAAAAATCAAATATAATAAGTCATATAAGGTTTAAAAGAGAAAAAAATAAACATTAGGTTTAGTATGCTGAATATAAAAAATAGCATAATTTTTTATTTTTTTATAAAGATGAGTTGAGTTGGGTTGGGTTGGGTTGCGTGAATTGAAATTTTCTCAACCCACAATTCAACCCATCATCATCGGATTGAGAATTTTTAAACTTAACTCAACCTGCGAACTACATCCAACCAGTCAATTATGAATTGGGTTGAGTCAAAAATTCATAAGTTCGTAGGTTAATCTAACTTAATAGATACCCTAGTGACAATTCATAACCGCTGACTGCTCGTTCCTCGCGCGTCCTACGCAATCGCCATGTGGACCTCGAGATTCTTAGCCCGACCCGACCCGACCCGACCCTGACCCTGACCCTGACCCTGACCCTGTGGTTCCTCTCCCGCGAACTTTCTACGTGTATCCTTCCCCTCACATGGTCTGCTACTGCTCTGGGTTTAAGCGCTTCTATTAGCTTAGCTTCAATCTTCTCAACAACGACTACCACAACCACAACCATGCTTCCTCTGCAATTCGGCGCTGTCAGAACTTTCCATCCTCCATTGCCATTGCTGAGCAGCAGCTCTTCTTCCTTTTGTCCCACAGCTCGGTCCCTGCTCAAGCCAAGCCAGCTTCTCTTCAATGCCGGAACTGTCGCCGTTAGGGTTTTTGCAGTGTCTGGTAATTCCTCCACATTGAAGATGAATCTCAACGAGTATCTCGTCACTCTGGAGAAGCCGCTCGGCATCAGATTCGCTCTCACCGCCGACGGCAAAATCATCGTCCATTCTCTAACGAAAGGGGTAATCCATTGTGCTATTCTACGACCTCTCTCTTGTTCTGCCATGTCTGAATCAGAAATCTGTTCAAAATTGTGTGCATTGAGTCTCGGTTTTTGTCTGATTCTCGTCATAATAGGGTAATGCAGAGAGGTCGAGGATAATTATGGTCGGTGACACTTTGAAAAAAGCTGGGGATTCATCTCAGAACAAGCTCATCGAGATTAAAGACGTGGGAGATACACAGTACGCGTTCAAATTTTGCTTGAGCATATAGGTGTTGTTATCATTACGGTACTATTGTGAACAGAATTGGTATTTGTGAATCATCTGGCGCGAGCTTTGTTTGAGTATTTTTCCTAAAGATTGCATTTCTGGTTTATTGTTTTCGTCTGATTGATTCATGGCTGAAAGTACATGACTAAGGAATGGAAGAGGTTTTGCGATATGCAGATGTCATATTGTTAGTCAATTTGGAGCTGCTCTAGGGAGCTAAGTCTAGTAGAAAATCATTCCCTCCTCGGTTTTCAGTCTGTTTCATTCCGCACTTTATTATGTTTGTAGTAATGTTTGGTGCTTCCCTTGTGTTGAAACAAGCAAGGGATAACAGCAGAAACAAGATAGTTGGCTGGTCACCTAGTTTACACAATTTCATCGAGCCAACATGCTACTCTTATTCTGCCCAAGGATCACTACTAATGTTAAACTGGCTCGAACTAAACATGAAGTTGGATTCACCAAACTAGGAGAAATTCTAATTTGTATCTCTCTATGTGGATGTATCAATTATTGTAAAAAAAACTGCTATTTTTGAATTTGTTCTGATTCCTAGAATTGATTGACAATGATTGAACTTGCATCATATCATAGATGATTTGATTTATTTTGTTTTGAAAGAGAAACTTGTCAATTGTGACTTGACATGGTATTATTGAATCTTTATACCTTGATTGTCACCATGGCACTTGTCACTCAGTTCTATGATTGCTTAAAAAGATGCAAGGTTACTATTTCATTGATCATCATAGTCTATTCTGTTCATCAATGTTTTGTTTTTATTTTTTCAGTCTTTTGGTTTCCTCAGGAAGGTGCTAAAGGAGCAGACAAGTTCTTTTAGCTTGGTTCTTGAGAGGCCCACATCTCCTTTTCCCATTCAACTACTGCATAAGATGAATGATCTTGAAATATTGTTTAATAGAGGTCGAGTTCCTATTGCCACGTGGAACAAGACGCTATTGGCATCAAATTTACAGCCATCTAGTGAGCACTCTGGGAATTCTGGATTTTTGATGTTCAACTCAAAGTTTCTTACATCAAAAGGATGCAAATTATTGGGCAATCAAAATCAACATGCCACCACCCATGATAGAAACTTCTTTATGGAACACATGGCTCAACTTGTTTGTGTTTTTACCGAAGAAGCGTGTGGAGATGGAGACTGGGCTCATGGAAGCTTTCCACTTGAGGAATATATTCAGGCTCTGGATCGTTCCAAGGATGAGATGTACTATAATCACTCCCTTGGTATGCGCTATAGTAAGGTATGCAGTTGGTTTATTGTATTTTGTAAGCATTCAGTTTGGTGGTTAAGAAAATTTAGTTTATTAGCACACTTTTTAGGATACTAATAAACTATTGGTATCTTTAAATTCTTAGATTACAGAGCAAATATATGTGGGATCCTGCATACAAACAGACAAAGATGTGGAAACCTTGTCAAAAGTTGAGGTAACTACTTTCCCATCTTAATTCCAAGAAAGCCTCCCTGATCCCAGTTTTATGCATTGACAGTCAATAGTCCAAATGAATGGCTAAATAGAAGCTTCAATTGTAGAACTTGAATATATCAAAAGACAAACTTATTTTTGTTTACTCTCTGTTGAATAAATGATGCTGTAGATATTAACTAATATTTGCAGTTCAATTTGTTACAGTTGCGCCAGGGAAAATAACTTTAGTAATCTGCATTATGCTAGCAAAATCCATTACATAGTTGAAATGCACAAAGCATTTAACCACGGTACTTTGAGTTAAAGGCCTGCTGTAGCATGAACATTTTGGATTCTATAGTTGCGTCATAGTTCTTCCTGGTCAGTGACTATGGCATATCGGTGAAAGTGTTTGAAATATCTCTGTTTCTTTTGTTCTTAAATTCCCCTACAATTTTAAATTTTTTTTTATGAAACGGAATTGTAATTTTTCTTACTGCAATAACTTTTATATACAGTTTCTTTTCCGAATCAAGCCTCTCAAATTAGCGTTATATCTTTTAGTCATTATAGTTGGAAAATTTCTGCTACAGGGAGTTACTGCTGTTCTGAACTTCCAAAGTGGAACTGAGGCGGAAAATTGGGGGAATCAATGTAAAATCAATCAATGACTCATGTCAAAGGAATAATATTCTCATGATCAACTATCCTATACGGTAATATAGGGTACAAAGCATGTCATTTTTTTGTTAAATATTAGCTAATGATGATAATTTCTGTCTACTTCAGGGATATGTTTTCTTCATCTGATATTTGTATCTGAATTTTCACTCTTGTGTATGTCTAAGATAATTTTATGAACAAGAAATTACAAGCATCAAGTGCCACTTTATGACGTGAATTGCTGAATGCTGAATATTAATTAACAATTTTTTTCTCTTTTAAAATACAGATCCTATATTTAAGTGAATGAAGAATATTTTCATGCAGAAATGGGACCAGAAGTTCTGAATACCCTAATTTTGCTACCTCTCAGACTTTGATTTCTGCTTTTATTTGAGATTTCATCACTTCTCTTTTCAGGGATGGAGATTCCTATGATATGAGAAAGAAACTCCCATTTTGCGTGGGGCTTTTATTACGGTTACTGAGGAAGAATCTTCGTGTTTTTGTTACTACTTGCACTTCTGGATTTGATCGGTCTCCTGCTTGTGTGATTGCATACCTGCATTGGATGACAGATGTTTCCCTTCATGCAGCCTATACTTGGGTCACTGGGATGCACAGATGCAGGCCTGACAGGTTCTTCTTGCTAAACATCAGACACTTTTGCACCATATTTTGACTGTACCTTTGATTTTCTACCTTAACAGAGCAAGAGAAGGGAGTGAGGGGATGGCGATAATTGACTTTTGATATGCAATTTTATATAAGGTCCAAGTTTCTTTTTCATTTTTTTTTCTTTTGGGTGGGGAGGAGGGCGTTAATGTTACTAAGGTGGCTGTAAGATCTGTCTCAGCCAGGAGATGATTGGCTACCAGCTGAGTTTCTTGATAAGCATATCCATTATCCACTTTTTTTATTATTTATATATTTTCTTCTTATGTTATTGAATTTCTTGTTGTGGTATGTTAGTAAGCCTCTTATTAAGGTGTATATTAGGAACGGGAAGAAGGACTGTATAGAACTAAGAGGCCCAAGTGGGCAAGGGAAATAATGTATCTGAGTAACTAACTGCCATGCTGGCAGTGGGATAGTGGAGGGAACACGTGCTGAGGCTTGGGTGATAATTAGGGAGAGAAGTGCAAAATCGGAGGTAAGGAAGAAGTGAATTAAGAGTGGGAGATGGGGAGAGTCCAGGCCTCTCATATTGCCTGGGTAGTTGCTGGGATTCTTCTCTGATTTTGTATTTTTCTCTCAACTCCTGTAAACACAGACCCCACTGATTCTGATATATCATTGATATCAGTTCAAGAGAGGAGATAGACTTCATTTTTGGCTCTGTTTTCTTGCTATCTGGTCCAGTTTCCTAACATGGTATCTCAGAATATCTTTCTGATTTCCTCCTAGTCTCTCACAGTCATTCTTAGTTTATGAGTACTATCACCGATAGAAATGAAAGAGTCAAATAGCCTGGCTAGTGAAACCTTAAGATAGATTGTGTTATTAGTGCTGAAAGGGTTAGTGAGCTATCATCATGAATTAAGTGGATCAGGGACAAAAGCCATTGAATGAAAATAAAAGAATTGAATTGAAGTCTGTCACTACATGTGCCGTCCATAGTGGAAGATAATAAAGGTTGTGGGTTTTTGGGGAGGATAGTATTTTGAACAATTTGAGGTTGCCTTGGGAATGACAGCTAAATTGATATGCACTGATATGATAGAAATCTTGAAGCACATTGTTTCTTTTCCAAGTAGGTGCTTTATTTAATATTTATATTACTCTCTCTTATAATCTACTATGTCTCTGTGTGTGTAAGCTTGCATGTATGTTTGTGTCTCTGGTTGTTATTTAGACATGTATGATGGGTTTCTCTCTATTGGAATGGAAGGACAACTCATATCATATGTGCAGTTTCATAATTGACAGTTTCAACTACTAAACAAAGGACAAAAATCAAGAAGATCCACAATTTAACAGGAGTTACTTCTTTGGTTTCTGTTTTATGCCACAGGAAGTCAGGCTCCTATCTTTTCTCTGTTTTCCTCCCTTTTAAAACTTTTTTGGGCTCCTTCATGTCATTCTTCACTTTCTTTCTTAGAGAAGCATTTGATAGAGACCTAACTGCAGGCCGGCAATTGCATGGGCAACATGGGATCTTATAGCTATGGTTGAAAGGGGAAAACACGATGGCCCTCCCACACATGCCGTCACATTTGTGTGGAATGGCCATGAGGTAACAAACCAGTCAGTTATATCTCCACTGCAGCTATGCAGCTAATTTATCTTTTGATTCTTAAAGAGGATTAGGAGATTACGTTTGCTTTGTTACTAAGTCAGATTCATCATAATTTCAAGTTTCTGATGTTTCTTCATATCAGTCATTTCTGTTTCTATGTTTCAGGGAGAGGATGTAACTTTGGTGGGAGACTTTACTGGAAATTGGAAAGAACCACTCAGGGCAATGCATAAGGGTGGATCAAGACACGAAGTGGAAGTTAAACTTCCACAAGGAAAGTATGTGTGCTACTTTTACCCATAATTCTTTCTATATGGATATGAAGTCTAAGCCTTTTCTTTTACTCACCTTCCTGTGACAACCTAGTTGGCTCAAAAATCCCAGAAGTCATTTTCTAATATCCTAACCAGTGCCATTTATTTCAAAATGGAGGCCAGTAACTAAAATGGTTTCTTGTTTGGAGCTCTGCCTATTCCCTAAATCAGAAAAGAGAAAGAGAGGGGATGGGGAATTTGTAGCTTTTCAACACAGGGATTCGAAAATTGAACACATGTGAAAATTAGCTTATTATTAGATGAAATTGAAATTTGAATTCATTTTTGGGTAAAATACTCACACCTCTTCGACTTTGGATGAGTTGCATTTCCACTCCCTCAACTAAAAAAAGTAGCTAATACATACTTAAACTATGTAACTAGTAGTAATTAAACTTTTCATCCAATGTTCCGTCGAATTTAACTGATAATTCAGTCACATGTTATATGTATGTCAACTATCAATATAGTTTTTACATGTTTTTTACAAAAAGAAGTCATTAAATAAAGGGTTTGTAAATTTAAGTTCATATAAAATTTGATTCTGTTATCACTTTTATGAGCTATCTTATAAAAAAAAAAAATGAAACAAATGTTAATAGGTCAAGTGCACATCGCATATGATAAGATCATGAAACATTGGATGAAAAAATTAATTGCTACAAATTATGTAGTTTAGGTATCTAATAGTTACTTTTTTTAGTTGAAGGGGTGTATATATAACTTACCCAAAGTTGAAGGAGTGTCTTTACATTTTACCCTTCATTTTTCTAACATTTGAATTTTTAGTCAAAAGCATAAGATTTATACTTTACAAGTTTGATAAGTATGAAAATAAGTACAACTGGGGTGGTTAAAGCAGTCATCTAAAACAGAATGAAAAAGTAACAGGGTTTCCTACATCTGCAAGATTTTTGTGGGTAAATGTATAGATTAACATGATATCACTCTTTGCCTTCAGGTACTATTACAAGTTCATTGTAAATGGCCAATGGAGGCATTCAACTGCTTCACCGGCAGAAAGGGATGAAAGGGGAAATGTTAACAATATTATTGTGATCAGTGATACTGCCAGTGCTAGGCCTTCTGTTCAGCACCAGCAGAAAGTATGTATATTTTTTGACATTTATTATATGCTTTTTACATTTTGATTTATCTACTTATAATCCCATATGATTTGTTTCCCTAAGGAGTTCTTATTCTTCTACAATTTATTGAGCACTGCGACCTAGCTATCCTAAATAAATTATCTTTGTGGGATGGCTCAATACATCATATAGCCTGTTCATAATTTCTTGTTTTGCTTTCTGCTTTTACTTTGCCCCTTGTAAATTGTTAGTTGTAAGAGAGATATGTTTTTTAAAGCTTGATTTCTTCACGTTTTTTGCATCCATATAATAAACTAAGTAAACGTTGATGCAATTTGTTTGTCTTACAGCAATTTTAATGGTTATCACTTAATTACTGGTTGAATTTTGTTGTTCTAGGATGCCAACGTTGTCAAGGTGATTGAGAGGCCTTTGAATGAAAAAGAGCGGTTTATGCTGGCAAAAGCAGCTCGCTGTATTGCTTTCTCTGTCTGTCCTGTCAGATTAGCTCCTAAATAGTTGCATAGAAATATCATAATGTACAGAATTTCAGTGTTATACATGTTACTAAGGCTATACAATTCGGTCACAGTTGTGATGGCACGTCCCAAAAGTAATCATATCCTGGGGTATGTCTTGGCATCCAGCTCTTGTAATAAATGAGATTGGTCTTGTGTATTACACTGCTAAACCTTCCTCTTTTTCCCCTTTTCCCCCTCATTCACGTTATTCGTCTTAAATACTCATGAAGTCACAACATTGGAATGTAGTACTGGCTATTTACAATTACCTAAATAATTAGCTCTAATAGATTACAGTTAGCTGTCTTCATTTGAGTTTTGACAAGAAAAAGTTTCAGCATGGGGTTTATAGGGAAATTTGTCAAGCAATGTCGACAAATGAAACAATGTCAGCATGGTGGGGTTTATAGTTCGGAAGCAACTTGGACGGGGACACGTTTTCATTTTTATTTCCACTTGATATTACTTTCTCAAGAAATTTTCATCCTTTGTGTCTTCCGAACAATAGGTTGAAACGTAGGAAAAAGTGAGAAAAAATAGGGTAGTGGAAATATTAAAGAAGAACTATACGCTTGCATGATAGTGTTATAAGTGGGCCTAAATCTTATGATATGAACATATATAAAGATATTCTGTCCGGTGCTACTTTCTTTTGGATGCTCCCACTGTACAAGTAACGAATCCACTTTGGGGGACCTCTTCATAGTCAAAAGTAGGTCCTGTTGACATTCCCTGGGATTCCAAGTCAACCTGCCTGCCCCCATGGCATGGAAAGAAGGGCTATTACATACCAAAAGCTTGGAGACAAAATTGATGCCCTACGAATACGTAAAGCCCAGCTGTTTCAGAAACCTTATCTGCAGTTTCATATACACCTTTGCGGAAAGTGAAGTTGATTAAACTTGCTTGACGAAACCCACAGGGATTTTACCATCATTAATCCTTCATCTTTTTTATCTATTGCTAAAGTGTCAACCAGCAAGTGCATGCATGTAATGCAGTTTGTTGCCTTTTCTTCCACGAATAACGATTCTTCTTATCCAAGGCCGAAGCAAATTCCATATATACATATATACACACCACAACTGTCATTCTGTCGTTAAGTTTGTGATTGATTTTTTTTTTTTAAAAAAAAGCAAAGGCAAAAGCATGACATTCTTTGGTCAATTAGAATTTTTGAACAAAAATGAGGTATAAAGAATAATCTTCTCATTAATTGATTGCTCTAAGATTATGTACACGTGTCTTGTCCGCGTACTTTCTACTATCTTCACTGTGCCGGTTGAATATCTGGCTATATAGCTGAAGGCCAGAACCAGAACCAGAACCAAGAGGAAGGGATTGGATTTATATGCCTCTAATTGGATCCTAGCAGAGATACATTATAGACATTCCACAAACCCCATGGGGAACTTTAGAGACAGCTAAGTGTGTTACCCAAAGGATGAAGATGGTATCTGCGATAACGTCACCCAATAATAAAGACGAGCAGGTGGTATTATTAGAGAATTAGAGAATAATGCATGTTTAATATTACTTTTAATTAGCAGAGACTTAGGGTATGGTTTGAACGGTAAAATTTTGAGATATATAATGGTAATTTAGTTATTGTCATAGTGGATTGATTTGAAGGTCGTAAGAAGATGTAAACATACGTTTGTCGAGTCAAATATACTGTGTAATCTTTTAAAACTATTTGCTTTAGTTTGATATTTACACTTGGATGGAATATCACAATGCCTTTAGGAATAGGGTCGGGGAGGGTCGGAAGTCAACCCAAGTAGTTGTCACTAGTAAGTATGAGCAATATTTTGAATGGCACTTTTCCACGTGTAGCCTGGGTGCAAGATATAAATCAATCGTTAAATTACTCATTTATTTATATATTTAACACCAAATTCAATTTAATCTTTGTAGTTTAAAATAGTTTTTAATTTTCAAATAATATAATATAATTCTTATAATTTTTAGATAATGTAAAATGGATCATATTTTGTGTTTTATATTTTCACCTCAAAACTTAGTATTTTAGTGATCTGTTTTCGTATATCATATGCAGAAAATACAGTTCATCCAAGAGCTTAGCACTTGATAATAATGTTGAGGGGATTACTAGTCATCCATGTTGTTTTTGGGTACTTGTACTCAGTTGTTATATTTTTATTTGTTGTAGGTTATATTTTATAAATTTTAAACATTTATTCAAAAAATAAAAAATCAATAAAATGTTTGACAATTTATAATTAAGGTCAGGTTTAGAGAAATTCTAATATGTTCCTTCAAATTAAATGTATAAAATATTATACGATAAATTTAAATAAAATCTAAATTGTTAACATTAATTTGCGAAAGTGAACTCTTATCACAAACTAAATTAATTGACAAAAGTTTAAGTACATATTTGGTGAGGGGGAATGAAAATGAGAGATTTTTTATGATTTCACTATGTAAATTTCGTATATTTTATTCTCTTTTATTTCTTTTTCTTTCATCAAACCAAGCGTGCACTGAAAACATTGGTTGTGTTGCAACCATGACATGCATATTAAATCCATCTGATAGCCAAAGTCAGAGAAGGAAGCAGCAAAACTGGGCCCAGAAATTTGGAATATGGATCACAAAGAATGATCTGCCAGGCAACAAGGTAGGGGAGGGGAGGCATGGTCAAAAATTAAAAAGGTAGAGAAGAGGGTGCTTGAAGAATCCGAAATATACTGTATAATGCCTTCAGGAATTGTCCATATATGCAACTTGGACCAACTCTGATCTCTACCCTCTATCTATAAATACCATCTTACTCCTACCTTTGACCTCAAGCCCCTTTAGTCTTTCAAGTCTTTCATAAGAATTATAAAGGTCAGTACTAAGAATCATGGACGGCAGAATTGAGTGCGCAGAAACTCACAGGTTCTCTTTCTCAAACTCATAGAAACACACACATGCACACACATACTCATGCAGTGCATCATATCTAAACTTGAATCTTGGAATGGAATTTTCGTATATCAATGCATGAATATAAAAACTAACATGGCATATATCACAACAGGAATAAGTGTGCAGCATGCTTCAGACAGTTCAACAAAATGGAGCACCTGGTGGAACACATGAGGATCTCGTATCATTCGGTTCATGAACCAACCTGTGGCATTTGCAGGAAACACTGCAGGTCATTTGAGTCTCTAAAGGAACATCTTATAGGTAATCTCTTAGGACCTTTTTTGTATCATAGAAAGGAAAGGAATGGAATGCCATTCCCTTATTTGGTAGAAAAATCAAATAAGAAATACTCATTCATCATTTGCTAAATAATGTCATTTTTTTCATTTTTAAAATACTCATTCCATTAATCTCATTCCCATTCCCACTCTCACTCTCATTTTCATTTTATTTAATTTCTTTTTATGATATCAAACACGCACTTAATGAATTGTTAAGCAAATTAACTACAAGGACTTTACTGGCTTCAATGAAGAAAATGTTATTTGTGATGAGACTTAATCAGCTTTACCAGGTCCGCTGCCGAAACAGGAATGCAGAGATATTTTTGTCAACCGAGGGTGCAAGTTTTGCTTGAAAGTTCTTGATAGCCCTACCTCTCGCAGGATCCACCAAGAAAAATGCCAACTCTCCGGAATAAACGCTGTATCAATTTATGACTTGGCAACTAAAGAATTTGTAAATCCTTTTTGTACAGTTATTTGGATGTTAACTTTTTTTCTGCAAAATTTTTTGTTCTAGGGACTAATTGCTCGCTTTTCAAACTTGGGTATTCGTGATAATTTGAATTCTGGTGGTGGAGGAGCAAGAGTACCACGAGTAGTTGCACTTGCTTGTAAAATGGTTGGCGGTGGCAGTGATGGCTCACTAGATCTCTGTGCGAGAGTTTGCATGATTGATGAGCAAGAAAACATCATTTTTCATTCTTATGTGAAGCCACCAATTCCAGTCACAAACTATAGGTTGGCTAAACTTCCACTAATGGTCTAAAAGTGTTTAACCACATATCTTGTGTCCTGATTAAGGTTGTTGATTCATTAACAGGTATGAGACAACAGGTATTAGACCAGAATACTTGAGGGATGCAATGCCAATGAGGCAAGTGCAGAAAAGGATTCAAGACTTCCTCTGCAACGGAGAACCCATGTGGACAATTCGACCAAGAGGTGGAAGAGCCAGGATTCTTGTGGGTCATGGTTTAGATCACGATCTAGAATGCCTGCAAATGGAATATCGAGCAGAAAAAATTAGGTAAATTCAATTGAACATTTAGGTAGAACAGCATGACTGTACACTCTCTCATGCATCTTAAATCAAATAATCTATTCGTATATTTAGATACTCTTGAAAATTTAAGGAAATAGAGTACTTTCCCTTTGGCCCTACGATCATTCATTCATATAGGATACCTCTTTAGAAACAATAACAAAGATGGACGGCATATATAGGTCAAATGGAACTTACCTCAACAATCCCATATTCAAATATTTACTTTTGATTCCAGATTGAACAAATATTTATGTCAACAGGGACACTGCAAAATACCCTCCACTGATGAAAACGAGCAAACTGAGCAACTCACTCAAGTACTTAACACAAACATATCTGGGGCAAGTATCTTCTACAAAATAAAAGAGCGTGTTTTAGATGCCAATTCTGTTAAAAATATCTGTGGTGAAAATAACGAACCTCTTGCTTTCATATGCATATGCAGGTATGACATTCAAACTGGGATACAGGATCCCTACGATGATTGTGTTGCAACAATGAGGCTCTACATGAGAATGAGATCCCAAGCACACAAAATAGAGGATTACCCTTCGGCATCTGACCCGCAGAACAGGAATAACTTTGCTTCGTGGAGACAAAATGAGCTTGAACGAATGACCCCTGAACAAATGTTGGATATCTCAAGGTCTGACTACTACTGCTGCTGGTGCTTGGATTCCTTATATAGTGTCTGAATGCAGAAAGCCAAACAAACCAGATCTGAAGCTCTTGCATATCAGGGTATTGATGAGTACTACCAATTTCTCTCGAGCATTTATTTCTATTAAAAGTAAAATAAACTAAACAGGTGTCTTTTTTACCAGTCAATAATTATAGTATCATAATATGGACCAATTTTTTTAGCAGCTTACACTACTACATGATAGCAAGCACCTAATAGCTAAGGTGTATTATGTTATGTATGAATGAGAATAATTTATCTAATATAAGCCACATGAGCATGGACTTTTATCATGGGTTCATTATTTTCTTCCTCGTACTTGTTTTCTGATTTAGTTGTTTTTAACATCTCCGCCTAATAATATTCAATTAGCACTTTATTACAACTATATTGCAATAATTAATCAGTTCATGCCCTTATCATAGCAAAGCCGTAACTCTGGGATTGGTAGTCGGTCGTTGAAGTAACACTATTGACAAGTAGCAAGCAAATGATTCAAAGACCAGTTTAATGTGACATTTTAACGAACAATTCATTTGTGTTATATTTTAAGATGGTAAAACTTGTAATCACTGATGCATTGGACTAGCCTAAACTGTTGAGGAATTCATTTTAACTGATTATACATCCATATTAAAGTGTGAAAACAAAGGTTATGAAACAAGTAATTATACAGTACTAACTTGCATGAGGGCACATACAGTATTCAATAATCTCCACCGTGGAAATGGGTAAGGTGCCTTGAATATAAAAGATCCATGTCAAAGTTGTCATTAGCATCAATGCACGTTTGTCCTTTAAATGAATATATGAGTATCTTAATACCTTGCTATCCTATCAAAACCAAGGCTGCAAAATAGTTATTTTGATCAATAAAAAATATGTTGGAGATATAAAACGATTCATGTTCAGATCTCTATATATCTCCACCTAACAGCTTAATATTATGGGAAAGTTGTTCATAACATAGTATTAGAGTCTAATCAAGTGGTTAAGAATTCAATCATTGCATCTCCTATTTTTCGCAATTAAGTTAAATTTCAACACAAAGTAAAATGAATATGTGCATCTTGTCCACACATCAAGCTCAAAAGGCTCTTACTTGGAAGGGCCGGTTATCAAAATAAAATCATTTATATACCTTCACTTAACAGCTTAAACTTTTGAAAATTTGGTTCATGACAAACGAAATAATCTAGCAAACTTGTGGGAGCAACGCCAAGGAAAAGAAAGAAATAATATAAGTGACAATTCAATTCTAGACAATGCTATGGACATTTTTATTTGTATATACACACTTTTAATTTTTAATTTCTTAAATTATCCTCAATGAAATATGAATAGATAAAATAGAAATATAAACTAATGAAGATTTTTTTTTTTTTAACAAAAGATGTTAAGACATGGTACGGGGAGGGAGAAAGTAGGCTAAAGTTGAGGCAAAGCAGGTCCAATAAGATTTGATCCAAAAATCAAACAATCTCAAAAAGGATTTGGTGCTACTTAAGTTAAGAATTCTGGACAATGCCAATTGGAGTTGGCTCACTTGATCGACCTTCTGCTCATGACAACTGTATAATTTGGGTTTGAATCAAATGGTTCCCATTGGTTGGCAACCTGTGATACCACTATAAATCCTCCACTACTAGAAAAATCACTATCAGTGACGGAATTCAGAGACGGAAATAGACATGAAAAAAGTAACACATAAGTCAATATTATAATTTGATTTTACAGATAGAATTAAAGATGGATTTTTTTCGTGTCCATAGAAATTGTCACTAATTCCATCTCTAAATTGTTTTTTTATATTTGAAAATAAAAAATATTTTACAGACAAAATTTTTTCAGTCTTTGAGATGTTATTTTGATTTAAATAATTAATTTAAACAAGAATTTGTATTTTAGAGATAGAATCCAATTATTATTTTATATAAAGACGAAATTTTTTCGTGTCTAGTTTAGAGATAAAAAAATTTTGTCTCTAAATAGTTAAATTTCACATCAAATTTGGCAGAAATTAAAAATTTTGTAATTAATCATAGACAGAATTCTATCTCTAAGTTCATTGTTGAGAATAACTTACATGCATGTTCTAATTATGTCTTCCCCGTTTCTCCCTCGAAACCCTAGCCCCCATCCCTCAACATTGCGACGTTGCTGACTCCCCTCAACTTCCCCAGTCCATTTTTGGCGAATTTCTCCCTCCCATACTCTTCCCCTTACCAATTTCTCACCCTATGCACCTTTCCCTTCATCCTATTTTCTCACTTTTCCCGTTTCTCTTTGCCCCACTCTTTTTCCCTCTTTTTGTCCCGTCTCTGATGCCGTCATCGGTGAAGTTCCCTCCTCCGTCATTGGTGGCTCATGGTGGTTCCTCCTTTAGTTTGTTCTCCATTAAGTGCCTTTCTTCCCTGGTTCATCCTCTCCTGTAGTTGTTCGCCCTCAATTTGGTCTTTGACATTGTTATTGGATTTTTTACTTGTTTTTAAATGTTGCTATTGAAAATTTATCTGTGGGTATAGGATTTTTGACTTGCTTTTAGATGTTGGTGTTGGAAATTCATTTGTGTCTATTGATTTTTTACTTGTTTTAGAGTTGGTATTGTTACTTAAACTTGGTCTGAAATTTGGCATAAAACTTAGGTGGTCTAAAACTTGAATTAAATATATTTATCTTATGGAATAGTAATATTGAATTAAACTTGGTTTGAATTAATTTTGACATATAATATATGCTAACAAAACAATCTATTAATAGACTTCCACCAAGCTTCTTTGTTCTTTTGTGTCTATTAGTTGCTATAACTAAATTTTTTGGTTACTTGACTTAATTTAGTTCATTGTTACCAGTACAAGTATAGATGGCGGATGGCAAAGGTAGGGGTAGGGGTATGTAGGAGTAAGGGTAAAAGTGCATCCGATCCTTTTCTCACCCCGTCACCACTCATGTGTCACGTTCACTCACCCTTCTTTGCATCCTTATATAGGATCTTCTCTTAGCATTACCTCTCACCCTTCTCCTACATCTTCCTCGCATCCCCACACAACTCCTTCACCTAGTACATCATTCCATTGCCACATAGATGCTTCACCTAGCACTCCTACTCCTAGTACCAGAGATGTTGATGACCATATATGGATAGACTCATGACCAAAGTTGACGTAAGTATTAATTTTCTTATGTCTCTTATCATATGTTATATATATGAGATTGGTTTACTTACAAGTTTGACACAGCTGTAAGACCAACAACCGCTATTACCACTATTATAAAGTCCAAGTTTGAAGGTGCTTGGAGGAATTGGAAGGAAGTAGATGATGTGATTATAAACATGGGGTTTGCAAAATTAGAATAGTGTACTTTGTTATATTTAATAATTGCCAATTAACATGTTTTATGATTTCGATTATTGTTAATATACTGATTCATTTTATTCTTGTATGCAAAGAAAATATAAGTGGTTGCCTTCTAATGATAGGCAATCAGAAAGTGCTTCAACTACAAAGGATTTGACTCACACAATACAATGAATAAGATTTGAAGTGAGGCAGATCTTGGGAATTGGATCCCAATACAAGTTAGGAATGAATTAGACACTCTCCAGCAGGACCATGCTTGGTTAGAGAAGTCCAAGAAAAATAGTGAGAATAGGAAATTCGAAATGGGAGTGTCACTGTATATTGGGAGTCAGTCCCAATAGCAGAACACAAGAAGAGATTGGTAAGTATTTTGTATTGTAATATATTTTAAGTTTATGCAACTTACATTGATAAGTTTATTTTAAATTTCTATTATTCTTTCGGTAAGTATAGAGTGACACCCCACCTATAGCCTATGAGGTCTTCCGTCATATTCATACACAGAAAGAGAAAATTTCTGAATGAATCTCTTAAAAGGCACAATCCATTGCTGTAACTATAAGTTTTAACATAACTAAGCAATGTTATATAATTACATTGTTCTGTCTCTAAGCAAAGTCAGTGTAACATTTGTGAGGGTGTAACATCTGTAACACCCTCCTCTCTACATACACTATTTGCTGTGTATATATATATGTATATATATTTATATAATAATAAAAAAATAATAATAAAATATAATATAATAATACTATGATAAAGATTTCTATAGTTAATAATAACTCATGCATGGAAATTTGTTAGTAAAAGAAAGAAAGAAAGAAAATTTGACTTATTTTGATTGGTTGGGAAAAATGAAATTACTAGAAAAATAATAAGATAACTATAATAAAATTTAATTAGAGAGAAGTCGGATGGGGTAAATAAAATTTTTTGTATATAAAAAAAAAGAAATTACCCACTAACTCAACCCCGCTTATAATTTTAACCCAGCCCTAACCCAAGTGAGACTACGATTAGTAGCTCTTTAAGACCCTAGCTGCCTTTCCATCTTTAACCCACAATGTAACAAAAACTCACATACGCAAGAGAGGGAGAAAGGGATGGGATAGAGGGCTTCCAGCCATTGCATGAGAGGTAAACCGTAAGAATCTGCCTCAGCTTTGGAAGGAAAATTTGTAGAGGAGACCACCTACCAACTTCTATACCCATCCTTTTCTTGAATCTGCATTCCAACAAGGTAGGAATCATGCAAACTCTTCTCTGTTTTCACCATAGAAACCGTGGCTGTGGCTACTGCATGGAAGGTTACCTACTTGCTTCTTATTCCCTCCTTTTGTTTCTTGAATTTGTGGTTGGAAGTTTTAGATTTTGGTTGAAGTCTTTCCCTTACCCTGTTCTGGCCGTAGTATAGGTGAATCCTTGTTTTTTTTGGTATCTTTCTTACTTGGCCAAGAGTGGATATGCAGCACCTCTTACCCTCTGCCATCTATTTTAGAACTTATATCTGCAAGTGCTTAACCGTGAATGACTTGCTTTCTGCTAGCCGCTACAGATTTAGTTTGCTGCATGTGCAAGGCCATGAGTAGCTTGCCTTCTACTAGTTTTCTTTGTAAATTTTAGGTTCTGCATGTTCTTGGCTGTGATTGGCTTGTCTTTTATTAGCTTTTGTAGAATTTGTTTTCTGCATACACTAAGCCGTGAGTGGTCTGTACAGTCCCTCTCTCATTCTACATGCTTAAACAGTTCCTCTGCTTCTTTTGACAATGAAATTCTTTGCATTCTGCAGCTCTGTCTTTTGTGGAACATATACTGCATTCTGCAGCTTTCTGCACTTATCAGTAGCACATTCTTTGCATTATACAATTTCTGCATTTAGGTACTGCGTATTTTTTTTGCATTATGCAATAGTTTTCTGCATTCTGCAGTATATTTTTTGCATCCTGCACATTTTTTACAGTGGCTTTTTGCACTCTCTAGTGTATTTTCTGCATTTTGCATGTTTTCTGCACATATGTTCTTGTCTGTAAATACTTCATTATGCATTTCTACCGCATTCTGTAGTTTTTCCTGTTTTATGATAGTTAGGTTCTGTTTTTAGTCTCATTTGAAGCATGGATGTAGGAGTTAGTGTTCTTTAGCTTGAAGCCAAAGGTCATAAAAAGTTTAATAACAAAACTAAATGATACTGAACTAAACATAAAACATTACCTATGGCTTTGGACATTGGAACGAACTAATGGAACCTACTATGATATGTGTGATCTCTTCCTATGATGCATAGTACCGAAATTGACATGATGGAGTATAGAGACCCATGAATATCGATAAAGACCGATAATGGACCCATGACTGTATGCTCTTTCATTCATGCTATTATATGTGGACACCTTGAACCTTATGATGAATGAATTTGTGATTGACCCCTTTGGACTATGAACTATTATGTGATGGATTCTCCTGGACAGATTTGGGCCCACAGACCTTGATTTATGGAAGAAAGAGAGCTCTAAAATTTTAAGACATCTAAACCATGGAAAAGACTACTAAGGAATAACCCCTTGGTTTCAAGTGTAGGCTATTATGTTGTTAGTGTAAAGTGTAGTTTTTCTTTCAGTCATTGAAGTTCTTGTTTTGAAGTCCATCATATTTGAGGTCTTAGTAACATGCACTATGCCCAAGCACTCAAAGCAAGGTGCAACATATTGAAAGTGAATAAGAACACTCAAAGGTTTGTGTTCAACTAAAGGTTTGCACTCAAAGGAAAGTGCCCATGGTATCAAGCACTCAAAGGAATGTGCTAATGGGGTAAAACACCCGAAGGAAGGTGAAACACCCTAAGGAATGTGTATGATTGTTAACTTTTGGTTATATATATATATGCACTGCCTACTTATGTGTTAGAATTCTTATGAATTGCATTCTCTATATGTATGTGCCACAATATTGGTTCTAAGATAAATGACCTTTTTTGTAGCCTATACAACTAAAACATACCATGAAACTAATTTTTCTTTTGCTTGATTCCTATTGAGAATTTATTCTCACCCCTATTTTCAATTTTCATGGTGTTTTCAGAGGATAGTTCAAAATGCCGATGACTATGACCATCGTTATTGAGCTCGAGTATGTGTGGATTTACATCCCAAAGCAAGAGGGCTTTGCTATAGTCCTAACCAATATAAGCATCTATTATGGAGGCTAGGGAAGGTGGTGAAAGTATGACGTGTATATAAGAAGTCTAGTACTATTAACAATGGGTGGGGTATCATGTAAAGGGAGGAAAGGCCTACAAGTTATCTCTTGTGCTTGCATGATGTCTTTTTTTTATGTAATTAACTGTACGTGATACCCCTACCCATGAAGCAATATGTGTTAACTCTTATTTTGGGAACAATACAAATGCAAACTCTAGTAAAGTTATATTATAATATCCTAGACCTTATGTTATTTATTTATTTATTTCCTTGTTGGATGCCAAACTAAGATTAGTAATATGGATGAATGGTGTAAAGGTATTAAGTCTTACTTTACTCTAGTGGAGGTGCATGTACCACTCTTCAAAGAGCGAAAAAAAAAAAGTTATAGCCACACCTCAATACCTAGATGCAATTATGTGTAATATAATGATTTTAGGTTAAAATAAACAATTAGTTCCTATAGTTTCACTTTATTTGGATTTTCTCCCTATAGTTTTTTCTTTGAATATTGGTCTTTATAATTTTACTCATTTAGATTTTTGTCTCTAAGGGGCCAATACTTTAATAATTAAAAATTATACAGACTAATTCTTTATAGAAAATAGAGACTATACCATAATGAATAGAAACTATAGGGACTAAAATTTAAATAAGTGAAAAATATAAGGATCGATATCTTAATAGCAGAGACCAAAATCTAAATGAGTAAAACTATAGGGACCGATATATAAAAAACAGAACTGTAGGGATCAAAATACAAATCGAGTTAAACTATTATGACTAATTATTTATTCTAACCATGATTTTATTTGAATAAACATCAAAACAAACTTAAATTTCTACAATTTAACTGTAACAAATTTCAGTATCCATTGGTGGTGCTAAATAAAGTAGGAAAGCACTAAGTAGTTACACTTAGATGAGTATATGTAGATATATATATATATATATAATTGTATGTAGAATGCCTCGCAAGTTTGTCTTGAGCGAAAATTTTACCTTGTTATATAAGTTATAATTTTGTAGACCTACCATCTTGTATTAAATAATAGGTGAACTTAAAGGTCAAATAATCAAAGATCACTTCAAACCCAACATAGTTATTAATCTTTAATTAATCGTGCATATTTAACTTTTTAGAGCATAAATGGATTGCAACATGATTTTTTTTTTATATATAATTTCATCTCAATCATGTATATATCCATTCTCTGTCTAACTCCTCAGAGACTAGTCCCCAAATAGTTAAAACCTATGTTCCTACTAGATGTTACAAATTTGGTATCAGAACATTCCTTCCAAGCAATTGTAAGGATGCAATATAGAATTATATCTTTCTCTCCATGGGTTTTATTAGATCCCTTTCAAGCAAATAACTGTGTAGTATTGAGATTGATCAACTCAATATTAAAAATGGTTTTGTATGTGTAGGGAAAATATACTACTCAAGAAAGCCACAGAAATTCCAGCTGATGCTTTGGCTGGCATAATAGGAGCTGTAGAGGCTTAGCTAACACCTTCAGAACCCAATCAAAAGCCACTACCAGGGTACTAGAACAAATGCAAAAAGATCAAAATACAAATAACAACATTCAAGGTAGAGGCAATGAAGGTCAGGAAGGACCTGTTCCTATAGTAAACCCAAATTTCCAAGGATTGTCTGAGTTTAGAAAGACCAATCCCTCTTCCTTCCATGGAGAATATGACCCAGTGATAGCAGAAAGGTGGATAATGCAATTAGAAAAGATTTTTGAAGTCTCATAGGGTGTGCAAATCAACAAAAGGTAACGTTTGGCACATATATGTTAGAAAGAGAGGCAAAACACTAGTGGAAAGGTGCTAGGAGACTTTTAGAAGCTTAGGGGACCAAAATAACCTGAGAGGTATTCCAAACCACTTTCTTTAATACATACTTCCCAGAGAGTGTGAAAAATGAGAAGGAGGCTAAATTTATACAACTTAGGCAAGCTGAATGACCATAGAGCAATATGTAACTAGATTTGAGGAGCTCTAAAAATTATCCTCATATCTAAGAAATAATCAAAATGATAATTGGAAGGCCGCTAAGTTTGAGTAGGGATTAAAACCAGAAAGAAAAGAGAAGGTGGAAACCCTAGAGATAAGAGAGTATGCCACCCTAGGAGCTTCCGACCTAAGATTATATATGCATCCTTTCTTGTTGATGCCACTCTTTGTGTCTTTCCCAATGACTCACATTGGTACTCATCCTAAAAAATGCAATTGTTAATATTTATTTAGCAATGTAAAGTGATTTACATTATGGATTTAAACTTATAGTGTTTTTTTCTGCCCTTGGAGAGATCCACTAATTTGGCCTCCCTTTTGGTGTGTGAAGCTAATGGAACACTGCCCGAGCTGAAGGATCCCTATGCAACTGCTCTCTATAAAATGATAAAAGGCAAAGTAATAGTTAATAAATAGTAATTGGCAAGAATTAGAATCATAAATTTGGTATAACTTACAAATCTTTTAGTGTGCTCTTGTGTAAGGATTGATCCTCCAGTGTGCAATGAAAATCCTTAATTACATTTTCTATTTTGATTAGCAATGCTGCATCATGCCACAAAGTGTCTAGCTAATACCTACATGAGTAGGAATCCATTTCTCCTTATCTGCCCCACGCTGAACTTAGTTCATTGTGTTCTTAAGGGAGTCAAATCCTTTGTGATGGAAAGATTTGAGAAACTTTTCTTGATCCTCCGACAGCTACTCATAATTTTTCTGCATTAAAAAATATTAATTAGTCAATTAGATTAAAGGATAATTAAAAACTTGTCAACAAATTTAAAACTATAGGTTAAAGCACATTACCCCAAATTTAACCGATCCCATGTTTTGGAGGTTCTCATCCACCTTCCTCCCATTTCTTCAAACTCCTTCAAACTTGGCTTTGATAATGCTAGTGATAGCAGCTAATGGTTCAACTAGAGGGTCAAATCGATAAGTAAAAGAAATGATAATATATATTAAAAAACACAAGAAACTATATAATATATAATCAAAATGTACAATGACAAATACTTGCGTCAAACCAAGTGCCAACCTAATTCATATAAACCCACTTGTATCTATGAACCCCATGTAATATAGGGTAGAATAGAGGATGATGTATGCGAATGTGCATATGAACTAGGCAATGGAGCATCTTGAGATAGGACAAGTGAAGAGGATGTGTGGGTATGTGGAGATGAGACAGTTAGAAATGGGATAGGTGAAGTTGATGTGTGCGAATGTAGAGATAGGGTAGGTGAAGACCTAGTATGGTCATGTTGAGATGGGCTAGGCAATGGAGGTGGCTAAAAGGTTGTTCCTTTATCTCTACCTCTACCATAGTCTGCCATCTATAGAAAAACATTAATTGACAAAATTCAATTATATATTTCGTTAAACTAGTATACAACTATTAATTAGATGAAAATTTATAACAATTTCTGCACCATGTAATGCATAATTATGTTAATACATAGTGAAGTAATAATATTGTACAATATTTGATTACGCAACACACATAAAGAAAAACTCAATCAAAATATAGTTCATCAATGTCATCTTCTTCTTATAAAAGTTTGACATCTTCATTTACTTCTTCCAAGTCAAGTTAATTAAAAGAGAACTTATCTACTATAAGATCAAAATCCCATTGTTAGAATTTGGTTATATGTTTTGATAATTAACAAACTATCCTAATTATATCTTGCAGTGGATTAACACATTATTGTGAGCTTTTATAGACTTCCAAGATTGCATACCTGAGCTCATTAAATTGAGAAAAGTAGACCTGAGCATTTTCAGAGCTATAACAGTCATATTTTGGCATCTATTTAAGGGCTGAAGATTGAAGAATCAAGGGTTGGATAAGTTGCGAATTAGTAGAACAATGAACATACTTCCAATCTTCTCTAGTCTAAAATCTATACCTACCTATCTATACTTTCAATATTCTCTTAGTGTAGGAGTTTTTATAAGCTTAAAAACTTGTGTGTTTCCACTCTTTGATTGTTTTTGAGAGATACCTAACTTTATATAATGATTATAAACTGTGATATTTTAAGATCAAGTATGTGAGCTAACGAGTTATGCTAGTTGAAATATCCCCTCAATCATGAAATATATCTTAACTTTGATTCCGTCTATGAATATGTTATTTATATATTCTATGTGTTTAAAGGCTCATTAGAATTTTAGAAAGGGCCCAAGCTATATAATGAAAATTTGTTTAGGATGATAATTAATCCTAATTAATTACGATTTAGTTTTGAAATTTAGACCAAATAAATAACTTAGAAGGCCCAAAATCATGGGAATCTAAAAATAGCCCAACCCAAAGTAGAAAACCAAATCTAATGGCCCAAGCCCACAATCTAGCCTAAGAAGAAGACAAAGAAATTGTCTCCCTATAGGTGCTTCATGTGAAATCCAGAAGAAAAGAAAGGAATCTTGAGAAAAGTAAATGTTTTAGTCAAATAAGTTATCTAAAACTAAGTTAAGTTAACTATTAAATAACAACAAGACAATATAGTAACACTCATAAAAAACTACCCAAGCACATGTAGGTTCAAAAAGAAGAAGAAGCAAAATTGAACAAGCAAGAAATATAACCAAGGAATAAAGTAAACTCATTAATGAACAAAAACCAAAGAAAATGATATTGCACACGCAAGTCATTCACGTGGCAAGCTTCAAAAGAGAAAGTGTTCTAAGCTTTCTCAGGTCAAAGATAAACTCTCATAACTAGAAAGTAATGATAGTTAACTTAACTAAGAAACAAGGAATCTAGTTAGAAACTAATAAAAAGTTAGAAAGTAACTAAGTCAACTAAGTCCACCCAAAGTCAACCTAAGGAATCTAGTTAGAAAATAACTAGACTAAGCTAACTAAGTTACTAAAAGTAACTAGGTAATAATGAGTTTAGAGATAAGAGTTACTTGGAAGCATTTGATTGGCTAAAGAAAAGTTAACATTATTAGTTAGCTAAAGGAGTTAAAAACACATTATTTAATTCAATTATGAAAAGCAAGTGGCCTTTTAAGAACCACCACATGTGGAATAAGGAGGAGGTAACTTAGAATTTAAAGATTCTATATAATAAATGAAGAAACACTTAGTTGGCCAAAGAATAAATACCGACACGGCCATGTCTCCAAGAAAGAAACCAAATAAAACCTAGTTACTCTAACTAAATAATCATTATTCAATTAAGTAAATAGGCCAAGTGTCCAAACCCTATCTAAAAGAATGTTTTAACGAACAAGATTTCTTCACTTAGTCAAAAGGAGAAGAAAAACCTACCCCTAGAAACCACACACACTCACGGCCAAGAATCCACTTGATCATCCAAGAAAACTAATTTATCACAATAAGACACTTGGAAGGCTTTACATTGGCTAGTTGAAAAGCTAGTTATCATTACAAACCTAGTTCCAAAGTGATAGAAAACTCAACTAACCCACAAGCAACAAAAGTCCCATAGCCAAGTACCTATAAATACCTTGCCCATCTCTCATGCACGTACACACACACCTAAAACACTAAGATTATGCCCATATACCTCTAGGCACTCTTGTTCGTGCATCACCAAGAAGAAACCAACAATCAAATTAATCAACTTCATGTAGGGAGTGATAACTCTTATCTAACCCTCTCTTATTTAATGTGTTTCTATTTATGACACTTAAACTATTTGATGAATACCTTATTTCTACTTCATGGTTCACTACTTCTATTCCTTCTTATTTCTCACTTTTGTGATATTTTCATGTTGAAAGCTTGAGACTAAGGACTGTGGATTAAACAAGATTATGTACTATTACCAACTTGATTTTTGAGAAATGATCCTTGTGGGGGGTGATTTCACCAAACTTGGATAGGATCCTCCGGGGGTGATCTCACATGATTAAGGCCACTTCAGTGGTAAGGTCACCTTGGTGGCAACGGTGAGGGAACACCCTTGCAAGTAAAAAGAGCTCTATTCCTATGTTATGATCATGTTATGATGTTTTATGTATATGACATTGGTAATATGACACAAAAGTAATATGGAAACTTATTAAATGAGAGTATTAAGTAAAGAGAAGACATTTTTTGTATTAAGTTATAGCTAAAAACATCATAGTTCCAAACTTAAAATGTTATTATTTTATACTGAAATTTTTATCTCATATTTGTTTTTAATGTTTTCAGATTGAGATACCATGCCTTTCATCCATATAGTTGTGGAAATCAAGTTCTTTTGGTTTGACATTCCCATAATTGTAGCCATGAAAAAAGTAGTCCAAAAATCCGCATCATCCAACTTGATAATAATGACCCATGATAGAGTTAAGATTTTAAATATGTAATGTAATCAAGAATAGACTATAGAGGGATTTTTGTATGATAACTAGCACTAGTTTCCTTCCCATTTTGATTGTAAAATAATTAGCTAGGCGAGTTCTTGATGTAGAACTCCCTAACTCATGTATTATAGATAAAACTAGTATGTTTTTCATATGGTTGTGTGTGAATTTCCTTTAATTTCAATCTTATTTCTAAGTAACTAATGAAAAGTGTAAAGGCCCTAGGATAAAGTTTATCATGTAACAATGTTCAAAAGGACCCCAAGGCTTGATAATAAGTAACCAAAAATAGGAGAACCAAGTATGGAGAATGGCCTTCTCAGCCAACTGGGTGCCTGGGTGTTTAAGCACTTAGGCATTGCCCTACCCGATAATAGGACTTGTTTATGGGTCCTGGTCGCTCAAGTAGTGAGGTCCCAGTGCCTAGGTGGTAATATGACCTAAAAACCTTAGTATTTTACCAAGAAAGATACCAAGTTTGATGAGTTTAAAGATAAAATAAAGCCAACTTTGGATTTTAATAGTAATCTAACCTAGGGTAAGACTAAAAATTAGCCATCCATGCATGTAAATCATGTGAATCTTAAGTTATGTTTTGTTTGCCTAAACAAAGGTTAAAGGTTCCAACTACAAAGTATAATAGATATGAAAGAAATGAATACCATAATTAATTTACTTACAATTCTTTATAAAAAGGGAATTTATTAACTAAGCATGTGGTACTCTATCTCGAAGGTAGGGTGTTACACTAGTCCCGTTAGTTCTTCTACTTGTCTAGCCTTAAGAAGCTAGTGTTAAGTAAATAATAGTTATATCTTAGACTAGAGTGTTTAGCATGAATCAAACATGGTCGAGGGTGTTCTCATCTAAACTTGTTTTACGATTGATTTAGTCAATTTATGTGAAAAAAAATTCTAAAATAGATTAAGCAAAGCAACAAAATCAACCATTTCACCATTATCGCCTATCACAAGAACTCAATATTCTGGCCAATTTTTGAAAACTTTGAAGGGCTAAAATAAAACTTTCTCACTCTTTCGGAGGTGATGGTAGCTAGTGGTTCAGCTTCTATCCATTTGATAAAGTAGTCAATGGCTACCACTAGGAACTTTAACTACCCTGGAGCTTGTGGTAATGGTCCGTGTAGTTCCATCTCCCATTTGTGAAATGGCTAGGGTGTTATGGTGGTGTTTAGATCTTCGGTTGGTGCAGTGTGGAAATTGGCAAACCTTTGGCATTTTTCACACTTCTGCTTATAAGCTAATGCATCTCTCTTCATGGTAGGCCAGTGGAAACTAGTTCGAGGGATTTTGTGTGATAGTGACCTTCCTCCGAGGTGTTGGCTGTATATTACTTCATGCACTTCGGCTAAGGCATAGTCTACTTCATTAGGGGTGAGATATCTTAGCAATGGGACTAAAAATCCCCTTTTGTAGAGCAGATTATTAATAAAACAATACTGACTAGCAATTTGAACTACTTTTTTGGCTTCAATTAAGTCTTCTAGCAAAGCTCCATCCCAATATATCTAATGAAAGGAGTAGCCCAATTTAATTCTTCTTCAACAAGCATTGTTTGAATTTCCTCGGTTATACTCGGGGTAGCGAGTGCTTTTTGGACCACGATCCTATTGTTTTCCATTGCCTTAGTATTGGCCAACTTAGAAATAGTATCAGCTCTGGTATTTTGTTCTTAAGGTATGTGCTCATTTTGGACACTATCAAACTTGGTCATTAAGGTTTTCACTAACTACAAGTACTTGGCCAGCATTGAGTCTCTAGCTTGGTATGTGCTTGAATCTAGCTCGTTATCAACTAAGAGTCATTGCAGGAAATGACCTCGGTAGCTCTCAGGTCTTTGGTTATTTGTAGCCTAGCCACCAGTGCTTCAAACTTAGCTTGGTTATTATAGGTAGGGAAGTCAAACCTAAAGGAATGTTCAATGGTAATACCATTTCAGTTTTCCAAGATGATCCCAGCTTCATTGCCCTTTGGGTTTGATGCACCATCTACATATATGGTCTAGGAACTTACTTTTATATCTTCTTTGGTTATTTCTAGCACAAAGTCAACCAATACTTGTGCTTTTATGGTAGTCCAAGGTTCGAAGGTAATGTCAAACTCGAATAGTTCTGTAGACCATGTTAACATCCTTCCAACCAATTCAAGCTTATGGAGTACTTGCTGAATTGGATGGTTTTTTTTTTTACTATGATCATATAACTTTGAAAGGAATGCCTCAACCTTCGGGCTGAGGTTAATAAGGTGAATGCCACCGTTTCAATTCCTTGGTACCTCAATTCAGGGCATTGGAGGACTTTCCTTGTGAAATAAATGGGTTGCTAGCCTTCTTCTCTTTCTCTGATGAGGACTAAGGTCACAACTTCTTATTTGCTGATAAGTAAAGATGAGGGGTTTCCTCGAGATCAGGTCTTTCGAGGATAGGTGGTTAGGCTAGGAATGACTTTACGCCTTGAAAGGTGTTTTCACGCTTCGAGGTCCACTCAATGGCTTTCCCTTTCTTTAAAATTTTAAAAAAAGGAAAAGACATGTGTGCTGATTTCACCATGAGTCTTGCCAGTGCTGTAATTTGGCCAATTAGTTCTTGTACTTCTTTCACTGAAAATGGGCTCTTCATTTTGATCACTGCTTGGCACTTATCCGTGTTTGCTTCAATTCCTCTATTTATGGAGGAGAAAGCTGAGGAACTTACCAATCTAGACACCAAATGCAAATTTGTCTGGATTCAAGTGCATGTTGTGCTTTCTTAATTGCTGAAAAACTTCCTTTAGATCCCAAATATATTTTCTCAAGAATAGTGTCTTCTCTAGCATGTCGTTCATATAGACCTTAATGTTTTGGCTGATCAAATCTTGGAATACTTTGTTCATTAGCCTTTGGTACGTCACTCCCTCATTCTTCGGGCCCAATGGCATCATCTTATAACAATATGCAGCCTTGTCAGTGATAAAGGTCGTTTTGTCCTTATCTCTGAGGTGCATGGTGATTTGGTTGTATCGTAAATAAACATCCATGAAGCTGAGGTGAGCATATCCCAACGTATCATCTACCAATTGACTGTATTGGGGAGAGAGTAGGGATCTTTAGGGCATGTCTTGTTCAAGTCTTGACATAGGTATCTAAAATTTGTTTTTGCTTAACCTTATAGGTTAAATCATTTCTTATTTACATTGCCTCATTTTCTATGATATGTGAGGGATCAAAATAGTATTTTCTAAGTTGAGACACATGGAAAGTATTATGGAGATTTGAGAGATTTGGGGGAAGTACAATTTGATAGGCAGTTGGCCCGATTCTTTTAGGAATCTGGAATGGGCCTATAAATCTAGGATGAAGCTTTTTGGATTTTAAGATTCTGCCGATTCTAATAGTAGAGGTGACTCAAAGGAAAACATGTTCTCCCTCTTTAAATTCTAGATGCATTTTTATTTTGTCAGTCTTTTATCTACTTTAAGTAGTGAGTAGTTTTTCCTTCATTATTTTAATTTTCTCTAAAGTTTGTTGAACTAATTTTGGTCATAATAATCTCTTCTCCCCAATCTCACACTAGTAAAGTGGTGATCTACATTTTCTACCATAGAGAGTCTCATAAGGTGCCATTCAATACTAGATAGGTAATTATTATTGTAAGCAAACTCTATCAATGGTAGATGTGTATCCCAACTTTCCTTAAATTCTAGCACACAAACTCTAAGCATGTCTTCTAGGATTTGAATAGTCCTTTTTGTTTGGCCATCTATTTAGGGGTGGAAAGCTATACTAAAATGCAGTTTAGTACCTAAAGCTTCTAGCAATATTCCCCAAAATCTTCAAGTGAACCTGGGGCCTCTACCTGAGATAATGCTTAATGGAACTCCATGAAGTCTCACTATCTCCTTAACTTATATCTGGGGTAATTTATCTAAGGAGTAGTTGGCCTTAATGGGCAAGATGTGTGTAGATTTGGTCAATTTATCTACTATTACCCAAGCAGCATTCCTAGAGGAGTCCCAGGCAATCCCATCACAACGTCCATAGATATACTTTCCCATTTCCATTCTAGAATCTCCAAAAGTTGTAACAACCTAGCTAGTTTCTGGTGTTCTATTTTAACATTTTGATAGATTAAACATTTGGCCACAAATTTTGCTATATTAGTTTTTATTCCTGGCCACCAATACATTTTCTTGAGATCCTGATACATCTTGGTTGCACCTGAATATATGGTATATTTACTTCTGTGTGCCTCAAATAGAATTTGTTTCCTTAATTGATAATTGGTTGGTACACACACTCTCCCATCATACAGCATAACCCCCTGATTATCGATGTTATAATGCTTAAGATTTCATGAGGGAATTTGACTTCTGAGTGACTTCAAAGTTGTATCATCATCTTAGGCTTGTCTAATACGCTCTTTAAGGTCACGTTCTACCTTAAGCTCGATGGCACACAACTAGTGAGGTTGCAGAATTATTGAAATTTTTAAATCTTTAAAATCTTCTAATAATTCCTTTTCTTTTATCATCATTAGGGACACGTGCAAAGATTTCCTGCTTAACGCATCAGCTATTACATTTGCCTTTCTTGGGTGGTATTTAAGTTCAAAAACATAATCCTTAAGAGATTTTATCCGTCTTCTTTATCTCATGTTCAATTCCTTGTGGTCAAAGAGGTATTTTAGGCTTTTATGATCGCTGAATGCCTAGAATCTAACCCCATACAAATAATGCCTCTATATTTTTAGGGCAAATACCACAACAGCTAATTCTAGATCATGGATTAGGTAATTTCGCTCATGAGGTCTGGGCTATCTAGATGCATAAGCTACCACTTTCCCTTGTTGCATTAGTACACATCCTAACCCTTTTTTTGAAGCATCACAGTAAACCACAAAGTATAAATTAGGGTTAAGAATTACCAATGTAACATCCCCTAAATCATGAAACCTGTTTATGTTTTGCTTATGTGTTATTTATGTGTTTTATGTGCTTGAAGCCTATTAGAATTTTTAGAAAGAATCCAAGCTATATAATGCAAATTACGATAAGGTGATAGAAGCCAAACATAATTAATTAGAATTATGTATTTTCTAGATTCAATTCAATTAAAGAAAAACTATATAACTTAGAAATAAGATTAGTTTAACCCTAAAAGGAACCAAAACAATAACCTAGATTATCTAACACAAAAACTAACCTAGAAAATAACTTAAAAGAAGACAAATGAATCATCCTCTATAGAAAGTGATTCACGTGAAAATGGGGAGAGGACAAGGAGGGAATAATGAGAAAGGTTAGGGATAAGAAAGGAATAATTAGAAAAGTTAATTATATAGTCAAACAAATTATCTAGAATTAATTAGGTTAAGTTAAGCATTAATTGGAAAGAATGAAAAAACAAATTTGTCTTGCAAAAAGAACCTTACACATGTAAGAATCAAAGAGAAAGAAGAAGCAAAATTGAATAAGGAAAGAATATACTCAAGGAATAAACCAAAGCCATCATGAACAAGAAGACAAAAGTGATTGGTCTTGACTAGGCAAGCCATTCACATGGAAGCTCTCAAAGAAGAAAGGAAAAATCTTCTAAGTTATCCTAAGTCAAAGATAAGGTTCAAAGTAATAAAAACAAGCTTATTCAAAAAGCAAGGAATCTAGTTAAAAGTTAATGAAAAGTTAATGAAAAGTTAAAAAGTAACTAACTTAATCTAGATAACCTTAGGTTAAACTAAGGAAAGTCACATGGAAGCTCTCAAAGAAAAAAGGAAAAAATCTTCTAAGTTATCCTAAGTCAAAGATAAGGTTCAAAGTAATAAAAACAAGCTTATTCAAAAAGCAAGGAATCTAGTTAAAAGTTAATGAAAAGTTAAAAAGTAACTAACTTAATCTAGATAACCTTAGGTTAAACTAAGGAATCTAGTTAGAAGATAACTAAATCAAGCTAACTAATTTACTAAAAGTAATAATAGGTTTAAAAATAAAGGTCATTTGGAAGCTTTGGATTGGCTAAGGAAAAGTTATCATCATTAGGAGTCAAAACACATGAAAAACCACCTTCTAGGACTACATACATGTGGGCCAAGGAAGAAATGCCTTAGAATTCAAATATTCCATGCATTAAATAAAAGAAACACCTAGAAACAAGCACATGCATGGCTATGCCTTAAAAGAAATCAAATAAAGCTTAGTTACTTTAGCTAGATAATCATTAGAAGCCAAGTGTATAATCTTATCATAAGTAATTAATAAGATTCCCTTAAATAGTCAAAGAAAGAAGAAAATCTTATCCCTAGAACAATAACCCATGGCCAAGTACCTGGAGTAACTAAAAATGTAACGAAGTTATTAGGTTAGTTAGAATTTGTGTCTTGAAAAGAAACTGAAACAAGTAACCTAGTTTCTATCTCTAACCAGGTAATCATTAGTCTAATTAATTAAGTGCCATGTGTTTCAAATTTTGGCAAAGTAACAAATCAAGAATCACTCTAGAACACACACACGATTTTCGAGGAAGATAAACCAAGGCTAATCTTATCAAGGACACTTGGAGAGCATCCTATTGGCTATTTAAAAGCTAGCCATCATGACAAGATAAAAACAATTGATTGGAAGCCAAGGAATTCACTTGCATAGCCAACACTTAGAAAAGCAACTACGATGACATAAGATGCAGATTAGGATGACAAAGATAGTTATGATTATGAATCATGAAAAGTAACTAGATTAAGTAACTAAGTTACTATTTCTAACTAAGTAATCATTACTTAACAAGATAACATGCCAAATGGCAACTCCCTAGCTCATCTTACAATAGAAACACGTGACTAAATTCAAAAGAAAATCTAAGGAGACCAATCTCTATCACACGACCACCCAAGAAGAATCATCTAATCAAGAAAAGTCATTCATGATAACTACCTAATTGGAAGAATCTTAGTGGGCCAACAAAAAAGTGAGTAAATAGACTAGATACCATCATCATTAGGTGAAAAGAAAAGAGAACAAACGGCATCACCATAACTAAAATAAGAAAAATAACACATGACAAAACTCACACACCCACATGGCCAAGCATAGGGATAAGAGTAACCTAGTTACTCAAAACAATCCTAGGTAATCATGAGAAGACACTTGTAAAGAAACCAAGTGACCCAACTCATTAACTAAAAGATTAAGAGATAAAAACCCTAGAAATACGACATCACACTCACTCTGATTCACATGCACATGCGCACACTTGAAACTCTATATCCCACACCTTCTTCACACCACACACATACCAAGAACTCATCAGAAATTCTGCCCATACACTCTTAGACACCTTTGCTTTGTGTAGCATCAAGGATAGCACAACCACTAGCTTGTTCAACACAAGTAGGAAGTGATAACTCTTCTCTATCCTTTCTTGTTTATTGTGTTTTCTAAGCATGAAGATATCTAACTTCTTGATGAACTTTTATGCTACTTCATGATTCACTATCCATACTCTTTCTATTTTTCACTCTTGTGCTATTTTCATATTGAAAGTTTGATAATAAGAACCATGATATGACAAGAATATGTGCTATTACCAATGAGATTTGAGAAATGATCCTTACGGGGGGTGATCTCACTAATTTTGGATATGATCCTTTAGGAGGTGATCCCACATGATATAAGGTCACTTTGGTGGCAATGGCGAGGGGATGCCCTTACAAACAAAAAGAGCTCTATTCCTATGTTTGATCATGTTAAGATTTGATATTGGTAATATATCATGAAAGAAGAACTAGAAACCCAATAAATAAGAATATCAAAAGCATAGAGAAGGCATTTTCTATATTAAGTTACAGCTGGAAACATCATAGATCCAATTTCATTATTATTACTTTCTACTGAGATTTTTATCTCACATTTGTTTTTGATGTTTTCAGATTAAGAAATCATGCCTTTCATGCACATAGTTATAGAGGTTGAATTTTTCTGGGTTGAAATTCCTGGCAGTGGGGTCGTGAAAGCAGTTCAGAATATTTGTGTTTTCCAACTAGATAACAATGATCCTTGAAGAGTTTGGGTTTAAGTCATGAACTAATGTAATCAAGAATATGTCACCTATGGAGGGATTTTTGTATAATACCCAATACTAGTTTCCCTCCCATTTTGTCTGTAAAATAGCTAACTAGGTGACCTCTTGATGTATAACTCCCTAACTCTTGTAAAATAAATAAAACTAGAATGCTTTCCTTATGATTATATGTGATTTCTATTTTAAGTTCTAAATCACTAATTGAATAATGGAAGTTTCTAAGATAAAGATTATCATGTGATAAATCAAGTTCAAAGCAGCCCAAGATACGATAATAAGTAGCCAAAACCAAAAGAAGCATAAAGGGAAACTACCATTCTCAACCAACCTGGCGTCTGGGCACCTAGGCGGTGGTGACCCAGAATCTAGGCACTTAACCAGCACTTAGGCACTGGCTTGCCCAAAGATAAGGCATGTTTCTGGGTCCTGGGCGCCCAAGCGATGAATTCCCAATGCTCAGGCGGTGACATGCCCGAGAAACCCTATCATTTAGCCTAAAAAGAAACCAAGTTATGTGATTAAATGATGTAAGATTGAGTTAACCCTAATCTAACATTTGAAAATAGAAATTTATCCTAAGTTCTAATCCAAAGCAGTTACTTCTAAGCTTATATGGTTTATCTCACTAGTAAGTTATTACAAAGGTAACATAGTCTAATAATAAGTATATAACACCATGCCTAAGGTAGGGTGTTACAACTAAGACTGGTGTTGAGGTAAGCCTCACCTTTAACTCCTAGAAACTGGATTCACATTCTTAGGTTTATGTAAATGGGTGATTTTCCCTAGTCAACTTTGTTAGGGGTAGAACTAACTGAGAAAATCCTTTGATAAATCTTTGATAGTATCCTGCTAGTCCTAAGAAACTCCTAACTTTAGTGACTATCTTTGGTCTTTCCTATTGAATCATTGCCTTCACTTTTACTAGGATTTACGAAACTACTTTATAAGAAATTACATGCCCTAAAAATTTAATTTCCTTTAACCAAAACTCACATTTATCCAATTAGGCAAATAATTTTCCCTCCTTAAGGGTTTGTAGCACTATCTTGAGGTGTTGTCTATGCTCCTCCTCTGTTTTGTAGTAAACTAGAATATCATCTATAAAGATAACAACAAATTTATCCAGATAGGGTCTAAAAATCCTATTCATGCAATCCAGCAAAATAGCAAGGGCATTAGTAAGTCCAAATGGTATCACCAAAAATTCATAATGGTCATACCTTGTCCTGAAAGCTGTTGTTGGGATGTCCTCGGGCTAAACTCTTGTCTGATGGTATCCTGACCTTAAATTAATCTTTGAAAAGACCAATGCTTCTAGTAGTTGATCTAACAGATCATCTATTCTAGGGAGAAGATATTTTTTTTAATGGTAGCTTTACTTAAATATCTAAAATCTACACATAACCTTATGCTTCAATCTTTCTTTTTGACCAAAAGTACTGGTGCTCCATAGGGTGATGCACTAGGTTTAATGAAACCCTTAGTCAATAGTTCCTCTATCATATTTTTGAGTTCCTTTAGTTCCATAAGGGACATTTTACAGGGAGTGGATGAGATGGGACCTGTCCCTGGTACTAAATTAATGGAATATTGAATCTTTCTTTCTAGTGGCAAGTGTTCTATTTCTTTAGGAAAAGCTTTAGGAAAATCTCTTACTACTGGTATGCTTTTTATTTCTTATTCAGCCTCAGAATTTAAAGAAAACAAAAATCAGAAATCCTTGAGCCCTTTCTAAAAGACATCTTTTTGCCTGGGTGGTAGTGAGGAAAATAAAATTAGGATAAATTAATTCTTTTGTGGTATCTTTTAGGAAATAAGCAAGTTTCCTAAAATAGTCTAAGATGACTTTGCTCTTAGCAACCAACCTATTCCAATTATGATATCAGTTCCAACTAAAGGTAAGCAAACAAGAGTGATTATTAAGGACTTCCCTTCTATTTGAATGAGATGGTTTAGACAGGCTTGTGAAGTAAACACTATTTTCCCTGTGGGAGTTAACATTGAGATCAAAAGGTGGAGAAGAAATAGACAATTTTAATCTCCTCATACAACCATTAGATATGAAGGAGTGAGTAACTCCTGAATCGAACAATGCAAGTAAGAGAACATTATCAATAAAACACTTACCATGTATCAAGCTTGGAGAGTGAGTTGCCTCTTCTCCACTCAGAGTAAAGACTCTCCCCTTTGCTTGGGGTCTGGATCTTGAATTTGCTTCCTTGCCATTTGTACAACTTCTTGCAATGTGTCCTAACTTCCACATTTAAAATAGACATTCTACCGCCTAGTAGCATGAGATTTTCCACACTGTTTACAGACATTGGGAGAAGTTTAAACTCTAACTTGCTTTCCTTACCCTATATTTCTTTGAACTTTAGTATTATTCATTTTTTTTAGCTTCAGCCTCTCTCTTTCTCTTAAAGTAATTCTGCCTTCCTTTTTCAAATTCCATCTCCCTTAAATTCTTCTCAGCTATCCTACATTTATTGACTAGAGTTGTATACTCCCTTATTTCTAAGGTTCCCACCTTCTCATTTATTTCTGGCTTCAATCCTAACTCAAACTTTGCAGCCTTCCAATTATCATTTTGATTGCTCCTTAACTAAGAGGA
Source organism: Castanospermum australe (assembly GCA_019955255.1). Lineage (NCBI taxonomy): Eukaryota > Viridiplantae > Streptophyta > Magnoliopsida > Fabales > Fabaceae > Castanospermum > Castanospermum australe. The sequence continues at coordinate 247,851 of NSJW01000253.1, read as the reverse complement.
AAATTGAGAACTCTTCAAATTTGGCCACATACTGCTCTATGGTCATCCCTCCTTGCCTAAGTTGTATTAACTCAGCTTCTTTTTCATTTTTTACACTCACTAGGAAATATTTGTTAAAGAACGTGGTTTGAAACACTTCCTACGTTAATGGTGTGCCCTGAGCTTCTAAAAATCTCCTAGCACCCTTCCACCAATGTTTCGCTTCCCCTTCTAATATATATGTGGCAAAAGTTACTTTTTGTTAATCTGTACACCCCATGACTTTAAAGATTTTCGTTAATTGCATTATCCATCTTTCAGCTATCACAAGGTCATAGTCCTCATGAAAGGATGGAGGCTTGTTTGTTCTAAACTTTGATAACCCTTGAAAATTCAAGTTAGGTGCTAGAGCATCTTCTTTTGGTCCTCTGTTACCCCCACCCTGGTTATTGTTGTTCCTATTATAATTTTCCTACATCTGCTGCAATACCCTGGTAGTGGCTTTTGCTTAGGTTCTGAAGGTGTTAGCTAAGCCTTCTACAGCTCCTATGAGTCCAGCTAAGGCATCGGCTAGAATGCCTGTGGCTTTTCTTGGTGGCATACTTTCCTTACATTTACACAAATATCTCAATATTGAGTTGATCAATCTTAATACTACACATTTCTGGTTTAAGTGGAAAATAAACAATCAAAGGCAAACGGCCTATATCTCATAAGGGCTTAGATGCTATGCTCTGATACCAAAATTGTAATGGCTCGTAGGGTCTATGGGAAATTTCTTATAAGAAGAAATATTTATGTATATCTTATCTTATTAGGAGGTGGGTAGCCTCTTAGTCAATTTTTTTTCTTTTTAAGATATGATAGAGATTGGATATATACAACATTTCTCATAAAATCTAACTAATGATATTGTGCTTGCAACCTTCCTGCCACATGGTGCTCCCTTCTACTAGGTTATAATCTCTATACATTTTTTTTTTTACTTATACCTGTGGTGTTCCTCCCCTTCTTTTTAAGATAAGATGATAGATTTGAACTTTTCACTTTCATAAGGTAAGGTTAATTATTAATGGACAAGCACAACTTCAAAGAAAAATATCATACTATGCATGTAAGACCTTATATGCAATTAACTTTCTTTATTTTAATCCAAACATAGTGAAGACTTAAAGAGAGATAGGGGGTTATGACTTGTTTAATACCATAAACTAGTTGAAGTTCAAGTAGGGGGTCATAGCTCTCCACCATTGTCGATATACATATTACAACAAAATAAACTAAGCCTTTCTACATAATGAGTGCCACCATCAAGCATACATAACTAAAAAACAGTTAAGTGTGGAGAGGTTAGTCTATAGATACTACTCCTTTGGCTACATATTGAGGCTTTACATTAATATATATATATATATATATATATATATATATATATATATATATTTACAAGCATGCTTATGCTACCATCCACTACTCATAGCTAATTACATTAATATTTTATAACTTTGACGTAGTCGTCTAGCTTTGGGATGTATAGCCAGACATACTCGATCTCAATCATGATGATGAGGGTCATCGGCATTCTGTCTAGTCCTCTGAAAACGCTATAGAATCCCAAACAGGGTGAGAATAAAATTCCTAGTAGAATTTAAAGAAATAAAAGGTAAAACAATCCATGGTCAGTTTCAACTGTAAAAAGATACAAAATTTTTAAAATAAAACATATGTAAATAATGAGACTTTGGCTTAGTTATGTGTATTAAGGACAAAATACCTTCCTTTGGGTATTTTTCGGCATCTACCTTTAGGTGCCCATTCTTGCACTAACCTTTGAGTGCATTATTTAACATACAAGACACTTTCCTTTAAGTGTCCATTCATCCTCTAGGCATTTTCCTTTGAATGCCCATTTCTTTATTTATCATACTAAGCCAAATAATGCATAAAAAAAAAAACATTTAGGTGCTGAAAACATAATAACTACCAAACATAATAGATCACGGGTTTTTAGCTGCTGTATTCAAGACTAAACATCAAGCTTTCAGCTACTGTAAACACCATAAAATTGCAAGAGTTTAGCTGCTATAAACACTGTAAAACATAAAAAATGTGGCTGATGTAAACACAGTAAAATACCAAAACTTCAGCTGCTGTAAACACAATAAAACAGCAAGAATTTGACTGCTGTAAACACAGTAAAAGACCAAAAATTCAGCTGCTGTAAACCCAATAAAACAGCAATAATTTGACTGCTGTAAACACAGTAAAAGACCAAAAATTCACCAGCTGTAAACACTTTAAAACACAAGGATTTTTGGCTACTGTAAACATAATTAAATACCTAGTTTTCTATTGCTAAAATCATTACTAAACCTATCTATAGGTGCTGCCAGAACATAGTAGAACAGAGTGAAGCTAATGATTATTAAAAGAACAACAGAATGGGTGTATATTTGTCTTAGTGATAAGTATCTTAAATTGATTATCTTTTCTCCATAATTCCTTGTCTCAGTACGAGAATCTCCTGGCCCCTCAAGAGTTTAAATCCTCAAGTTATTCATACAGCCACAAGTCATATAGGAAGGAGTCTCATAGGTCATCAATCTAATTTGCATATGGATACTTTGAGTCAGGTCTCAAATATAGGTAGTAGTAGTAATCCATAATAAAATAAGTTAGAAGTCCAAGTATTCTTAGGCACAGTCCAAGTGGTCCAAAATTGTACAAGTTACGGTAAAGTCAAGGCTGCGTATATTCGGCACAAGGGCCACGTCCATAGGTGCAAGAGCCTCTTTTCTCATTAGTTCTATTCTTCGTTCCAAGGGATAACATCCCCATTCATTGTTTGGTTCAAATCAGTCCAAAATGGGCCATGGATTCTAGTTGCATGTGAGTTAAATTTTTGGGTAGTTTATTCAAAAGTTTAGAAGGGTTTAACCGGAAATCCCATTCTGCATGTTCCCTTAGCGTCCACTATATAATAAAAGTTTGGTCTGCTCTTACAATAGCTTATAATTTAGGGAAAACGAAATGGGGTATGAGAATGAAACTTGAAAATAGGTACTGTCAAGCTTTTGCTCAACTAAAGTGCAAAAAGTTATCTGGCCACACAACCAAAAGAAATGAAGAGAAGTGGGAACAGGGTATCTACGCCTAGTGGAGGAGAAGATAAAAACTTAAGTGTCAAAAATCAAAGGAAAGACCCACGTTTTTCATCTAAGTACAGAACAAGTAAAGTAATAGCAGACCTGCAAGTAGAAATGGAGAGTAGCAAAATGCAATTCCAGGATTCAAGAAGTTAAGAAAAATAAAAAGGAAAGGGGAGTGCTCTGCTGTATCAAACCAAAAATAGAGGAAAATCATCCTAAATGCTGAAAACAATCAAAGACAGGGAGGGAGAAGCTGTAAAACTCTACCTTAAAAAAAAATGGAGGAAGGAGGCATGGAGGAAAAAGTTTAGCCTTCTTAATGGGTTCCTTCACAAGGTTGAATCAACTCCCTCTGTCTCTTGTCACTCTAAGGCTCACTCTCCTTCTCTGTAGCTTATGTCTTGTACCCAAAAGGTGAAAGGGTGGGTGTTTAAACTTGGTTAACTTGAAAGGGTGTGGCGGTTAGGTTAGTTTACGTTGGGTTAGCTTCACTCGTCAAAGTTCCTAGTAGGTCTGACAATAAGTGAGGTTTATAAAAGTTACTCATTTATTTTTTGTGTTACACTCTTACTTTTTGTTATGCTTACCAATTAGATTAGAGTTAAGTGGGTAAATTTTCTCTCTTTTTTTTCGCACTGAGTACTTTATTATTTATTATTTTATATCATCATCATTATTATTATTATTATTATTATTATTATTATTATTAGATATCTAAGGTTACTTTAGAGTTTATTCAGTCCCGCTAGTTTCTATGCATAAGAAATGACCTTAGTCTAAAGTTGCTTGATAGTCAAGTATTAGGGGTTTCCTTTATTCATTTAATTATTTTTCTTCAAAGTTCTTTATTTATTATTACAACATAGTTCTTATATTTACCAGATTTAATTATGTTCTTAGAAAGGGAATATAATGAATTGATGTAGTAAGATAAAAGGAAGCATAGAATAAAAATCCAAATTCTAAATTTTAAGTCATGCTTTAATTATCTTAGATTTTTATCTACCAAATTTCACCACTAAGCTTTCAAATAATATTATTCACATTAAACATATATAGATATATATATATATATATATATATATATATATATATAGCACACAAATAGGTAAAGAGAGGGGTGTTACATGGCAACTCTCTTTTTGGCAAGATTGAAGGCGCATAGAGGAGGAAGATTGCAAACTTTGGATTGAAGATTGAAGAGCATATTGAAGACAATTCTTTTCACCATCATTCCTTATCTATTTCACTCTTTCATCTTTTATTTTACTTTATGTGTTTTTTTTAATTCTTCTAGTTTCATGTGTTGTAAATTCAATCATGAGAGGCCATATCTCTTTGTTCTAGTATAAGGATGTAACCCTTTTACATATGCTTATGTTGGATCTTTTATTTCTTTCTTAGTATTACAATTATTGCTTAGTTTGCTTATTGCTTGTTGCATGATGGGCCTCATGTTTGCATGATCTTAGATACTTGAGTGAAGAATCGAAAGATGAAACCGAATATCTAAGATCTAATAATAAAACTTAGGAGTTGAGTGCTAGAAATAAACTTGATCTTTTGAGGGTTAATGAATTGTCAAAAAACTTAATGTGTTTTGATTAAATTAATAGCCAAGAGAGTAGGATTAATTTAGTTAAGGCACTTTCTTGTTGCTCGAAAGAGAACATAAAATAATTTAGGATAATTTACCTTCAAAAGTGTAGTTGATCATTACTAAAAAGAATAGATTTCTATCATAGTGGGTACTTAGGTGAATCCTAATTCATAAAGACCTTTTTCATTGCATTTATGTCTTGTTGATTGATTGATTTTGTAGGTTTTAGTTTATTTTTTAATCTTGCATTTACTTTCAAGTCATCTGTCTCATAAGTATAAATAATTAAAATTGCTGAAGTATAGTATTCGACATGATCCTCGTGGGAACAAATATAATTACGTTAATGATCTATACACTTACAAAGAGCTAACAAGTTTTTGGCGTTGTTGCAAAGAGCTAACGATCTGCGTAATCTTCCTTAACTACACAGCCAAGGTCGTGTTTCATCCTATTTTTGATTGTGCAAAACCGAGAACCACTCAATGTGGCCGTGTAATTTCACATAGTTGTGTGATGGAGGAGTGCTGCACGACCTAGGTAGTGTATCATGCTTCAAGAAAAAGTGGCAGCCGGTTATACTTGATGATTTCACATGGCCATGTGATTTCCACATGGATCACACGGCTGTGTAATTTAAAATATCCACTTTTAGGTCAAGAAAACCCTCTCCCCAATTGGTATGTGCCATAAATAGCCCCTTTTAGAGCCCTAAGCTCTCTCTTCTCCTACCCACACCCAAATTCCTCCCCAATCTCCTATTCCATCTCAATCTTTACCTCTCTACCACCTATTTCTTCCCCTTCTTACATTATTTCACTCAATATCTACCATTCCTTCCCTCATTCCACAATCCTTCCATCTCTCTCTACATTTGTCCTTAATTTATTTCTTATGGTTTGAAATACTTACTTTACTTCTTTTTGAGCCTAATGACATTGAGGAAAATGTTTGATTTAAGTATGGGATACAATCTATTTGGTAGCATTACTTGATGTCTTGGTTTAATTTTATTTTGTTTAATTTAGGTTAGATTTATTTTATTGCATTTGATTGATTTTCCTTTTAGTTTCATTGCATTTTTGTGAATAAAGCATCGTAGTCAAATTCATTCTATCCACCTTCTCATTATCTTGTTTCAATTCAAACCCTTTTTCTTTAATATTCTTGAGATGATAAGTATTGATTAGATGAACAAATTGAAGAGACTAATAGAGATTATTGCATGAATAGTTTAGAAAAGTATTAGTGGAAAGACATTATGGATTTATTCTTTATTTAAAATTAGGCTTTTTATTTTTCCAGCATATTCCAACAATTCTTTTGATTGAATTCTGAATTTAAGAGAAGGTACATATGCATGAAGTACTCTCAAATTTTCCTTGCAAGTCCTATAATAATTCCTTTGTTTCTAAAAGAAAATTAAGTAGAGGATATGATTTAAGCAAACTTGTGAAACATTATGTATTCCACCCAAAAGTATAAAAAAATAAGTTTGAGGGGTAGGATGAAAAGTCTCATAAAAGTGAGTAAAAAAGAAGCAAAATTGAAAGGTATTTGGCTTTGGTTACAGTTCGTGATATGTGGGTTAGGCGCACAGTCTTTAGTTTGAATTGCTTTAAGCCAATTCCTAATGCAAAAAAAGAAAACAAAACAAAAGAGACTTTCTTTTTGAAATTTAATGAAGTCCTAATGATCCTCAATGAAATTCATGAATATTATAAGGACAAGGGTTTTGTTTATAAGGCTTGGTCATTAGTTCATTCATGAGAGTTTACCTATTATACATATACTCATCTGGGAGTGAAGAATTGTTGAGATTGAATTGTGAGAAAATTTTCATGTCTTATGATTTGTGTTTTGTTAAATATCAATGCCTAATTGTCCAACCACTTGATGCTTTGATAAGTTGCTAGTGTTTCATTCCTCTTGAAATCCTTTTTGAAAGTTTAAATTTTCAGATCTCATCATTATCATTGTGCTTATTTGTTTTAAATTATATTGTTTTGAAACATCTACTTCCATTTGTGATTTGATTCCTTCTTTGCTTGAGGACAAACAAAAGTTTAAGTTTGGGGGTATTTGTTGTAATGAAAAAAATATGCATGTTTTAGGTTTGTTTTGATGGATATTTGGTATTAATTCTAACTAAATTGTGTCTTTTTGGTGTGAAATTGTTAATTGTCTCTTCCTAGCATATTCTTTCGCTCTTTTTTATGTTTTCAGGGTTTAATGGAGTTTTGGAGGAATTCTTTGGAAGATTTTATGAGTAAAGAGACTTTGAGTCAAGTTTTAGATTCTATTCTCGGATTTCCTGACCTCTGCTTAGTATTTTGATGATATCTTGGGCTACAATGGTGCAAATCAAGTTATTCCAAAGCCTATGGTTAGATAAGACCCAAAACTACAACTTTTGTGTTGAAGGCAAACTCTAATTCTGCTTTCAAAGGATCACGCGGCTTGCAGGAAAATCACATGGCCTAACTCGTGTTTGATCCGTGCACGAGCTATTTGAAGATAGAGAATCACATGGCCATAACCATGTGAAATCACATGGCTGTGTGGTTAAGGGGAAGTGCCCAAGCATGGCCATGTGATGTGGCACAGCCATGTAATACCTCCAAGAAGAATTTTGGCCATGAAATTGGTCTAGGCTTTAGAGAAATAGAGGCTGAAAATCACCTAAACCCTAGAGAAAGAGCAACATTAATAAAAAGAAGAAGAACTCTCTTGAGGAGGCAACTTTCTCTTTGGCAAGATTGAAGGTACATAGAGAAGGAATATCTCGAGCTTTGGATTGAAGATTGAAGAGCACATTAAAGATAATTTTTTTCACCATCATTCCTTATCTATTCCACTCTTTTATTTTTTAATTTACTTCATGTGTTTCCTTTATTCTTCAAGTTTCATGTGTTGTAATTCAATCATGAGAGGCTACATCTCTTATTCTAGGATGAGAATGTAACCCTTCTACATATGCTTTGTTAGATCTTTGTGTCTTTCTTAGTCAATGACAATTATTGCTTTTGATTCAATTTTAGTTTGCTTAATGCTTATTGTATGATGGGCCCAAGTTTACATGATCTTATATATTTGAGTGAAGACTCGAAAGATGAAACCAAATATCTGAACTTTAATAATTGGACCTAAGAGTTGAGTGCTAGAAATAGGCTTGATCCTTTGAGGGTTAATGAATTGTCAAGAAACTTAATGGGTTTTGATTAAAATTATAGTCACAAGAGCAAGATTAATTTGGTTAAAGCACTTTCTTGTTACTCGAAAGAGAACATGAAATAATTTAGGATCATTCACCTTTAAAAGTGTAGTTGATCATTACTAAGAAGAATAGATTTCCATCATAGTGGATAATTGTGGTGAATCCTGATTCCTAAAGACATTTTCCATTACATTTAAGTCTTGTTGATTGATTGATTTTGTAGATTTTAGTTTACTTTTAAATTTTGTATTTACTTTCAAGTCATTTATTTTGTAAGTCTAAATAATTAAAATTGCCGAAGTATAGCATTCGACATGATCCTCGTGGGAACGAATTTAAATTTTACTACGTTAACGATCTGTGCACTTGCGAAAAGCTAACAATGACCATATTGTTATGAGATTTATGTGTGTCTAATACCTAAGCGAAAATAATTGGGGATATAGAAATGGTTGCCTTATGCCCAGGGCAGAAATACTTGGAATTATAGAAATAGTTGACTGATGCCCGGTTGAAAATGTTTAGGGCAAAAGGCTTAAATGTTGATGCATATGTTAGTTGTTCTTCTAGTAAAGCCTGAGAATATTCTTGTAAGAAAATATTGTTTAATATAAAAGGATTTCCACGAAAAAGGATTCTTTATAAATATGAGATTCCCTAAAGAAGAAGTTCCTGAAAGAAAGTATTTCTAATAGATGGAAATTTGAATTCATTTTTATGGATTATCATATAAAACCTTTGGAGTACATTTAGAATGTTTAATCCTAATTATTTGTATAAAGTATACTTATATTATTTTTGGTTAGTGGCACTTGAGTACCTTTGTGTTCACTGAGTTACAAAACTCATTCCTTTTTAATATTTCTTTTTCAGAACCTGATCAAGAATTTTCTATAAAGTGAGACAGATTTCTTTTGTGGAGATGATTTGAAAACATGGATATCTGAAGTTTAATTCATAAGGTTGGGTCCATTTGTCTTACATATAAGTAAGCAAATATGGTGTTTGTAATTTAAATAATTGATAATGAAATATGAATTTCTCATGTGTATTTAAGTGATTTTTATAAATATTTTCTAATATTTGATATGGTGAAGCCTAAAAGTAATTATTGTTTTATGGTAAATGTTATTAAGTTTAACATGTGTTAGTGAGGCTTCAGAGGTAAGAGTGCCTAATCCTAGCTGATCATATTCCCTAAAACTAAGATGTGACACCTGCTTTCGTGATGAGCTAAAGGTTTGAAAGGACTCGAGGTGCTCTTCGGTATGGTTTCATCATATATTCCAAGTTACTGGGAATCCTAAAGTTGTTTGGGAAATCAATTGCCATGATAAAGTCCAAAAAGGGTGATGAAAGCTCCAAAGGTCTCCAAGTTTTTTAGGTACGCTGGTGGCTTCAGACCAATCTTTATTTCAGTCTTCTTGTCGGGGTAATTGGATGTTCTTAGCTACTTTCTCCTGGGTAATAACTCGATGGATTTCATCCATCCTCTTATTTTGCTCTTCCATTATGTTATTTTGGGCTGTGATTAGAGCCAACAGGGTTTGAATGTTTAGGGCAGGGGCTTGTGGCTACTCTTGATGTCTCATAGGGTTCCCCCATCTGGGTTTAACTCAAGGTTGTTGCTCTGGGTTAGTCCTAAGTTCCCCATGGGAGGGGGTAAAAGCGGTTGTTGAGCAGCAACTTATAATATCCCCATTTAAGTAAATATATATTTTAAAATCCCTATTAGTTTTTAATTTTATTTTTTTATTTGTCATTAGTAAATGTTTTATTTAATTTTTAGTATTTATATTTTAGCATTTAAATAAAAGAGAACAATGAAAATTATCTAAAGAGAATTAAAAATAGTTGAAATACCTTGAAGAAATAGTAAAAATTACACAATAGCAGTTTAGTAATTTTGGGATTGCAAATGAGAGCATTTTTGTCCATTAAAAAATTTAAACACAAAAATTAGCCAAATTTATTTCCTAATTTATTAATTAGTTTCTAAGCAATTTATAAATTAAAATAGGTGAAATTAGCATATTTTAACCTAATTAAAATGTGATATTTAGAAAGATTTACATGAGTAAATATATAATTGGTCGAAAATGCCAATAACACTATGATAAGTGTCAAAATTTTAATCAGATAGGAGAAATAACCACTGTCTGGGTAGAATAATTAAACCAATTACTTATTTAATTCTTTTCATTTAGTTCCCATCTAACTAACCTAGTTACAAACTAACTAAAAATCATGATTAAATGGATGAACATAACCAAAAGCAAGGATTTTGATTGGTTGCCTAACAAGACAAAATAGGTTAAAATAATATAAAAAAATAACTTAATTCCCTTTGTGTCTCTTAACCCCACAGCCAAGCCAAGTAAAAAAGGAGAGAGAGAGAGAGAGAGAGAGAGGAGTAGCCATAGCTCACGACCAATGAGGGAGGAAGGAGAAGAGAAAGGAGAAAAAGGGAGAAAGAAGAGGAAAAAAGCAAGAAAACTAATGTTTAGGCTATCTCCAAGAGGTAGGGAACTCAAAACCTTTCTTTTTCATTTCTAAATCTATAGTTTCATGGTGGGTTGATGTTCTTGAATCCATGGATTTCTCTCTCTCTAGAGTTTTGGTGTTGTTATGGGTGATTTAGGGCAAGGTGAACTATTTGTGTGAAGTTTGCAAGCCTACTATTCAATTGGGTGATTATGTTCTTCAAGATGTCATAGTTAGGGTTTTGAGCTCATGAATTTTCTTTCTATTGGTGGATGATGATGATTGTGTGTGGCTTATGGGCTTTATAGAGTGATTTGGATATGTTTCATACATGAAAATTGTTGAAATGATGCTTGTTGGTGGCTATATAGCTCACGGCCAAGCTTAGAGATTTTTATTGAATAATTGTGATTTTTCTTGTCATAATTTTAGTTTAGGTGAATGATGATAATTTTAAGGTTTGTGAGAGGTTTTGTTTGGTGATTCCTCCTATGGTTTGATTTTGATGTTTATGTATGGAAATAGGACTCCATAGTGTGAGCTAGACTTGTGTTAAGTTTAGTTCTTATTAAAACTGGCTTGAAATTGTGAGTGTATGGCCAAGATGATTTTTGGGAATGTTATGTGTTGAACTTGATGCTTAGTAGACTAGTTGAGTGATTTGTGAATATGAAATTAGGTAAAAATTAGATTTAGATGAAAATATGGAATTTGGCAACTTCTTCAACACTCACGGCCAAGGTGGTTTAAATAGGTATGTGATTGATTTAATTGTGTGTAAGTTAGAGTTTTAGTGTTTGAAAAGGTTTAAATGAGAAACAAGTGGAATTAATCACTAGAAAACCTATGTGATAGTCTCTAAGTCACGGCCATACTAGGGTCAATAAGCAATGATATGGGTTAATAGAGACTTGAATGAGTTTTAAGCCACCTAGAGTAAGCTTAATGTGTTTCTAAGCCAAAATGTGAAAAATTGGGGTCACTAGCACCTTAAACTTGACCTGGAGAAAGTAGCCACCTAGAGTAAGCTCATCACAAGATTTGAGACATCACATTGGATTATCCAGTTGTCATAGCTCAATAACTTAATCGTTTAAATTCTAAAAAGCAAAGCTCAATGTCAGGCTAGAGACACCACTATTAGTTTTTTTGTTTGGGAGGTAAAGGTTGACCATGAGAAAGGGAAACGGTTACATGACTGTGAGACAATTTGGCCTGTTGCAGTGAGTGAGCAGAGACCATTACAATGAGAATGTGTAGACTTGATCTACACAAGTTGTATAAACTAAGTTAATAAATATTTGACAGATCATTATTTTTAATGTAAAATAATTGCCTAACATCAAAATTTATGCATTTAGTGTAAAATTGTCGTGTGTCAAGTGTTTATTGACTTAATATACACAATTTGTGTAAATCAGTCTATACCAAAATTTCTCTATGAAGGAGAGGGTTTTGGTCTTTGGAAAGAAATAAAAGGAAAGGAACTGTTTCCAAAAAAAAATAGCAAGAAGAAAAGATTTTGGATTTTAAGTCAGAATAAGTTCGACATTTTGGAAATTTGAACTTAAATGGGTTTGGGTTTTGAGCCTCCATGGGTTTTGAGCCTCTATTCTTTATTTATTTTGACATTTTATTTTCGTTTTCTATTATTTTTTTAATTTTGTATTGCCATATTATTATTTTATAATTTTTTTCTGAAAAAAAAATCTAAAGAAGAAAGTACGGTATTAACAAGTGCAAAATAATTTGTATAAACAAATTAAAAATTTATTTTCTAGTAAAGAAGTAAAATTATGTACATTCTTGGAAAAAAGACAAAATTGAGTAAAAATATAAAAAAAAAAAACTGTCACAAGATAGGTTAGATTAAGCTTTTTTGAAATAAGCTTATCTATCTTATAAAACACTAAGCCTAAACCTAACGTAAATTTTTTTTTGAACTTAACTTAGTCATTTTATGAAAATATAAAACTTTAATATAACTTTATAAGTCTATTTAAAGAGTTTTATTGCATAAAAATTTTAAATTGAATTAATAAAATATATACTTTAAGAATTTTAAATAATCCATTTCTTTATATTTAAGAATTAACAAATTATACAAAAATAATAATAATAAATGATATAAATATTATAATTTTTTAATATTATATATATATATATTATAAATTAAGCCATAAACCCTTAATAGATAAATAATAGCCTAAAATAATATTTAACTAAATAGACTATAAAAACCTATATATATATATATATATATATATATATATATATATATATATATATATATATATATATATAAAAGTTAAGCCATAAACCCTTAATAAATAAATTTTAATATCCTAAACATAAACTATTTAACTAAATAAACTTGTATAAAAACCTAAGCCTTGTATAATTAATAATCCAAACCTAATAAAGCCCAAAATAATTTAAGCCGCAGACTCCTAATAGACCACTGGACTTATTCCCACTACCTCGACTTATTCCGACCCCTAGTGACAGCTAGAATTTTCGCCAAAGGGGAGGAATGCTAGTAACCCGAATTGAGGTCACATTGTGTCTCCCCCTCGGGTATAAGTTTTGCGGGCAAAGACAAAACCATACGAAACAAAACCAAATATAATGTCCATTGAACCATATGGTTATTTCATTAGCCAAAACCACAAACCATACTAAGTTAAAGCCCTGAATAACGGGCTTTCAACCACAAACCACGAATACAAATACAAAGCAAGAGTGTCCTGGCAGCAGGCTCTTGCTGCAGTTTAATTCGAATGGACAAACTGTGGTACTTTTATCGGAGCATTGCAACCATGCTCGTGAGGGATTTATTCCAATTTATACTCACTCAAACAGAAAGTTGGTAGCTTTAGCTTGTAGAGAACATTCACCAATGTACTGCTCACTCTTTTGCACAAACCTAAAAGCACATGCACCAGCATAGATTACAATGGAATTAAAATGCTCATGTTCACGGGATGGGATGAATGACTACTTTTCCTGTGGCCCTGCTTGTTTCCAGATAGGAAAATGCTTCAACAGTCTGAGAAAACGGAAACGGGCTCTTGGGGTCAAGTACTGACTTCACCTTGCCACTCTCCAAGTAAGGTCTTAAGTTTCTCTAAGATAGCCCCATCAGAAGTGAGTATGAAGAAGATAGCTGGTGGATTTCCTGGAGGTACTATTGTCACAACTTTGCCTCCTTCTTTAACAGCCTTGAATACCTTGTCATTCTGCCCTGTTTTTGGTTTTAAGGAGAATAACTGTTAGTCTTCGACAAGATACATGACCAACCAAAATATAGGTTCAAAATCTGACCTACTGCATCATACACTACATCAAACTTTTCAGGCAGGTCTTCAAAGTTCTCCTTTGTATAATCAATAGGCAGGTCAGCTCCCAACTTCCTCAACAATTCCAGTTTCCCAGTGCTAGAAGTAGCTGCTACCTTGGATGCGCCATAAACATGCTTGGCAAGCTATCTCAAACAGGTATTATAAATTATAATTACTGGGCATGAAATATCAGTATGGAAGTTTCGAGAGTGCAGGAAGAAAGTGAATATATTCTGTATTCAATCTGTAGGTATTACAAGTATTTATTGAATCTACGTTAAGAGAGTTCAACAACTTTCCCAAAAGCTGTTAGATGGAAACTCATGAAATGATTTTATATCTATCCATTCCATATCAAAGACCAACTATTTTAAAAGCTTAAGCTATTAAGTGAAAGTTCATGAATGATTTTATATTTAACATGTCCCATCACGAAAGAGAGACCATTGGATTTGAAGTGTGAAAAATACTAAAAATTCAACCTAGTTATGAAAAATGGGGGCGACAAGTGTGAAAAATGCTGAAATTCAACCTAGTTATGAAAAATGGAAGGCGACAAAAATCGAACTCTTAACCATTTGTTTAAAGAGGCTCTGACATCTGACAACATGTCAAGGAATTAACTATCCCAAAAGATTTAGCTTGTTAAGTAGAAACTCATGAATGATTTTTCTATCTAAAAGTTGTTACTACTGTTACAGCAAATCAGGAAAATTTAAATTGTGCAAAAATACAGACAATATAAGAATCAGATAAGCAGCTTATGAGGCACTAAATTGGCTGATTGAATTCAAACTTTGTTGCTGAGATAATGCAAGTCCTTTAACCACTAGAGACAGCAAGCTTGTCTCAACAATAAAATGGGGAAAGACGGTTTATTGAGAATGTTATGTTCTGTTCATCAGGTAGTAACTTTATCAAGAAAAAGAATGGAACAGACCGAAAGCTCAACATACAAATGCTCAATCGATCCAAGAGTTTTGTTGTTTTTTTTTTTGAGAGATGAAAGAGTCAGAATATTGGTTTATCAAAACTGACACAGTGGAAGAAGAAGAAATTCATACCTGAATAACATGGGTTCCAACTCCACCAGCACCTCCCAGAACAAGGATAGATTTCCCAGCAGAAAACCCTGCTCGCTCAAGGCCCTCATAAGCAGTCTCAATTGTTAAAGGAAGGCTAGCAGCCTCAGCAAAGCTCAGATTCGGAGGCTTGTGAGCCAATAACTTCTCTTCTGCGGCAGTATACTCTGCCAAAGAGCCAATGACCTTTGGATGTTCGAGGGCTTTCTCATTTATATCACCATAAACTTCATCCCCAACCTTGAATTTCTTCACTTGACTTCCCACTTTAACCACGACACCAGCAACATCATACCCAGGAGCAGTCTTCACACCCAACCCACAATCAAAAACACATAAAAGTAATAATAAAACGAACAAATATTAGGGGAGTAATAAGCCATCAAAAAATTGTTCAATTTTTTCATGAATACGAAGATTATTTTTTTCCCCGAATTTCACTCAAATCTGGAATTTTCCTCTGACCACGCATGACAATCAAGCTTATCATTACAAAATTCATGCACGTTCATGGACAATTAATAATACAAGAAACAGAGTAAAATCCTCTGTAAAAATGTACCCAAAGAGGAGAAAAAAAAATACACTTGTTAAAAAATGAAGGCAAAAAAGTTGGAACTGAATACAGAGAGAAGGGAATGAAAGTCTTACGGGTAAAGGGGAGTCTGTGTCCTTGAAAAACCCAGTCCATTCTCTTATAATCAATGGGATTAAGGGATGCAGCGGCGACCTTGACAAGCACCTGGTCTTCCTTTATCTCAGGTAAAGGCACACTGGGATCAAACTTGAGAACATCGGCTGAGTTTCCATATTCAGAGTAGATCCAAGCTTTGATGTGCGTAGGTATGACGGGAGATGAAGCAGCAGCCATGGTCGTGCTCGCGGAAACGCTGCTGTGATGAAGACTGGAGGGAGAAATGGGAAAGAGAGAAAGAGGAGGAACAGATCAAGAGCGAGCGAGTAAATCTGGAAATAAAAAGATCAAGTGCCTGTACTCTATCCGGATGATTCTCCCCAAAGAAACTCGATCTCACAATTATTGAGCTGTGGTGCGACCTTGTATTCGACTTGTGAAAACAGAGGCCCTGAGCCGCATAGGCCAATGTGAAAACAGGGGAATTAAAAATAACAATGAAGTTGCACAAATTATTATTTTTAAAAAAATTATTAAAAAAACTCTATTAAAAATGATCTTCGAATCAACCTAATTATATATAAAAAGAAATACAAGCTTATTTTTGTTGCATCTAATGACACATCCAATGTATCTATTAGGTTTTGGACTTTAAATTCTACTATGAAACCCAAAGCTGATGAAATATCAAAAGTTGTATTAGTAACTTAGATGCTGAAATAGAATTATATTTCAATTAATTAAAAATAATTGAATGGATTTTCAATTTTGATATGGAACCCAAAGTTGCTGAAATACCAATACCAAAAGTTGTATCAGTAACTTAATTAGATGCTAAAATATGATATATTTCAATTAATTAAAAGTAATTGAATGATCATTGAAAATAATATTAGCCTTTACTGAATTTTTAAATTTAATATAATGTGTCTATCAGGTATTTGGACTTTAAATTCTGATATGAAACCCAAAGCTACCCAGATACCAAAAGGTATCAATTACGTAATTAGATTATCAAATTGAATATATTTAAATCAATTAAAAAAATTGAATGATCATTGAAATAATATTAGCCATTGCTGCATTTTTAAATTCAATATAATGTATCTATCAGGTGTTGCTGTCGAAATGTAACAACATAAATTTGGAAGCCAAAGTTGCCGTAATGTAATATAACGTAAATCTTAATATTAGCCTTTAAAATTAATAATATTCATGTTTCAATTATTTAAAAATAAGTTAATAATTATTTTCAATATAATATTAGGTAAAATCTATCTGTCAAAATGTAATATATTGCAAATATTTTTAAAAAAACTTAAATTATCATTCAAAACCCAACATAAATATTAATATTAGCTATAAAAAAAGCTTTAAAGTTACTGGCCGTTACTCGATCAAATTATACTGGTGGGTATTTTCACAAGGTAGCTTAATGCTAAAAATGCCTTATAAGTACATTTCAATATTGGTAGAGGAATGTTGTTTGTTATCACATCTAATATTGAATGTTTTAGTTTGTCGCTACCTTTGATATTGAGTGTTTTACCGCACAGTAATGTCGACCCTCATGAAGTACTTCAAGAAGTATGTTTCCTAGTCATTTTCATTATATTATATTTGCATTTATTTTAACTTTTCTATTGCATTATCTGTCAGGAAACAATCATCAAGTAAAGAAGAGCAATATACTTTGCTCAGGGATCTCTCTTCGAGTATAGATGATTAAAAAATAAAAATTCGAGTTTCAAGATTATGGAACATTCTAAATATACGTTCACAAAAAGAATTGATTAGTATAGATAAGGTCTTTATTGATGAAAAGGTACGAATTTGCTATATGCTTCAAATTGTCTTATTATTATCTAACCTATGACTATATCTAAATTTATTGTTCCTTTTTTCTTTTTTAAATTTTAGAGCAATAGCACCCATGCTTCTATTGGAAAAAATATTTCTCACAGATTCAAGAATGTACTAAAAGAAGGCAAAGTATATTTGATTAAAAATTTCATGGTGTTAAAGGACAAAGACAGATTTGCTGTTGTTGAGAACAACAGTTTCATGTTGAAATTCTATGCCACAACAATTGTAAAAGAAATTAACCATGGTGAGAACACAATTCCTCACCATATTTTTGAGTTGGTGAGCTTCGAAAATTTGCAAACTAGATGTGGTAAATATGTCTTGACAGGTGATTCCATCATAACACTTTATTATATATGTGATTCCTATCAAACTTTGCAAATTTTTTGTCCTGTTTTTACTTGGTTAAAGTGATTATAAAGTCCTTTTATCTTATGCCTAACTAGGAAACCCTTTCTTTCTTCTTCATCCAATAGATATTATGGGAGTTATTGTTGCTGTAAGTGAGATTAAATAATTGACTATTGAGGGCAAAGTTGCTTCAATGACAATTCAATTAGAAGACTTGAGGTTCAGTGCAGACATATATTTACTTTATTTCCTAGTCTAAATGGCTGGAAATTTTATATTTGGTGTTGTTTTCATTTTATAATATTTATTTATTTATTTCAACCAAAATTCAGAAAGCAACTTTGATGTCGTATTTTAAATTATTTTATTTTTTACATCATGAATTTTTTTTGTTAATTAATTATTTTATTTTCCTTTTCTATTGCCTTCAATTAAGGAGGAAATGATTTGATCCAAAATCTGCCAAATGTTTTAAGAAATTCCAAATTTAATACTAGACTAGAACTAGAATATTCAAAAGGATTTGTTAGGACTTACGAGGAGGGGTTGTTGGCTTTCATGTGGGTTCTCGATAAGCCACATGCCATATATATATATATATATATATATATATATATATGTATATATGTATATCATAAACCTGTGGTATCACATGCTCATCAGATTAAACTGTCCCCTTTTCCTTTAATCCTTCTTATCCTATGTTCCAAAAATTTTCAAAAACAATTCAAGTTTTTGCTCTGTCTTTTACTCTTTTAAACGTCCATCAATCTGCCAATTCCCACTCTATACCTACTTCAAGGTAACTTCAAACTTACTTTATATTAGATAAACTCACTTATATTTAAGTTACTTACTACAATTTTGTACTTATATTATAGAAATCTGCTTGGCATATATTTATTCATGTTTAAGTTGTGTTTCTGTGGGGGAAGTATGTTGCACTATTTGAGGAGCAAATGAAAGCAAATGATTCTAAAGTTAATGTTGCAATTATAACACAAGGAATTTCGTGGTAAGATATAATGGTTTCATACTTTTCTAATGGTAACCACCTATTAGAACTATATTACATCCTCACTTTTAACATATACATCTAACTGCAGGTGATTTGTCTATCTCGACCTCAGGGCCCAGCAAGATTTATGTCAACTTGGACATAGCACAAGCTAATGAGTTTAGACAATTTTTCATGTATGAAGTTTTTCACATTAGTAAATTATTATATTTTTGGCACGTGGTTTATAACTCAATATTGTGCTACACATTATCACATTATAGGGAATACAGTGGTGCACATCTAATTGAAAATATTAATCTCACAAAATTTGTTACCCCTCCAAAGTTGGACAATATGAAGACTATCTCTGAGATTTTTTAGCCATGGCAAGATCAAATAGTAATATGGTAATGTAAAATTCAAATACTAATTTATAACTCATCTTATTTCCTAAAATAGAGATAATTGTTGTTTCTTCTAACTCCGGAATGTAGTTTTCTGTTATGTTGCCACCATAAACGATATCTTGCTTAAAAATGGTTGGTATTATGTTTCCTGCTTCAATTGTAAGAGAAAGGTTATTACATCAACCACAAATTGCTGTTGTGATGGTTGCCACAAGAATGTTGAGTATCCAACTAACTTCCAAGCAATTAAAATGTAACAAATTGTTGACTTCTTTTATCTGAAAACTCATATATATATATATATATATATAGATATATATATTTCTCCCTTTGTATAAATAAAATGTTAGGTTCCGTTTGGAGCTTGATGTAGAAGATTCTACAGCTTCAACAATAATTGTTCTCTTGGATGAAGTGCTGAACAAGTGACTCAAGTGAAACTAAATGACCTGACCACAGCTTCTGAAAGTGTAAGTGAATATATTTCATTCCATAACATGACATTCTCACTGTATAGAGAAGGATCCTATCATTTAAATAGATTTATTGGCTTGTGAATTTATTTTATTTAGGGTGAGGATGATGATTTAAACTTGCCTCCACAACTCCTCAAAATCATTGGTTCTTCTCATGTTTTCCAAGTAAAGATGAATTCTTACTTTGAAAGTCATGGAAGGCAAAGTTTCACAGCAAACGAAATTTTCAAGCCGAAGAGTTTTTAACTTGGTGGACAAGTGAAGGTGATAATTAATAGCAATAAACTTCTAAACAATTGTGTATTTACGTTAACATAATAAAAAATATAAATAATTTGTGTCATTTGTCTTGCAGACAGAGAAAGAAGATGAGCCTTCAAGTAGCGTTACAATTAAAAAGACCGTGGAAACAAGTATTAAGACCCCAGATTTACCAAAGAAGAGGAGGAGGTTAAGGCATGACATATACCATTTGATGACCTATTTGTGAAAATATACTAATTAAGTCATCTGATTAAAATTGGTGCTTTGTACCCTTTTCAGGTTACATGATGATGAAGAATCAGACCATGCAGAATTAGAAATGACCTTTGATGTTGTAGATGATTGAATAATTTAGTTTATGAGTGAACTCCGTAGTTTTAAAGAAAAAAAAAAATGTTGTGGACCATCATCATAGTTTGTTAGTCTTCTATTTCATCTCCTATTGTGGTATCAATAAAATTTTATGACTATTTATAACAATTTTGGCTTCCCAATTGTTTCAACTATAGTGATTTGTGATGATGAACTAGAAACACACTGTCATATGGCCTACCACAAAATGAATTTCGTAGAGATTGCATGTAATTGTCCTATTGATAATTGAAACAAGGAACAAAAAATCAAAATTGTCAAATGTACACTGCTGCTTGGTGAACCTAAAGCACGCTATATATGTAGTTTCTACAATCCAAACTAGGAGAGAAAGGGCGGCTTTAAAATTAAACAACAAAGTCAACCCATAAGAAAACTCTAATTCATTGTGGATTTGTGGTCCAGGACATCTTCAGACAGCTTTCCATATCCTTTAAGTGTTTTTTTTTATTTGTTATAATTTTTATGGGGGGTTTCGAGGGAATGAATTGATCCAAAATCCTGCCTAATGTTTTAAAAAAATTTCAAATTTAACTTGGCTATATGAACTGATCAAAGCTAAAGAAATCAACATTGATCTAATGACTTGAGGTAAAAGCTCTTACACCTTTCAAAAGTTCCACATGTTTAGGAAACGAAGGCCACAACCAGTAAAAATGCTTACTCTTTAGAAGGACCTATGTCCCACAACCCCTCCGGCAAACATCATGCAGTATATACAAGCTGGTTTGATTTTTTGTTCTTTTTATACGAACAATATCAAAATCGAAATAAGAAAGTAAAGCTTGTCATCTTACAAAAATATGTTTTGAAACCAGATTTTGAACATCTTTTTATAAAACGCTTGGGGCTACTTTGTAATCAGTTCGTAATAAAAAAAATTTATTAAATAAATCATCTTGAAATCTCGAATCTCGGTCTAATAATTGTTCTTTTATTTGATCTAGTTTTGTTAAAGTATTTATTTTTGAAGTACTTCCTAATGATAAATTTTCTAATTTTCTTTTAATTTCTTCTAGGGCATTATCAGTTTTATTCCCTAAGGTTATCGCACTCAATTCTTTTTCAGGAACATTAATGATTTTATATATTAACCTAGTTGGGTCTAGATTTTTGTTTAAATTTTTTGAATTTACTGGTTCTCGTATATTTTGATTTTCTATTCGCTATAGATATTGAGATATAGTATTTAACATTCGATTAGAATAGTTTAGTTGCTGATGAACTTTTTGTATATAATGTCTTTCTAAGGTTTTATTTATCGAATTTTGAGAGACTGTTTTGAAGGAACTAGCTTCTATCTCAATTCCTTCTTTGGTAGGAATTTTTTATTGTTTCTAATGGTGGATAAGTGGCTTCTATAATTTCATTATTAACAGTTTCCAAGGTGTTGATCTTTTGTTTGTAGCTGCAATTTTATTTTCTTTTACTTATGGATTTGGTATTTTATTATTGACACAGTATATTTTAAACCAAGCGAATATATACATATATATGTATATATGTATATATATGTATATCTGCATATATTTACATGTATATAGATATGTATATGTATATATACATATATATACATATCTATATATATATATATGTACTTATTCTACTTCTATGAGCTGTCAGGGTCAGAAATGGTATCAGAGCCTCGTTGAGGTTCTGCTTAGCTAGAAATTAGTCAATATTAGGATTGTTCAAAGACTTAGCATTGGTAGGCAGATTAGAGGTCTGTCTAGGTAGTAGTGCATGGAACGTTGGTCAACCCGTAAGGTAGGCAGAGTTTGCTTGAGTTAGGGTGGTTCCGATTTGATAATACGGGTCCCGATAGGTCTAAGAACATAACTAATCAAGATTAATTATGACTAAGCTATTAAGGACACTAAGTGAGCTCAATAGGAGTAGAAATAATAAGATAGTATTAGCTTCTCCTTCTTCTTCCACCCCTTCTTAGCATATAGATCAAGACCAGATTCAAAATCAAGAACTAGCTATAGCTGAAATAGAAAATAAATTACAAAATTGGTCAATACCTAAAGTCAAACATAAAGAAATATATAAGCAAAGTACATTTAATCTTAAATCAAGAGATGTTATTTAAACTATAGAATCCTCTCATAACTTAGAAAGATTATGTGAAACAATACATTTATTAAATGAAGACTTACTAGAACAACAAATTAAAGACGGATTCAAATATATTCATATCAAATTAATACAAGTAGTTGCAAAATCTCATGCCCGGTTAGGAGTCAACACCCCTATAATGATCTTATTAACTTTTAAGACCTAATGATTCAATAATAGGAATATTAGAATCAAATTTACATGATGGTCCTGTATTTTTTAATTGTTATCCAAAATTTTCAATGGTATTAACAAATGCTTATACACCAAAATCTTTAGTATTAAATGTTAAAATACCAGAAGGAATATTCGAATGAGTAATAAAAAATATTTCAATAATTTATAGAATTCATTATAAACTTACTACTACAGATTATAACTTTAAAGCATTAAGATCATCATTAAAAAATGAAACTATTAATGGAACCAAATCTACGAAAAGCTTCAATAACTACTCCAAAAATATTAAGTCATCAAGAAGTTATTTTTAGGATGCCTAAAAAATGGTTCATGGAAGAAATAATGACAGTTCCAAAAATTGAAAATACAAAAATAAAATCTATCGTTCAAGAAGATGGAAATTTTATAATAGAAATGATGAGATCAATTTCTCAAAAAATAGAAGAAAATCAATTTATTACATCTACTAGGCAACTATCATGAGCTTCTGTTAAGGGATCTACAATTAATGTAGACCTAACAGGAGTAAATTTTTGACCTAATGTTCCATAACCAATATATCAAGAAACTCAACAATCAGATTCACCTCAATACTCTCTCCAACTAGGTCACAAGTTATCAATATGCTTACAATAGATAAACTCTTAGAAATTGACAAACCCGGGATTAGAGCAGATTTTGAAGCTCCTCATAATCTTCAAAAGCGAAATTGGTATTTTTCAACCTTTAGTAAAGAACAAACTTCCTTATATTTATAAGAATTTTATTCTTTTCTGAGGGAGAGGAAGTTTAATATGTACTTCTTTGCCTGGTTCGAAATGTACCATGTCAATAATAAAATATCAAACCCTTATGTAAATAAAAATAAAATTGAAGTCACAAATAAAACCTCAATACCCTGGAAAATTGCTAATAATGAAATTATAGAAGCTACCTATCTGTCATTAGAAACAATAAAAATTCCTACTAAAGAAGAAACAGAAATAGAAGCGAGTCCTTTCAAAACAATTTCTCAAAATTCTATAAACAAAACCTTAGAAAAACATGATATCCAAAAAGTTCATCAACAATTAAATTATTCAAATCAAATGCTAAACACTATGTCTCAACATCTTCAAAGAATAGAAAATCAAAATATAAGAGAACCAGTAAGTTCAAAAATTTTGAGTTATAATTTAAACTTAACTAGACCAATATATAAAATCATTAACATTCCTGAAAAAGAGCTAAGTTCAATAACACTAGGGAGTAAGACTAACAACGCATTAGAGGAAATTAAACGAAAATTAGAACACTTATCCCTAGGAAGTTCATCAAAAATAAATACTTTAACAAAATTAGATCAAATAGAAGAAGAATTATTAGAAACACAAAATTCAAAAATAAATAAAATAAAATTTAATAGAGCCCCATTACTTGCTACAAGAAATTATTACCCAAGGCCTACTTTTCTCGACATTCAATTCGAAGAAAGAATAAATTTTGTGGATAGGTCATACTCTGGCGAATCCATTGTAGAATGGAATATTGATGGAGCTAGTGATCAATAAATACTAGATACAATACAACAAATGATTATAGCGCAACCGCCTTCAAAACTAGAGGAAATTCTAATAGAAAAACTGCAACCTTATTAGCAATAGGATTCACTGGTCAATTAAAAGGATGGTGGGATAACATCCTACTACCTACAGAAAGAGAATCAATATTAAATTCAGTAAAACAAGAACCTGATAGTTGAATAGAACAAGATGCAGTAACAACACTATTATATACTATTACAAAACATTTTATAGGAGACCCAATAAAACTTTAGACAACAGCAGGAGATCAATTAGTCAATCTTTACTACCCATCCATGACCGATTATAAATGGTATAAAGACATGTTCTTATTAAAAAATTATGTTTAAGACAAGATGGAGCATCAGTTATTAGAAAGAATGGTTTCTCACAACACTTCCCAAACTATTTGCTAAAAAAGTTAAAACACATATAGCACAAAAGTTTAATGGATCGATACCTTATAACCTATTGACCTTTGGTCAAATTTCTAGTTACATCATAGAAACGGGATTACAAATTTGTATAGATTTTAAACTACAAAATAAGTTAAGAAATGAATTAAAAGAAAGTATAAAAGAATTAGGAACCTTCTGTCAATAATTTGGAATAGAAAGAATTAAAACCCCTTCAAAAAGAGTTAAGCCAAAACCTTGCAAAATTACAAACTTTTACCCAGAAAAAATAGATTACCAAAGAAAACTCAATTATTTAGTAAAAAAATCCAAAACACAAAAAACTCCTAAACAATCAAAAATAAGGTAGTATGTTATAAATGTGGACAATTCAGACATTATAAAAGATATTATAAAATGAAACAAAAAATTCGAGAATTAAACCTAGGAGAACAACTAGAACAAGGACTGATTAATATTTTAATCGATGATCAGTATTCTTCCTCATCAAAAACCGATTCAGAACAAGAATTAGAGGTAGTTTACAATATTCAAGAAGTCTCTCATAGCGAGCAAGAAAAAAATATAGAAGAAGAATGCTTAAGTCCAGAATTTTGTGATTGTTCAAAATGTGTAAAAACTATAAATGTAATTACCAGAGATCAAGCCCCTACCTTAATACCAATAATAGATAAAATGCAAGATTCTAATTTAAAACAAGAATTTTTCCAACAATTAAAAAACTTAATAGATGAAAAAGAAATTAGAAAAGACTATATAGAAAACATTGAAATGAAAATATTTTAGAAAGATTCAAAACAGTCGAATGAGAAGCCATTACTCTACAAGATTTACAACAAGAAATAAAACTTTAAAACAAAAAATTAATCAATTAAAACAAAAAGATATAGAATTAGAATTTAAATATTTAACTTTGCAAGGTAATAAGATAATTTCTTCCCAAATAGAAAAAGCAAAATAAATAGATGTATCCTCTTCAGATCAAAATTCATATATTAACTTATTAAGTCAAATAATAGTTCATAAATAATGGTGTCCAATGGAATTAGTAATTAAAAAAGAACCATTTCAATTAGTTACCCTAGTAGATTCTGGAGCAGATATTATGAGAAAACTAAAGAATCATTAAGTAGTGTTAATTGATCAAAATTAATTATCACATATAAATTATCAAATGTAAAAATTTGTAAAAATAAAATTTGCTACAAAACTTCTTTTTTAATGGTCAAAAATATTTCTGAACAAATGTTATTAGGAGCCCCATTTTTAACTTTATTATATTCTTTTACTGTTAGTAATCAAGGGTTAATATCAACAGCCTTAGGAACCGAAGTTCAATTTGAATTTCTTAAACCACCCCAAATAAAAGAATTAAACTTAGTACAAGACTCATTAATATAAAAAATAAATATAATTCATATATTAATTTATTAAGTCAAATAATAGTCCATAAATAGAGGTGTCAAATGGAATTAGTAATTAAAACAGAAACGATTTCAATTAGTTGCCCTAGTAGATTCTAGAGCGGATATGAATTGTATAAGAGAAAGACTCATTCCAACAAAATATTATGAGAAAACTAAAGAATCATTAAGTAGTGCTAATAGATCAAAATTAATTATCACATATAAATTATCAAATGCAAAAATTTGTAAAAATAAAATTGGCTACAAAAACTTCTTTTTTAATGGTCAAAAATATTTCTGAACAAATGATATTAGGAACCCCATTTTTAACTTTTATTATACTCCTTTACTGTTAGTGATCAAGGATTAATATCAACAGCCTTAGGAATCGAAATTCAATTTGAATTTCTTAAACCACCCCAAATAAAAGAATTAAACTTAGTACAAGACTCATTAATATAAAAAATAAATATAATTCATATATTAATTTATTAAGTCAAATAATAGTCCATAAATAGAGGTGTCAAATGGAATTAGTAATTAAAACAGAACGATTTCAATTAGTTGCCCTAGTAGATTCTAGAGCGGATATGAATTGTATAAGAGAAAGACTCATTCCAACAAAATATTATGAGAAAACTAAAGAATCATTAAGTAGTGCTAATAGATCAAAATTAATTATCACATATAAATTATCAAATGCAAAAATTTGTAAAAATAAAATTGGCTACAAAACTTCTTTTTTAATGGTCAAAAATATTTCTGAACAAATGATATTAGGAACCCCATTTTTAACTTTATTATACTCCTTTACTGTTAGTGATCAAGGATTAATATCAACAGCCTTAGGAATCGAAATTCAATTTGAATTTCTTAAACCACCCCAAATAAAAGAATTAAACTTAGTACAAGACTCATTAATATAAAAAATAATATAATTCAAAACAAACAAAAACAATTAAGCATGTTAAATAAATAAGTCCAATATCAACGAATAGAACAGCAAATACAAACACCAAAAATTAAAGAAAAAATTCATAAAATGTATAAAAATTTCAGGCAAGAAATCTGTAGTGAGGTCCCAAATACATTTTGGTCAAGAAAACAATATACTATAACATTACCATATGAAGATAATCTTAATGAAAAAGACATTCCAACAAAAGCTCGTCCAATGCAGATGAATCAAGAATATTTAGAGTATTATAAGAAAGAAATACAAGAATATTTAGATAAAAAAATTAATTAGGCCCAGTAAATCTCCTTGGAGTTGTGCCGCTTTCTATGTTATGAATTCATCAGAATTAGAAAAAGGTACACCAAGATTAGTAATTAATTATAAACCCTCAAATAAGGTATTAAAATGGATAAGATATCCCATTCCTAATAAAAGAGATTTAATTAAAAGAGTTTATAATGCTGTAATTTTCTCAAAATTCGATATGAAATTAAGCTATTATCAAATTCAAGTAGAAGAAAAAGACAGATACAAAACTGCCTTTGTAGTACCCTTTGGTCATTACGAATGGAATGCCATGCCACAAGGACTCAAAAACACCCCTAGTGAGTTTCAAAATATTGTGAACAATATTCTAAATCCTTACACAAAATTTACTATAGTATACCTAGATGATATACTAGTATTCTCCAACTCAATATCTAAACATCAATCTCATCTAGAACAATTTTTAAACATTATAAAACAAAATGGCCTAATAGTATCTGCAAGAAAAATGAGAACTTTTCTAAACAAAAATTAGATTCTTAGGATTCGAAATCTATCAAAGAATGATTTCTTCTATCAATAGATCAATAGAATTTGTAGATTAATTTTCTGATGAAATAGAAGATAAAACTCAATTACAAAGATTCTTAGGATGTGTAAATTATGTAGTAGATTTTATTCCCATTATAAAAATTATATGCGTCCTATTATATAAAGCACTTAGAAAAAATCCTCCTCAATGGGATAATACCATGACCAACTCCATTATTACAATAAAACAATTAGTAAAAAAAAAACTCACTTGTTTAGGAATCCAGATCCTAATGGCTCATTAATAGTAGAGACAGATGCGTCAAAATTAGGGTATGGAGGAATATTAAAACAAATCTCTCAAGAATCTTCAAAAAAAACAAGTGCTTAGATATTATTTAGGAATCTGACAACCAGCTCAACAAAAATATAGTATTGTTCAAAAAGAGATTTTATCTATAGTATTATGTATTACAAAGTTTCAAGATGATTTATTTAATAAAAAATTGTTGCTACGAACCGATAGTAAGGTAGCCCCCAGTGTTTTACAAAAAGATGTTCAAATTCTTGTTTTAAAGCATATTTTTGCTAGATGACAAGCTTTACTTTCCTATTTCGATTTTAATATTGTTCATATAAAAGGATCAAAAAATTATTTGCCTGATTTTCTTACCAGAGAATTTTTGCAAGGAAAGAAACAAGTATCTCCCACTGAGATTCAATGAGTTCAAAAAGCAAGCAAGTCTCCAAAGATCAATGCGGTTCTTCTTTGAGAGTAAAAATTGTTCAAGACTCAAGTTCAAAAAGTTTTTTGCAAACTGTTCAACAAACTCCCAGTTCAATACGCCCTAATCCAAATACTACTCCTATTTCCAACAGGTTTACCCCTCTTGCCCCTTTTTCTTCTACTATGAGATCTTCATTACCTTCTCCTCAAAATCTTCCTTTAGACACTTAACTATATCAAGATAAACAAGAATATCTACCCATTATGATTTTTGAACCAGAATGGATTCAAAATAATTTTACCCCTCGACAAATTGCTCAAAAAATCTTTCCACTATCTTAGCATTATCCCCCTTCAGATCTATAGAAGAATAGACTATTCCATGAGTTCATTCCTGTAGATACTGATTCTATCAAACTAACCTATACCTTAGATAAAAATGATTCATTAAAAATCTTTTTCTCCAAAATCAAGATCCTTAAAGTTTATTCTCCTTCAGATTGGCCTGTCCACATATACACTCAAAGATCTTTCTCAAAAACTTTTCTCCTCAATACTATACCTATCAAGATTATGTAAATGCCTGATACAATCTCTTTTATTATCAACCTTATTCTCATTCCTGGTTTATTTGGTTCAAACGAGGAATATCCCTTAACTTTCCAAAATGGTTTATTAAATGATTTCATGACTTTGGACCCACTGTCCAAGCCTTCCCCGATTATGCTGTTTCTTCTTATTATAAATTTAAAGACCAAACCACCAGTTGGAATATACAAATATGATTGTTGGAATATACGGATGTGATTTGGATATTAATCTAAATCAAATATAATCTTTACTGTTGTAATGTGAATATTGTTAGAGAAATTCTAAGCTAGATTTTAGGCTGTAAATTAATCTCTTGAATTGGGGATTACAGTTAATTCTTTCCTGATTGTTTTCCTAATTTTTCTCCTAGGTTTTTCCCTAGAGTTTCCCTATAAATATAGCTTTGTACATCCAGAAATATCAATGAGAATATAGTGCATTCTCTATTTCTAAATTTCGCATGGTATCAGAGCCTTAGGCTGGATTTCTGGATTTTATTTGCAGCCTTCATTGCTGCGTTTCTTTCTCTCTGTTCTGTTCTACAGCCTTCATTGCTGTACCCGTCCCTCACCTTTGCTTAAACAAATTTCTTCTTTTTCGGATTCAAAGTCTAGAACCTCTGCTTCTCAAACCTCTGTCAAATCAGAGGAAATTATGTCCAATCATATGACTAAATGAGAAAAACTTTCTCAAGTGGTCTCAATTTGTCAAAACCTACCTAAAAGGAAAGGGCCGACTCAGCCATTTGCTCGGAAACCGGACCTAAACTAGGAGAAGCTGGATTTGACGCATGGGATGAAGCTGATTCTATGATTATGCCATGGTTGTGGGATTCTATGGAACCAGCCATCAGTGATACGTGCATGTTTCTAACAACAGCAAAGGATATCTGGGAATCTGTTCGGCGAACATATTCAAAAGCTCGAGATACAACCCAAATATATGAAATCTAGGCGAAAGCAAGGGGAACAAAACAAGGGAACAATACAGTCACTGAGTATGCTAATACTTTGCAAAATCTGTGGCATGAACTCGACCATTATCAAGTATGCATTATGAAGTGTTCAGAAGATGCAGTCACTTTGAAAAATTTCATAGAGAAGGTGAGGGTTTATGATTTTCTAGCTGGCCTTAATTCATAATTTGACCAGGTGAGAGTTCAGATACTTGGCAGGGAGGAAGTACTATCATTGGAAGAAAGTATTTCCCTAGTCCGAGCAGAAGAAAGCCAAAGGAGTGTCATGCTTGAACCTCAGACATTGGAGGGATCAGCATTACTGACTGGAAGAACCGAGGCAAAGACTAAAACACAAATGACTCAACAGAATAATAACCGAGACAGTTTGTGGTGCACTTTTTGCAAGAAGCCGAGGCACACAAAGGAGAAATACTAGAAATTGCATGGAAAACCAGCAAGCCGAGAATGGGGGAATCGAGCAGTAGATCCTCAAGCTCATTTGACTAAGTTTCCAAAAGAACAACAGAAAGGAAACTTCAATCAGGTTGAAATTGAGAAAATCAGAGATTTGTTAGAATATCTAGATAAGCCCTCAGGTTCATGCTCTCTAACCCTCTCAGGTAAATTTTCCTGTTTTTCTGGTTTACATGCCTCAAGGAATCACTTAGATACTTCCTGGATCATAGACTCTGGGGTTACTGACCATATGACTCCCTGTTCCTCCTCACAGTTTAGCACATATACACCTTGTCCTAGTAATAGAAAAATTACAGTAGCAAATGGATCACTTGCTACTGTTGGTGGAATTGGGAATATATCTATTTCACCAACTTGAAAGATATCCTTCATGTGCCAAAATTATCAGCTAACCTTGTCTCTATCCAGAAACTCACTAAAGATGATTTTTCATCTATCTTATTGTGTTTTACAGGACAAGGGCTCGGAGAGGAGGATTAGACTTGCTAAGGAAAGGAATGGGCTGTATTTTCTTGAGACACCAGATGTCTCTAAAGGAGTTCCAAAAAAATCTATCAGTTTCTTTCCTTACAACCTCTAATAAAGAAGCCATTTGGCTTCATCATTTTCGTTTTGGTCATCCATCTTTTCAAACTTTGAAAGTTATGTACCCATCTTTGTTTAAGAATCTAGATATTAAAGAATTTCATTGTGATGTTTGTGAGTTTTGCTAAACACACTCGGGTTTCATTTCCTATTAGCAATAAACGATGTTCTAAACCTTTTGATTTAGTCCATAGTGACATTTGGGGACCTTCTACAATCCCAAATGTCTCGGGAGATCGTTGGTTTATTACTTTAATTGACAATTGTACTAGAGTCACATGGACTTTCTTACTCAAACAAAAATCTGATGTGAGTACTGTTATTCCTTCCTTTCATTCCATGATTTAGAATCAATTTAGGGTTATAATTAAAGTTTTTAGGTCTGATAATACCAAAGATTATTTTAATCAAGTGCTGTCACCATATTTTCAAAAGGAACGAATCATACAGGAGTCATCCTGTGTCAATACACCCCAACAGAACGAAATTGCTGAAAGGAAAAATGGTCACCTTCTTAACACTACCCGAGCCTTGTTATTTCATGGGAAAGTTGCTAAGTCTTATTGGGGGGAAGCTATTCTTATAGCCACTTATATGATAAATAGGTTACCCTCACGTATATTGGACCAAAAAACACCCATGGCAATTCTGTCCACTTTCTATCCTCATTTCTGAGTATCCAATGGTCTTACACCAGGAGTCTTCGATTGCACTTCTTTTGTCCATATACATAACCACTAGAGGGGAAAATTAGATCCACAAGCCATCAAATGTATCTTCCTTGCCTATTCTAGCACACAAAAAGGTTATAAATGCTACCATCTTCCTTCTAGGAAATACTATATGTCAGCTGATGTAATATTTATTAAGAATAAGTCATATTTCAACCATTTTTATTTTCAGGGGAAAAATTTATTGGAAGATAAGAACGCTCCTGAAATAGGTGATCTTAGTCTCAGTGATCTTGAGTTACCCGTCTCCCCAACTCCTCGATTTCCCCTTGCTTCTCCATCTGCTTCCCTAACTGATTTTGTTTCCTAATCTACTCCTGAAAATTCTCAACTCGAGTCTATTCGAAATCTCATTTCTTAGGAACTTATAAACTCTTCCTCAAATCAATCCTGTTCATGAACCTAAAAGATCTTCTCAGGTATATTCAAGGAGATCAGTTACTATCTCTAATCCGAAGTAAAGCCAAACTACCAATCCGGGCCTTATCAATGAAAGCACGGTAAGTTCTATTCCTCCTTTGGCTGAACAGTCTGTTGATAATTATGAGAATGATTTAGATCTTCCCATTATCAATGAAAGCACGATAAGTTCTATTCCTCCTTTGGCTGAATAGTCTGTTGATAATCATGAGAATGATTTAGATCTCCCCCATTGCCCTTAGAAAAGGTTCTAGAAAATGCACAAAGCAACCTATTTATCCATTGTCTCACTATGTGTCACTACAACATTTGTCACCACTCCATAAAAATTTTATTGTGAGCTTAGATACTATTACTATTCCTAAATCTCTATCTGAGGCATTGTCAAAAGAAGAATGGAGAAATGCAATGAAGGAAGAAATGAGGGCACTAGAGAAAAATAAGACATGGGAGATAGTTGATAGACCGAATGGAAAGAATTTAGTCAGCTGCAAATGGGTCTTTACTCTGAAATACAATGCTAATGACTCACTCGAGAGATACAAGGCTAAGTTGATAGCTAAAGGGTACACTCAAAATTATGGGGTAGACTACCAGGAGACTTTTGTACCAGTAGCTAAGATGAACACGATGAGAATCCTACTATCTCTAGTTGCTCATTTTGATTGGCAACTTCAACAATATGATGTAAAAAATGCCTTCTTACATGGGGACCTAGAAGAAGAAATCTACATGAATATTCCATCAGGTTTTGAAGGGAAAGAAACAGCAACTAAAGTATGTAAGCTGAAGAAAGCCCTGTATGGGCTAAAACAGTCACCAGGAGCTTGATTCAGAAGATTTACTAAAGTCATGAAAGCGTTAGGGTATAAGCAAAGTCAAGGAGATCACACACTGTTTATTAAGCACATGGATTCAGAGGGAGTTACAACACTTCTGGTATATGTTGATGACATAATAGTCACTGGTAATGATGAAGAGGAAAAACTCAAACTGAAACAGTGTTTGGAAAAAGAGTTTGAGATAAAAGAGCTGGAAAAACTGAAGTACTTTCTCGAAATTGAAGTCTCATACTCCAAGTAAGGGATCTTTATCTCACAGAGAAAATATGTCCTGGATCTTATGAAGGAAACCGAAAAGTTTGACTGCAAACTAGTGGCTACTCTGATTAAGGCAAACTAGAAACTAACAGCAGCAAGTGAAGAACTAGCTGCTGATTAAGAAATGTATCAGAGACTAGTAGGAAGGCTTATCTATCTTGCTCATACACGACCAGACATTGCTTATGTAGTAAGTTTGATTAGCCAGTTTATGCATGATCCAAAGGAATCACACATGCAAGCTGCTCTTCAAATACTACACTATTTGAAAGGAAGTCCAGGGAAAGGAGTGCTATTTAAGAAGAGTCAAAATCTCAAGTTAGAAGCCTATACAGATGCGGATTTTGCTGGCTCTGTAGTTGACAGAAGATCAACAACAGGCTATTGTACCTTTCTCGGCAATAATCTAATAACATGGAGGAGTAAAAAACCAGAATGTTGTGGCAATATCAAGTGCAGAATCCGAGTTCAGAGCAGGAGCACAATGAGTTTGTGAGTTATTGTGACAACAAGTCTGCAATTAATATTGCTCATAATCCTGTACAACATGACAGGACAAAGCATATTGAAATTAACAGACATTTTATTAAAGAAAAACTTGAGGAAGGACTAATCTGCATGTCCTATGTTCCTTCAGGAGATCAACTTGCCGATGTCTTAACTAAAGGACTCAACAGTGGGAGTTTTCATGAGATGGTTTCCAAGCTAGGAATGGAAGATATATATTCACCAGCTTGAGGGGGAGTGTTGGAATATACAGATATGATTGTTGGAATATACGGATGTGATTTAGATATTAATCCAAATCAAATCTAATCTTTACTGTTGTAATGTGAATATTGTTAGAGAAATTCTAGGCTAGATTTTAGGCTGTAAATCAATCCCTTGAATTGAGGGATTACATTTAATTCTTTCCTAATTGTTTTCCTAATTTTTCTCCTAG
Organism: Castanospermum australe; assembly: GCA_019955255.1. Classification (NCBI taxonomy): domain Eukaryota; kingdom Viridiplantae; phylum Streptophyta; class Magnoliopsida; order Fabales; family Fabaceae; genus Castanospermum; species Castanospermum australe. The sequence goes on along the minus strand of NSJW01000253.1, from coordinate 213,656 downwards.
GTTTTTCCCTAAAGTTTCCCTATAAATATAGCCTTGTACATCTAGAAATATCAATGAGAATAGAGTGCATTCTCTATTTCTAAATTCCACACCACCTTTCATACTGGCTACCGCCTCTTATCGTTTGTAGCTTCTATGAGTATCAGTTGGATAATGACTTGAGATTATAATATTGCTCAACAAAATAAAGAAGTAGATATAAGGTGGTTAGTTAGAATTATAAAAATCAAGTGGTGGAGTAAATTTGATCAATCACTATTATCTAATCAAAAGTTAAAGAATTGGTTCCAGAAGAACCCAAAATATCTCAAGGATATTTCAGCTCAAAATGTTTCATTAGAAACTTTATTTTTAGCAGAAAAGTCCAAAATCATGGCTGAACTAGCATCCTCTTTATCTAAAGAGAAATTTTCGGGAAAGCTCAAAGATGTATTATCACAAACCTCTCAAGAATAGGACCAAGACGATAAAGATAAAGTTGATTCTAGTCAAAGTATCACTCCGCTCAATGAAGATGATTGTTACGGCATCATTCATCTGTAAAAGATTAGCTAGATCATTAAAGCTATTTACTTTTGACACAATAATTCTAGTCACATGCAAAAGCTATTCTGCGTAAAGCCAATCAAATTCTCATTACTTTCGGCTACTTTGACAAAAGAGACATTACTATTCATTCAGAGGTCTGACAAAGTTTAGTAGATTCTCTTTAACTTTAGAAAAGTAAATGTTACTAGTCAAAAGTTATAATCAATTATGTCTGTATGAATTATTAGGGTTATTGTAAGAAGATGCTCCAGACCTCTATATAAGGAGCCTTCTAGTTCATAATAGATCATCGTTCTAGTTTTCTCTCCCTCTTAGAAATTCTCACTTTATAAAAAGTGTGCTCTTCCTTCTCTTTTGTAAATTCTCAACAAACTTTTTGAAAGTTTCCGATCATCTCAACAAATGTCTTTTCAATATATAATTTTTTGTACTTATATACTTTTATATTTCATATTTTCATATTTCTTATATTTTATTCTTTGATAATATGCTGATTTCATATCGAATTTTGAGAAAACTACAACATTATGAACTCTTTTAATTAAATCTCTTTTATTGGGAATGGGATAGGGATATCTTATCCATTTTAATACCTTATTTAAGGGTTTATAATTAATTGTTAATCTTGGTATACCTCTTTCTAATTCTAATGAATTCATAACATAGAAAGCGGCACAACTCCAAAGAGATTTATTAGGCCTAATTAATTTTTTATCTAAATATTCTTGTATTTCTTTCTTACAATATTCTAAATATTCTTGTCATCTGTATTGGATGAGCTTTTGATGGAATGTCTTTTTCATTAAAATTATCTTTATACTGTAATGTTATAGTATATTGTTTTCTTGACCAAAAGGCATTTGGGACCTCACTATAGATTTCTTGCTCAAAATTGTTATACATTATTTGAATTTTTTCTTTAATTTTTGGTGTTTGTATTTGTTGTTCTATTCGTTGATATTGGACTTCTTTATTTAACATGTTTAATTGTTTTTGTTTGTTTTGAATTATATTTATTTTTTTTATATTAATGAGTCTTGTTACTAAGTTTAATTCTTTTATTTGGGGTGGTTTAAGAAATTCAAATTGAACTTTGGCTCCTAAAGCGGTTGATATTAATCCTTGATTACTAATAGTAAAGGGGTATAATAAAGTTAAAAATGAGGTTCCTAATATCATTTGTTCAGAAATACTTTTGACCACCAAAAAAAAAGTTTTGTAGCAAATTTTATTTTTACAAATTTTTGTATTTGATAATTTATATGTGATAATTGATTTTGATCCATTAGCACTACTTAATAATTCTTTAGTTTTCTCATAATATTTTGTTGGGATTAGTCCTTCTCCTATACAATTCATATCTACTTCAGAATCTACTAGGGCAATAAATTGAAATCATTCTTCTTTAATTACTAATTCTATTGGACACCACCATTTATGGACTATTATTTGACTTAATAAGTTAATAAACGAATCTTAATCTGAAGAGGATACATCTATTTGTTTTGCTTTTCTATTTGGGAAGAAATTATCTGATTACCTTGCAAAGTTAAATATTTAAATTCTAATTCTATATCTTTTTGTTTTAATTGATTAATTTCTTATTTTAAAATTTTTATTTCTTGTTGTAAATCTCGTAGAGTAATGGCTTCTCTTTCGACTGTTTTGAATCTTTCTAAAATATTTTTCATTTCAATCTTTTCTATATAGTCTTTTCTATTTTCTTCTTCATCTATTAAGTTTTTTAATTGTTGGAGAAATTCTTGTTTTAAATTGAAATCTTGTATTTTATCTATTATTGATATTAAGGTAGAGGCTTGATCTCTGGTAATTACATTTATAGTTTGTACACATTTTGAACAATCACAAAGTTCTGGACTTAAGCATTCTTCTTCTATATCTTTTTCTTGCTCGTTATTAGAGTCTTCTTGAATATTGTAAACTACCTTTAATTCTTGGTCTGAATCAGTTTCTGATGAGGAAGAATACTGATCATTGATTAAAATATTAATCAGTCCTTGTTCTAATTGTTCTCCTAGGTTTAATTCTTGAATTTTTTGTTTCATTTTACAATCTCTTTTATAATGTCCGAATTGTCTACATTTATAACATACTACCTTATTTTTTGATTGTTTAGGAGTTTTTTGTGTTTTGGATTTTTTACTAAATAATTGGATTTTCTTTGGTAATCTATTTTTCTGGGTAAAAGTTTTTGATAATTTTGCAAGGTTTTGGCTTAACTCTTTTTGAAGGGGCTTTAATTCCTTCTATTCCAAATTGTTGACAGAAGGTTCTTAATTCTTTTCTACTTTCTTCTGATTCATTTCTTACCTTATTTTGTAGTTTAAAATCTGTACAAATTTGTAATCCTGTTTCTATGATGTAACTAGAAATTTGACCAAAGGTTAATAGCTTATAAGATATTGATCCATTAAACTGTTGAGCTATATGCGTTTTAACTTTTTCAGCAAATAGTTTGGGAAGTCCTGCTAGAAATTGTTCTTTCCAATAATCTGCTACTCTATCTTGTCTTAAACATAATTTTGATAAGAACATGTCTTTATACCATCTACAATCGGTTATGGATGGGCAGTAAAGATTAGCTAATTGATCTCCTGCTCTTGTCTTAAGTTTTATTGGGTCTCCTATAAAATATTTTGTAATAGTATATAATAGTGTTGTTCCTGCGTCTTGTTCTATTCAACCATCAGGTTCTTGTTTTACTGAATTTAATATTGTTTCCCTTTCTGTAGTTAGTAGGACGTTATCCCACCGTCCTTTTAATTGACCAATGAATCCTATTGCTGATAAGGTTGCAGTTTTTGTATCAGAATTTTCTCTAGTTTTGAAGGCAGTTGCGGCCATAGTCATTTGTTGTATTGTATCTAATATTTGTTAATCACTAGCTTCGTCGATATTCCATTCTACAATGGATTCACCAGAGTATGAACTATTTACAAAATTTATTCTTTCTTAGAATTGAACGTCAGGAAAAGTAGGCCTTGGGTAATAATTTCTTGTAGCAAGTAATGGGGCTTTATTAAATTTTATTTTATTTATTTTTGAATTTTCTGTTTCTAATAATTCTTTTATTTGATCTAATTTTGTTAAAGTATTTATTTTTGATGAACTTCCTAAGGATAAGTGTTCTAATTTTCTTTTAATTTCCTCTAATGCATTGTCAGTCTTATTCCCTAGTGTTATTTAACTTAGCTCTTTTTCAGGAACATTAATAATTTTATATATTGGTCTAGTTGGGTCTAAATTATTACTTAAAATTTTTGAACTTACTAGTTCTCTTATATTTTGATTTTCTGCTCTTTGAAGATGTTGAGACATAGTGTTTAGCATTTGATTTGAATAATTTAATTGTTAATGAACTTTTTAGATATCGTGTTTTTCTAAGGTTTTGTTTATAGAATTTTGAGAAATTGTTTTGAAAGGACTAGCTTCTATTTCTATTCCTTCTTTAGTTGGAATTTTTATTGTTTCTAATGGTGAATAGATAGCTTCTATAATTTCATTATTAGTAGTTTGCCAGGGTATTGAGGTTTTATTTGTAACCGCAATTTTATTTTCTTCTATATAAGGGTTTGGTATTTTATTATTGACACAATACATTTCAAACCAGACAAAGAAGTACATATTGAAATTTTTCTTTCTCAGGAAAGAATAAAATTCTTGCAAATATAAGGAAGTTTTTTCTTTACTAAAGGTTGAAAAATACCAATTTCGTTTTTGAAGATTATGAGGAGCTTCAAAATCTGCTCTAATCTAGGGTTTGTCAATTTCAAAGGGTTTATCTATTGTAAGCATATTGATAACTTGTGACCTAGTTAGAGAGTATTGAGGAGAATCTGATTGTTGAGTTTCTTGATATATTGGTTATGGAACATTAGGTTGAAAATTTACTCCTATTAGGTCAACATTAATTGTAGATCTGTCAACAGAAGCTCTTAATGGTTGCCTACTAGATATAATAGATTGATTTTCTTCTATTTTTTGAGAAGTTGGTCTCATCGTTTCTATTATAAGATTTCCATTTTCTTGAACGATATATTTTATTTTTGAATTTTCAATTTTTAAAACTTTCATTATTTCTTCCATGAACCATTTTTTAGGCATCCTAGAAATAACTTCTTGATGACTTAATCTTTTTGGAGTAGTTATTGAAGCTTTTCATAGATTTACTTCCATTATAAAACTTTCATTTTTTAATGATGATCTTAATACTTTAAAGTTATAATCTGTAGTAGTAAGTTTACAATGAGTTTTATAAATTATTGAAATATTTTCTATTGCTCCTTCGAATATTCCTTCTGGTATTTGAATATTTAATACTAAGGATTTTGGTGTATAAGCATTTGTTAATACCATTAAAAAATTTGGATAATAATTAAAGTATGATTCTTAAACAAGGATTAGGCATCATGGAGAGGTCTTCAGGTGCTAGAGTGGATGAGGCAAATGATTCTTGGATTTAAAGGCCTCCAATCTTGTTCCAAGATCAACTGAGTCAGGTGGTGTATGACCTATAGGTCATGCTAGATAAGGTTATTATGTGGTTGGACCTGGTCCAACAGATTAGGACGGTCCACAACTCCCGACTTGGAAGTGAATAGATCAATGAACAAACTTTGGGGATTAGGATGATCCATAAGATGTTCCTGGTCTTCAACTTATCTTTCTTGTAAATCAAATATATCTTTAGGCCTAACATCTCTCAAAGTCAGAATACTGGTCTTCTGGATTTCTTAGCGAAGTTGTTTATGGTCAGTTGACTAATGGAATAGGTAATGTGAAGCCTACCACGTGTCGCAAAGTTTCTAATTATCAATCACGTCTCTTAAATAAAGACTCCTTCGTCGTCTTTATCATATATTACTATCACAAATGTCCCCAACCATTAAATTTTCTTTTTCAATCCAGGTCATTGGATGCCTGGGTTTATTTTGAGCCTTCGGATAGTGGCACTTGGACTAGAGAGTTTATCTTGACCATTCATCGTGGAAGTTAAAACGTAGGTGGTGTATTTCTCCCCATTCCCTTCCATTTCCTATTACTTCTTTCAACTTCCTCTTCATACTTTCATTTTTTCTCATACTGCTTTTCTCATCCCTTCTTCAACTCGTGTTCTCTACTTGCCATTGATTAGCATCATGTTCGTCTTGTTTGCGTCCACTTACTGCTCCAACTGTTCAACTGCTTCGTCTTTATTTATTTATTTTTTGTATGAAAGGATTTCATCATTACTGTTGTTTGTGATTTCCATGGGATCTCATGTCTTTGAATTATTCATGTACCATTGAACTTGCATTCTTTTTAAATAGTTAGCTCTAAAGTTGCCTATCTTTTTTCTATTTTGGGGTTTGTAACATTCCCATTTAAGTAAATATAAATTTTAAATTTCCTAAATTAGATTTAATTTTATTTTATTATTTGTCATTAGTAAATGTTTATTTTAATTTTTAGTATTTTTATTTTAGCATTTAAATAGAAGAGAATATTGAAAATTATCTAAGGAAAATTAGAAATAGTTGAAATACTTTAAAGAATAATAAAAATTAGACAGTGGTAATTGAGTAATTTTAGAATTGTAAATGAGAGTATTTTTGTTCACTGAAAAAAATTTAAATACAGAAATTATTCAAATTTACTTCCCAAATTATTAATTAATTTCTAACCATTTATAAATAAAAACAAGTGAAATTAGCATATTTTAACCCGATAAAAATGTGATATTTGGGAAGATTTACATGAATAAATATATAATTAATCTAAAATGACCAATAACACTATAACAAGTGCCAAATTTTAATTGGATAAGAGAAATAACCACTATGTGGCTAGAGTAATTAAACCCGTTACTATTTAACTTTTTTCATTTAGTTCCCATCTAACTAACCTAGTTATAAACTAACTAAGAGCCATGATTATTAAGATTAACATAACCAAAAGCCAGCCTTTTGATTGGTTGCCTATTAAACAAATCACTTAATTTCTCTATTGTCCTTAACCCCACAGCCAAGCAAGGAAAAAAGGAGAAAAGAAGAGAAAAAGAGAGAGAGAGAGAGAGAGGCAGCCATAGCCACGGCCAAGAGGGAGAAAGGGAAGAAGAGAAGGAGAGAAAGAGAAAGAAAGAAGGAAACAAGCCAAAAACACCACCAAACTTCAACTTCAAGAGGTAGGGGAACTCAACCTTTCTTTTTTTTTTTAAATCCATAGTTTCATGGTGGGTTGATGTTCTTGAATCCATGGAATTCTCTCTGTCTAGAGTTTTTGGTGTGGTTGTAGGTGTTTTGGAGCAAGGTGAACCATTTGTGTGAAGTTTGCAAGCCTACTTTCAAGTGGGACATGATGTTCTTCAAGTAGCCATACCTAGGGTTCTTGATGTAGATTTCTTTTATGATGTGATTTTGAGGATTTTGCATGGTTATAGGCATTATAAGGTAATTTAGGTTCATTTTTGTTCATGAATCTTGTTGAAAATCACTTAAAATCATGAGATTAGGGACCCTATAGCTCATGGCCATATTAGGGTTTTTTATGAAATATTTATGTTTTTTTCTTGTGTTTGAATTTTTAGCTTGATAAAGGATGATGATTTTGAGGTTTTTAGGATGTGTATTCACCCTAAGGAGTTTTACTATTCTTAGGTGAATTTTGGAAGTAATATAGGTGTGTATCATGTGATATTTCTACTCAAATAACTCAAAATCATGAGTTGAAGGCATTAGTAGCTCACGGCCAACCTAGGAGTTATGATAGTGATTTTGTGATTTTGAGGTTTCTTTGAGGCATTGATGTTTGTGTATGCTTCATTAAGCTTATTAGAGTGGAAAAGTAGGAAAAAACTACACCTTGAGGCCCACGGCCATGTTAGGGCTTCATGTAGGATATTTGTGATTTTCTTGTTGTGATTTTAGATTTGGTAAGGAGTAATAACTTTAAGTTTTCATGATGGATAATGGCTTTTATAAATTCCATTATCTTGATTTATATTTTTGGAGTGTTATATGTTAATTTTGTAATGCATGGCCAAGAAGAGACTACGGAGTGTTATGAATTTAAATTGACACAATTAGGTTATTAAGTGAATTTAGTGCCAATTTAGGGTAGATTACATTTATATGTCAAAATGTGAGACTTGGTAACCCTTGGGAAACTCACGGCCAAATGTAGATTAACTGGGTTGTAATTGATTTCATTAGGTGTAAGCTAAGATTTTTTTGCGGAAGAGATTATATTTAATTCATGTGCGAGTAGTTGCTAAGAACCTATATTGGGTTACAATCATTAAGGCAAGGCCATACTAAGAAGGGAATGGGCATAGTTTGTTCTCTTATGGACTATTAGTTCATGGATATGCCAAAGATGTTAAATAGTAAATTTGAGGTGAATTAGTGAATTAGAGAATTATTCCTTTATATGATGTTTTATAGAAGTGCTACTGCCTTTAATTCACTCTCAATATGTTGCATGCTCACTTTAATTAAAGAGAAAGAAATAAGCTAAGCTTGGATGTGATCCTCTAGAAAAACAAAATGAATTTGACGTGATTCATAAAGATTAGAAAAGAGTTTCTAATAAATGTCATGGAAGAAGTCTATGAGAAGTCCTACATGTGTCTAGGTCCACTTTTTGTAAAAGTCCACCAAGGGTGTGGATAGTGGAGTAGAATCCACTAGTGCACATGTTAAATGGCCACTCTAGTTTAGGAGATGCCCTATGCCAAGGAGAATTCTCAACAGATAAAGTTTGGGACCATTTAGGCAAAGAGAAATCTAAATGGGTTAAGCCCTAATTTAAGCTTAGTGAGCATGTAATAAAAAGTGAAGTTTTATGGAATTGAGTTTGTCACTTATTGTCCAAATTTGAGATTATTGACTAACTATGAAATTGTGCTTTTTGTATTTAATACAACTGGAAATACTATGTAATTTAAATTCTTATTTTAAATGCTTGAGTACCTACTGAAAAATCATTTTCTCATTCCTATAAACTGTGATATTTACAGAGCTTCCTGTAGCAGACGGAAGATGAAGATTTACATCTCTCTATATATTGACATGGGTTGAATTACTGCACAGAGGAGGACCAGTTTATTTTGGTTGTTTAAGATGTTAATTATAAGTAGTTTATGTAAGATTAACTTCGTTTGTAGCATGTATCTGTAGAATGTTAACCCTGATTTTTCTTTCGTGCGAGGCCAAGTAAGGCCAAGTAGTCCTTTTTGATGTGTATATGTACATAGTTTTGAAAGCAAGCAAAAATTCTAGGTTAACACTCTTTTGGATGTATAAACAATTATGTGTCTATATATATATATATATATATATATATATATATATATATATATATATATATATATTTATAGATATAGGAATCTCTAATGTTATGCGGGTTAAAAATTCCAGTAATGTATAATGTTATGTAGGATGTTATATTTTGACGTTGGGAAATAACCACGTTTTAGTTCTATTCTTATGTCGTGTATAGTTGAAGTTATGTACGGTTATATGTAGAAAATTTAGAGTTTATTGGATGTAATAATCAAATATGAGTTTAAAAAATTATATAAGATAGTAGACGTGTAATAGTTTAAATCAAATAAATTTTTATTATAATAAATCTCGCGTAATGAGATATTTATACTCTAGAGCAGTATTTACATGAGTAATATTTTGTAAGTCAGTATTAAATTCTAGATTTTTCAACATGTGACTAGTATTTTTTATTCTATAAGAATAATTTAATATGGACACGTAATGACAAAAATAATATTAAATGAATTAATAAATTCTAATAACAAAATAAACACGTAATTATAACTAAAAAACAAATTAATTACTAATTTAACTTTAATCTTATTTTACTCAGTATTTTTTTACACGTAACACAATGCTTATACTAGATAAGGTGTTACACGGTTCATGGCTTAATTATTGTTGGGAGTTTGTTATGGGATTTCTTGGGAAGATTCCACAATTTTGGTGTGAATTTTGTTTGCCAGAAAATATGGTTTGTGTCTGGGAATTAAAAGGTAATGATGAGGAAAAAGGTGCTCATTCCATAGAGATTATGGAGGAGTTAATTAGGAATAATGTAATTGGTCATTCAATTGATGAGAGTAGTTCGGATATTCCTTCAAGTTCAAGAGTTATTAGTGATAGGGCAATCCTATTTAGAGAGCTTAGGCCACGAATTCGAGTTGCATTTAAGGAAGCTCAGTTTAGGGGAATAGGATGTGTATATAGGTTAGGTTGAAGGATTGAAGCTGCTTTTTGAAGTTTAGGGACCAAAACCATTAAATCTCACTAATAGATCGGTTGATGTAGGTGAGGACGAAAGATCAGAAGAATTATCCAAGGAAACAAATACTAAAGTAAGAGTATTTTGATGAAGTTGGGTCTGAGGTTAACACTCCCTCAGTTGAAGAATATGGTCAATGTGTGGAGGTTCAAGCAAAAGTCTCTAATCAATTTGATGATGATTACTTATGGACGAGAGAGGAGGTTATGTAGATTGCCTCCGTTTATGATAATGTTGAGAAAGTGAAGAATATTGTGGAGTGTATGAATATGGACCACCAAGGAGATGATGATAAATACATATGTGAGCGTGTGATCCTAATGATCGAGTTTGCACATCTTGGTCATCAGATAAGGAGCCTAAATGGTGCTTCATGTACAACATCTTTTTCTTGAGGTTGAAGCTTACTCTTCCCTTCTCTGATTTCAAGTGCAACATATTAACAGTTTTGGATGTCACTTCGACTTAACATCATCCTAATAGTTGGGGTTTTGTGTAGTGTTTCCAAATCTTGTGCCAGTATTTTGGTTTTATAGCTAATACTTCTAAATTTTATTATTTCTTGCATGCACTATAACTCCAAGGGAGATGTTGGTTGGGTTTCATTGGCAAGTGTTCAAGGGAGATGTATACTAAAGGCCTTCGACCAATTTGATAAAGAGTTCAAACCGAGGTTCTTTAATGTGCACCCTCGTCTAGATGTGTATCTGTTCATTTTATATTTTGATATGGTGAAGAAGTTCCATCTTTATTGGAGTAAACATCAGATTAATCTTCCTAGGACTTAGTTTGGCTTTTTGTCATCTTCAGATCAAGATGAAGTTAAATAGATAACGGAGCTTCTAACTTTCAAGTGTTCATCCTTGATCAAGTTTCAGAATAATGAAAGAGCTCTTATTGAATATTTTCAAGTAGATTTCACTTGTATTTAATTGGAATACTTGTGGTTCTGATTTTAACTTGGCTGTGTTTGATACAGGCTAGTTGGCTCCAAAATTTGATCTTAAAGCTATGAGGAGAACAGAGATGCAAGGGGCAGTTGGCTCTGGTGGTAATGGTTCTAATGGTAAGAGAGATGTTTTTGGAGTGGATTTTGATGGTGGTTTGTAAATTTTGCAAGACGTGTGAAAACAGAGGACTAGCTTCTGAGGGTTGATGAGTGGAACAAAAAAGGGTCTCTCAAAGTAGGTGGTAGGTGAGACAGCCATGGAGAAACCCTTGAAAGACCTTGTAGCCGAGCCATGTTTGTAGAGTGCTATGAGTTTTCAAGGAAGTTGATGATGGGGATGACTGTTTTTGAAGAGATTTTAGGAAGGTGGTGAAGAGGACGGTACGAAGAAGATGAAGAGGTGGAGGTTGGTTCTGGGTCAAATCCCAAGGGTTGGAGGTCATAATGCTAATGGTTCTTCACAATGCTCTTTGAAGCCTCCTTTTATATAAGGTTGATGGTCATGAAAGTCGTTATTGGTTGGCGAGTTTCTACCACACATTAAATCATTGTACCCTATGCAATGATTTAGGAAGTAGCCTAGAGCAGTTGATGGTGACATCTCGGGGGTCAAATTTTTAAAGTAGGATGAAGTGTGTCAGTGGATAAGGGGTATTAATGACACTAATAAATCATATCTTGCACATTTATTGCATATATTTATTATGGTATTTATTAGATATTTTCTCATAATTAATCTAATCTTATAATTTATTTTAGGTAAATTGATTTGGAACCAATTTTGCTTACAAATTAGGAAAATCAATCCAGGAAAGTCAATAAAGAGAAAGAAAAAGAAAAGAAGATTTAGTCAAAGGCTATTTAAGAAACTTTTGTGTCAAACCTATTACAGTACTTTAGGCATAACTCTCATTCTAGAGATCCAATTGACGTCATTTTGGTGGCATTGGAAAGCTAAGAGACAGATCTACAAATCTTATGCTAATCACTTTCCTTGCTTCTTCTGTCTTCAAGTAGAAAATTCCACCACAATTTGACACAAGTCTTGGGAGGCGCTGATAACTTGTAACCCTAATTGTCTTAGGTCCTCCAAAAGGTATAAAAGGAGCAAGGAGATAGTAGTTTAGGGATGCTTGGGGCTTAGAGCTCAACTTTGAGTTTGGTGTTTTAGTTTTCGTGTTTTTCTTTTCTTAATGTTTAAAGTTCTTTATTCTAGGGCATAGATGGATCTAAGTTAGAAGTTTTGCTTATCTTAGTTAATTCAATTACATGTTTCTTCTATTTTGAATTTGAATTCAATTTAATTATGTTCTTAATGCTTCTAATTGTGTGAGGACAAATTAGATGATTAGATGACATACATGAAATCGAAAGATAATTGTATGAAAAGCATCTTGAATTGAGTTCCATGAATTGTATATTGTGCATGATTTGTGTAGATCATTTAACAATCTCTCATGAGCACTAATGCATTCTCAATATTGATTTAATCTATGATTGAGAAAGATATGTTAGGTCAGTTTAAGGATAATTTTAATGTCTGCCCGAGAGGGAGTATTAAATAACTTGGAAAATTAGATCTTGAAATTTAGAATTGGAGAACTGGTATGCAAATAGACTAAGGCAGCAAAAGGACTAACTAGGTGAAATCAAAAGCCCTAGATCTCTCTCTTTGATAGATACTTTATCTATTTTCTTTAAGCGTTATTTTCATATTAATTCTTCTGTTTTATTGTTCTTTTCAACCAAGATTAAGTAGTTTCAACTTTGGTAATCAAATTTAATTCCTGTGGAACGATACTGAGTCTTCTTGGATTCTTCTATTACTTGAGCGATCTCTGCACTTGTAGAAATCTCACAACAGGCATTGGTACGAGGGTATCTTTGCTAACATGGCTCACTGCATCCCTAGATGGGATCTCAAGGCTACTCCAACTTGCTGCTCTTGAAGACCCCCATTGATCAAGCTGTGAGGCCTTGGAGGATATCCCTTCTTCTCAAAGCCCACAAGACCACAAGAGCTTAGTTCCCCAAGGCAAGGGAAGCTTTGAGCTTCTCATGAGGGTTGGCATCTCTTGCCTTATTTCTTGCTATACTTGCGTCTTCGTCATATAAGTGCTGATGTAGGGCATTTTTAGGCTGCATCCTTTTAGAGTCTACGACCCCCTAGAGACACTATAGGCATCTTTGCAACTAAGTGTTGTAATAACATTTACTATGTAAACAAAGGATAATATGGGTAGAAAGTCTACTACTAAGCCCACTTGGAAAGAAAATGTGATCAACCTCAACAATGCTCAAAATATTACTAAGGATCGATCAAGGAAGAAAAGAAAGACGACTGATTCTCAACAGACCAAATGAAATAAAGGAAAAAGCAGACGACGATTCCCATGCTCAAGGATCAAGGCAAGAATTGAGAGGGTCTCAATTAAAGTAGCCCATAGGATAGGGCTTCTCCTTCCCGCTGACTAATCCTAATATGGTGCTAAGTGTAATGAAGGATTTTGATTCCTTTTGTGAAACAGATCACATTCGTTTGTTGTAGGACAAGCGTTATCCTACTATTCCTTATATAGACATGAATTTTAATAAGAAGATTGGCTTCGAGGCAGTTTGTCGCTTGATCTAGATGCATTCACTAAAGACAACGAGTATGGCCTGAGCAATGGAGTGTGAATTTCTCACTTTGGGTCAGCATCTAAATAGAATAGAAGTGGATAATCACATACAAATGGAGGATGTGATCTAGACATACTTTGCTGAAAAGAAAAAGTTAGAGAAATGTGTGGCCAAGATTGAAGCTGAATCTTCAAGATTAGGGCATGAGCGAATAAATTGAGTTCATGAAGTCTAAGTTAGAAAAGGCCAAGACTGAAGTTGAGTCGACTAATGCTGAAGTCAATTTTTTTTCTAAAATTGATTTCCTTAAGGGTGATATCAGTAGATTGACTGAGGAGAATCATGTAAGAATGACAAGGATCTTCATTAGGCCTCTATTAAAAAATGGCAAAAGGAGAAGCTGGCTTGGAGGGAAACCTTTATGATTAGTTTGAGGCCAAGTTTGCAAAGGCTATTAAACAAGTTCAAATTTTGTTTCCTAACATGGACCTGTCTTCCATTGGACAATGGAAGGAGATAAAGGCTGATGGACGACTGATTGATCCATTGGAAAAGGACAATGCCGATGGTAGAGATAGAGGTGCAAAAGGCCAAGGGAATGCCTTTGCTTGACAATGTATCTGTTCTTCTTGTTAATTTAACCTATTCATGAGGTCTTTTGACAATCGCATGGTTATAACTTATCTTGATGAATGCTGAGTATTTGACTGAATGATTTACTGATGTTAACTGTTTAAATGATTCTTGACATTTCATATGGTATTATTGAATGCCTGTGATCCAAGCTTTGATGGAATGTTTATAAATCGAGTTAGGTTGAGTAAAGTATTTGGTACCTAATTACTTTAAATTTTATGTTTGATTAGCATTCGAGAGCTTGTCATACTGGACTTGTGTAATTATGAACACTTAGCTACGAATTGGTATTTTGTCATCATTCTTGTCCTTAGGTTGACCACGTTGTGTTAGACATGGTTGTTGTTGAACTATCTTGTGAGGTTGGGATTTTCCCTTTCTTCTACCCTTAGTTTAGGAGCGTTGGGGTGGGTACTATCGCAGTGATCTAAAGCAGGATTTTTCTTCCAAGTAGGTACCATTGCAGTGACCTTGAGCAGGATTTTTCTTCCACTGTTAACTCTGAAGTGTTGGAGTTGGCACCATTACTGTGCCCTAACATTTAGAGTTAAGGTTTTGGATTGCCTAATGAATTTGAATCATCTTACTTGAATTTGCATTGTCAATCTATCTGGACTGTCAAAGTGCTTGATAGTCAATGTTTTCATTATAATGTACTTTTATTGAGAAAATGAAGTGTTCCTATATGATTGTGTGCCTTGTTAAAAACCTTTGCTAAGAAAAACCCAATGAGAGAAAAACTTAGTAAAGGGAAAAAAAGTACACACTTCATATGTGTTTGTACATGAATTCCAATATAAAAGGATGACTTAGTTATAATATCTTCAAAAATTCATTGCATTCCAAGTTCTTGATATTGAAGTTTCGGCTAGGTTGGCTAGCTTATATGCTCCCTTGCCCACTTCTACTATCACTTGGTAAGGTCCTTCCTAATTTGCCATTAGTTTTCCTTCGCCCGATTGTTGTCTTCCAATATCAGCCTTTCCAAGGACTAGGTCATTAGTGGTGAATCTTCATTGTGAAACTTTTGTATTGTACTTTCTAGTAGCTCTTTATTTTGCAGTGATTTCTCATATGTGAACTATTTCTCTTTATTCATCTAGAAGGTCAAGATATGCCCTCTATTGCTGTTTGTTTTGATCAGGGGTGTAATTTTGTCATCTCTAACTCGACTCCCCGAGTTTGGAAGTAAGGGCGAAAACATCTTGTAGATGTTAGTTCAACCAGGGCTAGTTTTTCGATTTTTTGATATGTTAGCTTTGCCCTTTGCAAGACCTTACTGACAAAGTAGATCAGCCTATGTTCCTTCATTTCTAACTTGACTAGAATGAAACTCAATGCTTGATCGGTGACCTAGAGATAAAACATTAACTCATCCCTTGGAGATGGCCTGGTTAGAACTGGTGGTGACGACAAAAATTGTTTGAGTTCCTAAAAAGCATGTTCACACTTTAAAGTCCACGAGAACTCATTAGGCTTTTTGAGTCATTTGTAGAAGGGAAAGCTCGCTCGACAAATCATGAAAGAAATCTGGATAATGCAGCAATTCTCTTAGTTAGTCTTCTTTTGTGCTGTTTGTACTGGTTATCTCTAAAATTGCACAGTATTTATCAAAATTAGCTTCAATACCTTTCTAAGTTAGCATGAAACATAGAAATTTTCCAACCGAGACTCCAAAAGTGCATTTTTCAAGATTGAGTTTCATGTTATGCTTTCAGAGGCAACAGAAGATTTCAATTAGGTCAACATAATGATCCCTTGTTTCGGTTGTTTTAGCGACCATGTCATCAACATAGACTCCTATATTCTGACTGATCTACGTAGCAAAGATCTTGTCCAGTAATCTTTGGTAAGTTATACATGCATTTTTTAGACCAAAAGACATAATCTTATAACAAAAAAGGCTTTAGCAATGCTTTAATTCTTAGCTACAACATAAAAATTAATTAATTAAAGCATTTAAATTTAATAAACCATTAATAATATTTATAATTAACCAACAAAAAAATATTTTTAAAGAATTACGAGACTTTAACTTCTTCTCTGTTAAGAATACATAAGCATCTCAAACATATCAAATTATAAATATTTATATAATTTTTGAAGTTACTTTTACTATTGTTTTAATTTCATTTTCATTTTTAGGGATAAATGAAATATTGTTAGATTATTAATAATTTGTATAATTAACTTAAAGTAACTATTATAAAACATATACATTAGGGATGTAATAAGATTAAGTTTTCAAATTTATTTGTGCTTAATCAACTTTCGAATTTTACCCTATTTAAAGACCAGTTTACTTTTTGTTTTTATTGATAAAATAATTTTTTAATCATTTTCCCTACAAAAATAAAAAAAATTGATGGTGATTCTATTTTTTTTTAAATCCTTTCAACATTTCCACTGTTGCACCAACTAAGGACGGTCTTGCCAATATTCCTCTTTTCTGTAACATATATTAACAATTTATACATACATAGTGGTGCTATATATGATCAAGATAATATGAAGTGCATGATGCATTTTTGAAAGTAAAGTGTAGTGTTTATATTCGTTAATTGAAAATCAATGGTTTAAGATTTCATAAAATACAAATATATGGATGACAAAATATAAATTTATTAGAATAATTTTTATTGATTTTCTCATCATTTGTTGTTCACTTACACTTTAATCTTTAAAGTACACCTTGCACTTGCACTTTAAAAGTTATAAATCTATGTTACATACACGAAATACATTCGTACAATACCACTTGCAAGACCACTTGGTAATGATGTGACAAATGAGAAAATGCTTTGGTGGAGAAGTCCACCACTAGCAAATGTTTGAAATTCTTAGCCTTATTTGGATGAGAAAATTCTCTTATTTTTATGGTACTAGAGTCTCTCTTGCTATTTGCACAATAACATATATAAAGTGGAGTGAACTATCAGGCTTAAACTTTTTATGATAAACAAATAAAGGGAATGCATTTTTATTACCAATTAAGGGACTTAAACTCCTAGGAGAATCTCTTTTCTAATAAAAAAAATGATGAAAAAACAAATATATCTTACTTGAAATATGAGTAAAAAAACACCTACTATATATAACCTGAAAAGATTTTTTTTTCTACTAGATATCTATTCCTAAAATATTCTCCTATTTCCTTAGTTGCTAAGTTTTAAAGTTGATATGCTTAATTAGTTATCACACTAATATTGAGATTATTGTATAATAGTTTTCTTTCTAAAGTTTATAGTGTAAGAGAGTAGATTCTAACAAGTACATAGTTTGTCTAAACCATTAATTTTTAATCAATAGTTATCAACTCTATACTTAATTCTCCCAAGTGCATGGTGCGTCTTTTTTTTGGTTACCAAGAAAGTCTAAGCTCTCGTGTGCAAATGGGGAAGGTAAACTAAAGTGCAGGCAAAACGGTTTGACTAGAATTCGATTCCAGGATCACATAATTCCAAGGGACTTAGTTCCACTTGAGTTAAAACTCCTAGGCAGTACACGATGCACATTAGTTATCCTTCAAATTAATATAAGAAAGGTCAGCAAACTGACCCATCTCTTATGAAGAAAGTATGCTACATTTCATGAAACCAAATACTAAACTACAATCACATTCTAGTTCAACAAGTTCTCTATAGCTATATAGCATAAAATTGATCACAAACATCAAGTGGATTTTTACCATTCTGTACAAAGTCTGAAAAAGCAAAGCTCCTCTTCAGATCGAGAGAAAATATAGGGCATCTGCCAATCTAGAAAGGATAAATTTCATCAGTCATCGCACATATGAGTTTGTATGCTTCACCCATATAGTATTTACAGACAGAGACGATAATGTAAACTATCTGAACCTACAAAGGATATAACCAGAGACAAGAGAGGCTAAGGAAAAGGCCACAAACGCAACGAAGGACAAACCCACGGATGCATTTGCCATGTCTGGGAACTTGTCTTTACCCCAATTAGACTCCCAGTCATAGGCTCTAGTGGCAGCCGAAGATGATGCTGACATTAGAAGATATGTCAAAATCTGCAATGGCAATGGAAAACATGCAGTCCAGCAGCTGGCTTAGTTTATATGCTTGAAACTAGAAAGCAAACCTTTTTCAGACCATTAAAATCTAAAATGTAAAAAATATAAAAAAAGGGGGGGAGGCTTTCATTTTATGGTAAAAAATTCATTTATACTGGTTGGGTTCTTTTCTAAATAAAAGAACCTTTATGTATAAAATTATAAATAATGATAAAAAGATTTAATTTACTGAATCAATAGATTATCAGTTTTTATTAAAAAAATTAAAAAATAAACTAATAATATTATGACATATCATAAGGGTGCCAGTACCCATATTATAAACATGGGTACCGTAGAAATCTCCTTATTATTTATTGACACATTTCACACTTTTGAACATTAAGAATATATTTGAATTAGAGGAGAATGGAGGAAGAAGAAGGAAAAAAGAAGGTTTATATTAAAATTTAAAGTTTAAAATGTTAAAAATAAGTTTTTCCCTTACTTTCATTTCTTTTTTATTCTCCTCAACTCAAACATAGCTTAAGAATTCCCTTTCATTTATAAATAGAATAATGAGACATTATCACCCCTAATGAATAATGAGACATTATCAAATCAACAAGTGGAATAAAATTACAGAGTAGAGCAATTGTTTGAATGACCATACTAAATCATATTCTTTCGTTTTAGAAAGAGGAATGCCAATGTGGGTTGGTTAAACTCATTGAGAAGATTCGAATAAGATTTTGCATCCCCATATACAGAGAATCAAATCAGCTAATAGAATTAGAGTAACTTATTATAGTTTTAAATTACGATTCGTAATTTCAATTGTGACTACAATATTACTATTACAAGAATCTTTTCAACCGTAACCCAATTACAATTACCATCCCATCAACTGAATATTTCTCCAATTGTCCGTAAATTCTACAATTGCAACTTATCGTAATCACGATCACAATTTAAAATCATAATCCTTACTCCCATTTTCTTTTAAAAAGAAGGGGGTTAGAACATAGAACCAGCTTTAAGAAAGCAAAAAGGCGAATCAAAACGGGGGAAAAGGAAGTAAAAAGGCATCCAAAAGTATTTTCTACGCGTGGACCTTCACATTCTAGTTGTCCCATACCCAGCCAAACTGAACCGTGTTATGCCTAAACTTTTGCCTGTGGTCCCCGTATTGTTATCATTCATCATGAATCACCAGCACCAATCAATTCTGAGTTGCTAAAACCAAAAGCCAAGTGGGACTACTTTCGGTAGAATATTAATGGATTAATAAATATCCCTGAAACAAAGCTCAGGGACGACAGAGTACTGGCTTTACCTGATCCATGGCAAAACTGAAGTAAACCCGCAGCTGGTTCTCCACTATGTGTTTTCTGGTGATCAAGTACTTCACTATATCGCATATTTGCAACCCAGAATACACAAACCCAATCACATTCACTGACAAGCTGTACCTGCAAAATCACACACACACAAACCAACCATATCACACATTAACATCATGACACAGCCCACCAAAAAAAAAAAAAGAAGCAAAGCAATTAACTTACATTTAATAGACTGAAAAACCCAGAGCTTGAATTAGAGATGACAGAGAAGAAAAGGGGAAAAATAGACGGAATAAAAAATAATAAAAGAAAAAAAGAAAGCCCTTGTTAATGTCCCCACTGGGAGGAATAAGATGAGCAACGTACTTGAATTCCTTGTAGGAGTAGAAGGAGTCCAGAGCCCAACCCTGTTTTCTATCAGCAGCCAACACTGAGAATGATATCAAGCAGAACACAAAAGCAGTGATTCTGAGACCCAACAAATTCTTGTTCAACCTGGCCTCTTTTTTGGACCTCAACAAATTGAATACATCTGGCCTCAATCGCCCATTGACACTGCCGCCGCCGCCGCCACTGGTGCCTTGTTCAGCATCTTTGACGCTGACGACACCCTCTTCGGCGCCGGGATCCACCTTGGTAACCCCCGCCTTTGGCTCCACTTGGAACCGGTTAGCCACTACAACCGGCGATGCCGCCGGCTTCTCCTGAGGCGCCGGGGAGAACCGTTCGCCTCCGATTGGAGGGATCCCATTACCGACGGAGCAGTGATCGCTGGAAATCGATGACTCCGGCGAAGAATCAATCCGCGGCTTTCGTGGCGGCGGGGCGAATCGCTTGCCTCGCGTTGGAGAGAAGCCGCCGTGACCGACGGAGGAGTGGCCATCGGAAATCGGCGAGTGCAGCGGAGAATGGAGCGGCGGCGAAGGAGATTTGCTGCTTCGTATGCAATGAGGAGTAAAAGGCGAAAGGGCAGGGAGGGATGGTGATGGCTCCGAAACTGGGTGGAGTTCCTCCTCCTCCTCCTCCTCCTCCTCCTCCTTCTTCTCCTCCTCGGAGTCCTCTGAATCCTTTTTCATTCCGTGGCCTTCTGCTTTTTCTTCTGCCTTCTCTTTCATCTCTTGCGCTGAGCTTTCGCTCTGATTTATGGGGTTTACAAATCTCACAAACAGTCTCTGACTTCAAGTTTGGAAACTGGTCCGGGTTTACTTGTCTACTTTACAATCAAACAGTTGCTTCCGTCTAAAAACTTGAAATATTACCAAGAAACACTTCAAAAATTATATTAAAACATAAAACATTTGCTTACTTACTTGCCTTTAGATTCTTCTTTCAATTTTGCAATTCACGTTCAACTTCATGATCTAAAAATCTCACACTTAAAATGCTATCAATTAATCTTATTAGCAGTTATAACTGGTGTGTGTCTAAATTATATCTAAATATATTATATATTACTTGCTTAATTTTTTATATTTAAATATTTTATTTTATACACATTATTTAACTAATTCTCGTTATAATGTTATATGATTTTTATTTTTATAAAATTACTTTTTGTACTTTATTAAGTTGTTGACTGCTCTTTTTTTAAAAAAGTAATTATAACTAAATTTAATTTATATTTTTATCTAAAATTATTTAAAATATGAATAAATCTTATTATTTTTATTTTTGTAAAGCTATACTTTATTAAGTTATTGACCACTTTTTTTCTTAAAAAAAATACATGTTATAAAAATATTAATTATAAGAAAATAAAAAAAAGTCATAAATTTCACATAGAAACATACTATTTTTTTTTTCGATACACACGTACTAGTTTTATTATAACTGGTGTATTTTATTACTTGATAACATGAAAACGTAATTTCCTAAGAGATATAATAACTGAATTTACTTACACAGTTTTTCGAAGATACACAATTTTTACACATAAATTAAAGTGTCTTAAGAAAAAAGCTTTTTTCTTTTTTACAATAGTTAGAAACAGAAGTTACCATTTTTATTTTTGGAAAAAAAAAAATTCACCATTTGACCTTCAAGAGGATTGAGGAGTAACACGATCCATTCAAAACTTGGGTATGCGAGAGGTGAATTTTTTATTTTTGATTCTAAGATGAGATTAATACTAAAATATTTAAATGGTCTTTGATATTTGCTATTCTGCTATCTCAAATTTTAAAATTTCCAATTCAGCAAGGGACAACTGAAGGATGATTTTTTTTTCCCTTTTCGGATTGGGAGAGAAAGATGAATTTTAATTAACTAAATGTTTGTTTGATGATTAGTGATTATATAAACAACAGATTCTCACGTAGTTGTCAGTGACAGGCAAGAGCCCAAGCACTGGTTTTGTATCATGCAAGTGTGTGTCATACTGAAATGTTGAGGCCTTGACTTGAGGGTGCTCTGGATGAAGTGTACGAGATCAAAGTAGCAAAAACTGAGAGTCAAGAAACATGAAATGTACTTGTTCCTCAATATGAATTCGAATTATTTCAGGGTAATAACAACAATACGCATTCCCTCACTGTTCGAATCAGATGCAGACGGTATGCAATGACGCAGAATGACATGGCAATACGGGTGGAAATAGGTCTGCGGCCTGCCAAGACTCATGTTCTAATCATATTTTCGGCCTTAGTAAATGTAAGTTTACTTAGTATACAAGTTAAGTTTAAATTTTTATAAAAATATATTTAATTAAATAATTTAGATTTAAATTATTAAAAATATTTATTTAGTTTAATAAAATTATTTATTTATTTATTTTATATATATATATAAAATAAAATTATAATATTTATATTATTTATTATTATATATTTATATAATTTATTAATTTTAAATAATAATTTAATAATTTTAATTAAAAATACTGACTATTTAAAATTTTTAAAATATAAATTTATTAACTTAATTTAAAATTTTTATATAATATAAGTATTTAAATAAGTTTATAAGTCAGGATAATTTTTTGTATTTTCATAAAAAAAGTCTATGTTAGACAATAAGTCAAATTCAGTATTAATATTTTACAAAATAAATCAAATTTATTTAAAAAAAATCTAACCTAACTTATTTTTACTTTTACATGACAAATTATTTAATTGTGGTGGCATGTCACTTAAACTTTAATTATTTATTATTATACTTAATTAATAGCTTTTTTAAACTAATTATGACATTGAAAAGGATAAAATGCAAGATTCGATATCTTTCAAAAGTTCAAAACTGAATTCATGGACATTGGACGGCGAGCCTTTTCGTTCCAAACCAATGGAGAACAAAATCCAGGTAACCTTTATGTTTTAAGGAGCCTTTCCCTCTCCCTTTTTCTTTCATGGATGGGTTTTTCTTCTAATCTCCCTCTGTGTACTTCTATAACAGAGCAGTTTGATTTAAGAATTGCTGCCCATTTGCGTCATCCTATTTGCCACCGAAGCCCAAGTCTCAAACTGCGAAAAGCTCTGGTTCAATCACCTCTCAATATGGTAAGGCATTTCAGTTTAAATCCATAGTGATTTGATCACAGCCCTTGCCTTCGCATCTTTTGTATTTGCTCTAGCTAAACTTAATTAGACATTCCTTGTTTGTGCTTTCTGCACTTCTAATTATTGGGTTCACTTTGTTTTTAGCCTAAAATATAATTTATATTCTTAAATTTTATTTTAATATTAAATTATTTTATAATTTTTTTTAATTTCACTAAACTCTCTAAATTTTAATTTAAATTAAAAATATTAATTTTGATGTTAAATAAAATGAAAGTTATCTCCATGTATATAGCACGTTATACATGTATATACTATGTGACCATTTAGTGAAAAGACTTTGTAGGATAAAATATAATTTATACTCCTAAAATTTGTCCCTTATTAAATTACTTTCTAAAATTTTTTTTGTCTTACTGAACCCTTAAAGTTTGGTGTAACTTGAAATTAGATATTAACATCCGTTTCATTTAATTAAAAAATTAATATTTACAAGTTAGATTAAAGTTTATAAGAGTTTAGTGAGATAAAAAAAACTTTACATAAATAATTGGATACTGGATAAACTTAAAAAGTATAAATTATATTTTAGCTTTATTTTTATGGCTTTCCTTTAAATTGGTTTCCAATTTAGGAATTCAATGCCATTGTTCCAGCTTGAGAATAGGAAGAAATTGTGATAACTACTATGCTACCAAAGCAAGGTATGAATGTTTGGGCAATTATGGTCCTATTTTGATTCTATCTGGTTTACCAATTTGTAGTTGTTAGCTATTGCTGTGATTTTGAGTTTGCAATCTGAAGATAATCTCTGGCCATGGCCTACTTTAGTGTTGCGTTTCTTTGTTGTGGTCCAGCTGCATTTTTGCAGGATTTAATGCCAGTTTTGTGCTTAGTTCTCTAGTCTTCTTCCACCCGCAAAATGTAATCTCAAATAAAAAAGAAAATCCAATAAATTAATCAGAAATAATCACCATCCACGAAATTCACTCCAAGATTCTCAACTTGTCTATCCTATGCCTCCAATATCGATTTCGAATCCACCATAAATGAATAGTGAAAACTAAATGCACCAAAGTAACAAAAGCGCAAATGAGATATTTGTTATTGGAAACGAAAGCGAGGCCTCCTTTAAAATACAACGGAGCGGAGGTCAGAAGAAGGGGTAACCACAACTTCAACTACTCTTACGGTCAGAATGATTGGAAACCTCACCATTGGTGGACCTGCCATTTTTCTTTTCTTCAACGAAGAGAGAGAGAGTTTGGTAGAAAGAGAAAATGAGTTTTCAGTTTCTGTGATGCTTGAGCCTTGAGGAACTGAGGAAGACAAAACTTTGACGAAGTGTATTATACGTGTGATGAGAGCTAATTCGAGCATGTAAAATTCGTGTTGGATTTCAGGCTAAATAGCATTTTTCTTTGCCGGTGTGGGTAGGATTGGTAGAAGTGGACCACCTGAAAAATCCCAACACCATTATCAGTCACTGTTGACAATCCCAATTATCAACCAATCTTCAGGACGAAGAGAACCAAAATTGTGCTTTAGATTTAGCAGTGTTTTGAAAATTCAATTCAGTGTTTTAGTATCCAAAATAATTTAGTAACATTTGTTTAAGGAGATTTCTTCTTTACCCTTCTTTGGTATCGGCACCTTTAGTATTGAGCAGCTAATATTTAATTACATGTGTCACTTAAGTGAAATATAACTAATGAAATATAAATATAATATTTATATTTTAAATGATATACTTAGTCAAATATTAATCATTAATTGTGAAAGGGTATTAGTACTATTACAAAAATGAAGAATTGTAGAGAAACCTCCTTGAAAATAATTTTTCAACTAAAAATTTTATCTTTATCAATTTAATTATATTTTTTAAAAATAAAATAATTTAATCTAAAGACATAAGTAATATATTGCTTTAGCATCATTTATGCATTATTTGAAGTAAATTAGTGATGAATAAATTTAAATATTTGAGCTACATATACCAAAATTAATAAATATTGCATTAAATATTTTTCAAGTACAAATAATTTTTTTAATATACATTGGGTACTTTGAAATTAGAAGTACTTTTTTTTTTTTGCTTTTATAAGATATTTTTACGTCCTTTAGTTGTGAGATTAATTTTTACTTAAGGTACTAAGATTGTCCTTTTCCATGTTTTTTAATATGTGTTTGAATTAGTTTATTTGGTAGTTAAAATAACTTATAATAGAAATCTTTTTAAAAATTTTTTTGAGAAAAAATGATTTTTTTCTATAATTAAACTATCCCAAATATACTATTAATGAATTTTGAACCTTTAATATTACAGTTAAAACTTATTTTATTGAAAGTTTAACTTATTTATCACCGAGTCACACCTTTATATATCATTTATACAAACATAAAAGTTGAACTTTCAAAGTCCTCTAACTTTTGCAATTAAAATTATTAAGAGAGTCTAATATTTTAAGAGTAAATATTTTGTACTAAATTTGATCCAAACTAGTAAGAATCCCCATCACACGAGAAAAATTAAAAAAAAAATTATGAGAATAATAAGTATAAAAAATTGAAAAAAAATTGAATAATAAGTATAAAAAATATTGAAAAAAATAATAAGAGAAAAATATTGTTAAATAAAAAATAAAATAAAAGAATAGGAAGAAGAAAGAATTCTTGAAGGCTAATTAAAAGGTATAATCCATGAATTTCTTTTCAATTTAAAACCAATGACATATTAATTACTTAAGACAAAAATACATTAGAACATTTAAGATCTACTTAGCATTAATTACTATATAATAATTGTTTATTATAGACAAATGTCAATTTTTTTCACATGATAAAGTTAAACTCCACATATCAAATTCAAACCATATTTTTTAAATATTATAATAAATTATTATTATTGACAAGCATAATATCACTTTTAAATAATAATGGGTACATTCACCAAAGAATCTTCATAGTGACACATTTAAAGAAAATTTACAAACTCTATTTGTTGTCTTTCTACATCATCTTCATGAGTAATCCAATTCCCACAACCAGTGTCGCTTTTATGGTTTATCATTACACACATCCCTCATAATAGACTTACTTACATACACATTACATTAAGTGTCGTGATAATGTAAAGAAATTTTTTTCATTCGTTTATTTTAGTACTTCTATCTAATGGACAAAATTAATAAATAGTTGTAAAAAGTACTATAACAAACGACACTATAAGAACTTTTAAAAGGAAAAAAAAAAGAAATATATTGATATATAAAAAGGGTGTGTAACTTTACTAAAATTAAAAAGCAAATACTATTTCGGTTGACAATAACAAATGGACCCATTTGCCTTGCGTGACAACAAAGTTGTCGTCCAGCTCATTGAACTAATTGCAAACGACAAAATTGGTTGACTTGACAAGGACCCAGTGATTAGGGCATGTTACTATGTTCGTAAAGTGTATATTATTTGCAATTTGCCCAATAGAAATGGTAATCTGACTTCTCAAGTTCAAATCCCTACTTCTTATAATTGAAAAAATGTTAGTTGTTGCCTAAAATCATATATATGCAAGTGTACCTATCGAATTAGTAATATAGTAAAATAAATTTTGTTCTTACAAAGATTTGTATATAAATTAATACTAAGTAGATAAAATAAGAAAAACACAAAATTTTAATAAAAAATCAAACAAAGAACACATAACAAACTAGAAAATAAGATTGAAATTTAACCACCTAAGATTATAATATTTCTAATATTTCACTTTAATGCCCTTAAATTCTTTTTTACTTTATTCAATGATAAGTTGTTAACTTAGGAATCTAATTCTTTCATATGTATCTCCTTATGGTTATATAAAACTATCATATTATTAATTTATTCCTTATATTTTGATGAGAACAATGAAAAACTATCATGCTTCTTACTCCTGAGGAAAGAAGAGTGACAAGATTTAGTTCAAATTTGACTGTATGTAGCATGGGAGCGGATTACCCAAATAATTCCTAGGAACAATGAAAAAAAAGGAGATATCTTGATAACGAATACTATAGGAGGCTATATTGGTGAGATCCCATGGTGAGCAGCTACCCAGAAGAAAAAAGCATTAAGAGCAAACCTTAATCTTAGTTACATATAATTTGCAAGTATATCTTTCTTACAAACAAATCAATTTATTAGCTACTCAAATGCCTTGAACTGTTATTATTTCACCTAGGGCTTAAATTGAAATTCCTTTTCTCAAGTTTAATTTAGATTTGTATAATTGATCTAACTGGTGGCCAATCAATTAGATGCATTCAAATCAAGATAAAACAAACAACTAAATTTCATTAAAGTAAGAAAGATTCAAATTATATAATGGGTTTAATTGCAATCCTAAAATTAAAAACTTAGTTCGTAATATAAAATAAAAACAAAAACACATTAACCTAGTAGTTTCACCATCATGACAACACAAGAAATCAAAGAATCAAAGAAGAAGAAGAAACTAAAAATCCCAATCCCAATCTTCAATCTTTAAACTCTTAGTTTTCAAGATCTTGAGTGCTTGAAAGCTTTTCCCTTAGGGCAAAAGTGTCCTTTGAAAAGTTCTAAAGAGATCTCTTTATGGTTTTTCTAAGATTACAAGAGTTTAAGTCCAATTAAAACACTTATGTTGTGCTGGCACCGCGACCTTGAAGTTATAGCACCATGGCGCCTTCCTCTCGGGTTTTAGCAACATTTTTCTACTTTAAAGCTTTGTAGCTTCTGAGTCATAGGGTTTTGGCTTTTGTACTTAAAAGAGAAGTTGTAGATACATGTCTCAGCTTTCAATAGGCTTTAGAATAATATCAATTGGACCTCTCGAACTCCATATATTTTCATTTTTCTACTCAAAGGCAAGACAGTTTTGACAACAATGCATCTATGATTTTTACATGGAATTTAACATAAAAAATGTCAGAAATGAAAATTTTGATATACTCAAAAAAATTGTAGATCCCTTTTTCATCTTTCCACTAAAATTATCTTAATCTGAGGTCTGTAATAGGAGTTATGACTAGATGAATATAGTAATGTATGAAGGCATCTCACCAAAATTAAAGTAATTCATCTCAAATTTTCATTAAGTCACTTCAACTTTTCTTGCCTTAAAGCTTCTCTATAGTCATTCACCTATAAAATATGATATACTAACTAATAAGTAGCACCACATTCTTAAAGGAAAAAACACAGTATGTATTCCATTGATTCTCATTTTATCTAAGGTATCAACAACTAATGAGTTGTCAAATAATCAAGGTTAAATTACATATTTTCCTCCTGAATTTCAAGTCATTTTCACGATTCATGCATGATAAATCACATCCTGCACATTTATTCCATATCTTTATTATGATATTTATTCTATATTTCCCTCCTAATTGATTTGAATTTATAATTTATAATAGGTAAATTGATTTGGAATCAACTCTGCATGCAAATTAGGGAAATCAATAAAGGAAAGTCAATAAAGAAGGGAAAGAAAAGATTTAGTCAAATGCTATTTTAGGAATTTTTTACTATCAAACTTGTTGCAGTTTGGACATAACTCTCGCTCTAAAAATCCAATTGATATGATTTTAGTGGCATTGGAAACTAAGAGACAGGTCTACAAATCTTATGTCGAACACTTTCCCTAATTTTGCCGTTTTCAAGTAAAAAAAATCTGCCACAAGTCGATGCAAGTCTTTGGAGGCAATGATAGCTTGTAACCCTAGTTGTCTTAGGTTCTTTAAAGGCTATAAAAGGCATAAGGAGAAAGTAGTTTAGGTGTGGTTGAGGCTTGGAGCTCAGCTCTGAGTTCGAAGTTTTAATTTTTATGTTTTCGTATTCTAATATTCTAAGTTCTTTATTCTCGAGCTTATATAGATCCAAGTTAGAAGTTTTGTTTATCTTAGTTTATTCAATTACATGTTTCTTCTCTTTTAGATTTGAATTTAATTCAATTTTTTTTTTATGCTTCTAATTGTGTGAACACTAATTTAAATGATTAGATGACATACATGAGATCAAAATGTAATTGTATGAAAAATATCTTGAATTAAGTTCCATAAATCGTTTGCATTGACTGTTGTACAGGATTTATGTAGATCATTTAATAATCTCTCATAAATACTAATGCATTATTAATGTTGATTTAGTCTATGCTTGAGGAAGATAGCTTAGGTCAGTTTAAAGATAATTTTAATATTATGTTCTTGGTTTGTTTTTTTATTAAAATTTTGTATTTTTGCTTATTTTATCGTTCATTTAAAAAAGGTTAGGAATATCCCAATTTTGTTACTTAGCATTAATTTAGATACAAATATATGTGAGAACGATATCTATTTCACTTTATTACTTATTGGACACTTGCACTTGCATAGATATGCTTTTAGAGCAACAAGTTTATTTTATTTTCATTTAAATCTAAATTCATGTGACCCACACTTGTTGAAAATGTCAATTCTAATCCTGATTAACTGTTAGTCAGAGCTTTTGCTACCTTTTCATGACTTGATTTGGATAAAGCATTCGAGTTGGAATTCTATGTTGCATAGCCATTTCTTTCATCATTACTTTAATGGATTGTTTTATCTGCATATATCTCATTCAATAAAAAAAAAAAGTAAAGAAAAAATGGTGAAGTGAATAAATTTAAGTAGGTCAATGCTTCGATGCTCTTGTTTGTTAATAATTAGCATTAATATATTTGATATCAGAGTATGAGCATGCAAAACATACCAGGAAAAGTGATTTGTTGAGTAACTGGATTCTAGCATCACCAACGTTGAGTATGTAAACTTAAACTTGTGTCCTTTACATTATGGATCACATACTAGAACACAATTAGGATCTTAGGAATTCATGGTTTTCACATACATTAAAATCAAATCAATAAATGGTACTAACCTTTATCCATGATGCGGAATAAACTTCAGATCTGAAAGCCTTCTTGATTGTTTATCGGTCCCTTCCCCTTTCGTACTTATACCTTTCACTTTCTGATGGAAATAAACAGTTGGTGTATCCTTATGGGTAGAGACTGAATATATAGGGGTTTAATTTGAAATTCAAACGTGTAAGATAGTATCATCAGTTATCGGTTTCTTTCGAATTTCAAAACCATCAGTTATCACTTAGGATAACATCCTATAATCATCAGATAATTGCTCCCATCAAGCAATTACTTAATTATCCTCCCTTACAACTAATTTACCTTTTAGCCCTTTAATATGTTTTAATTAAATCATCATTAGTTCCCATTAAACATGAGACACATTTCTAACATTCTCCCACTTGGCTCATGTGGTAAATGTCATTTCATGATTTAATAAAACATCAACTTTAGTGCGCATAAATTCGGCTAAAGGTTTCATACATTGGTTGCATCATAATTCATAATTAAGAATAAAAACTAATAAGAGTCATAGCGGTTCTATACTATCAAATCGGCATAGTTCCTTCCATATACTACTATATTAGCTCTTCTCCCTAATATGATACTTTAATGGAAGTACACATCATGTCCAATAACAAACAATAATGTCTTCATTAGGGACAAATCCTGTATTTCAATATCATCATTCATATATGCATGTATACATAAATTTGAAAACAGGAAAAATTCAGAAACTTATATATTAATGAGCTCAGAGTGTCAATAGTCAATAATTACAATAATGATCAACAGTCATTAGCTGACATAATGCCCATACTACACAAATGACCAGTAAATGTCTTGGGCGGTAATCCCTTCGTCAAGGGATCAGCTATCATAAGATCGGTGCTAACATGCTTTATAGACACTCTTCGTTTCTGAACCTCTTCTTTAACGGCTAAGTATTTCAACTCCATATGCTTAGCACCTTTGGAATACTTGTAGTTTTTTTAGAAAAGAAGACTGCTGCGGAATTGCCACAATAAATTTTCAGCGGCCTATCAATACTGTCGACCAATCCAAGCCCTGAAATAAAGTTCCGTAACCATTTAGCCTGAACCATGGCCTCAAAGCATGTCACAAATTCAGCTTCCATAGTGGATGCAGCAATTACAAACTGCTTCGCACTTTTCCATGATATAGCTCCTCCAGCTAAAAGATACAAATAGCCAAAAGTGATTTTCTTGTGTCCACACATCCGGCAGAGTCTGAATCTGAATATCCATTGACCTCAAGGTTGTTGGATTTCCTATAAGTAAGCATGTGATTCTTTGTTCCTTGCAAATATCTCAGAACTTTCTTTGCAGCTTTCCAATGATCCATACCAGGATTACTCTGATATCTTCCTAACATTCCAACTGCAAAACTAATATCTGGTTTCGTACAAGTCTGAGCATACATTAAGCTCCCAACAAGCGATGCATATGGAATTGCTTCCATTTCTTTCCGTTCTACATCATTCTTTGGACATTGCATGAGACTAAATTTGTCTCCTTCCTGAATTGGAACCAGAGATGATGAGCACTTTTCCATCCCAAATCTCTCTAAAACTTTATTAATATATGCTTTCTGAGACAAGCCTAACAATCCTTGTGATCTGTCACGGAATATCTCTATTCCAATCACATAGGTTGCCTCACCCATATCTTTCATTTCAAAGTTACTAGAGAGAAATGTCTTAGTCTCACTCAAAAGACCAAGATTATTAGTTGCAAGCAAGATGTCATCAACATACAGAATCAAAAATATAAACTTACTCCCACTGACCTTTAGATATATACACCGATCGACGGTGTTTTTCTTAAATCCAAAGGAAACAACGGTATCGTTAAACTTAAGGTACCATTGTCGTGAAGCTTGTTTAAGTCCGTATATTGATTTATTAAGTTTACACACCATGTGCTCTTTTCCCTTTTCTATGAACCCCAATGGTTGGTCCATGTACACATCTTCATCTAAATTCCCATTTAGAAAGGCAGTTTTCACATCCATTTGGTGTAACTCTAAATCATAATGAGCCACCAATGCCATAATGATTCTTAAAGAATCTTTCTTAGATACCGGTGAAAAGGTCTCCTTATAGTCGATGCCATCTTTCTGAGTGAATCTTTTTGCAACTAGTCTGGCCTTGTAACGTTCTAAGTTACCATGAGAGTCACGTTTGATCTTAAAGACCCATTTACATCCAACTCTCTTACAACCTTCTGGTAACTCAACAAGGTCCCAAACATCATTCTGTTCCATAGATTTCAACTCTTCTTTCATGGCGTTTTAACCACTTTTCACCATTGTTATTATTATTCATGGCTTGTAAAAAACGTAACTAGATCATCTTCCATTCCCAAGTCAAAAATCAGACTCTTGTAGATATATCACATAGTCATTAGAAATAGCGGATCTCCTATCTCTTTGAGATCTTCTTAATACTATTTGTTGTGGTTCTTCTACTATGGGCTCATTCGGTTCATTTACTATAATTTCATTGTGAGTAGTGGGATCATTTATTTGTTGTTCTTCACTATTATTATTCGGTACAACAACATGAGGAACAACAACTTTATTAGAGACACAAGTCAGGGGAACTTGTACTCTCAATTCTTGAATCTCCACTTTACGTGAAGTTTCACTCCCACTAACTTCACCATTCTTAATGAACCTGGCATTTCCAGTTTCAATAATCCTTGTAGTATGATTAGGACAATAAAATCTATACCCTTTCGATTTTTCTGGATAACCAATGAAAATATCCACTGATTGTCCTTGCATCCAGTTTCTTTTCTTGTGGATTATAATATCTAATTTCTGCTTGGCAACCCCAAACATGCAGGTGCCTTAGACTAGGTTTCCTTCCAGTCCACAGTTCAAAAGGAGTCTTTGGAACTGCCTTACTCGAAACCCTATTCAACAGATACATGGCAGTTTTAAGAGCATAAATCCACAACGAAATGGGTAAAGATGAATTACTTAACATACTCCTAACCATATCTAACAAGGTTCTATTACGCCTTTCTGACACACCATTTTGTTGTGGTGTACCTGGCATTGTGTATTGAGCACATATGCCTCTATTTTCAAGGAATTTAGCAAATGGACCTGGATGTTGTCCGCTTTCATCTTACCTTCCATAATACTCTCCACCCCTATCAGATCTGATAATTTTCACCTTTTTGTCTAATTGCCTTTCAACTTCATTAATATAAATCTCCAAGGCATTTACAGCCTGAGATTTATCATGCAGCAAATAGACATAACCATAACGTGAATAATCATTAATGAAGGTGATAAAGTATTTTTCTTTATTGAAAGCGTTAACATCAAAGGGCCCACATACATCAGTGTGTATAATTTCAAGAAGCTGACTGCTTCTTGTGGCTCCTTTCTTTGTGTGTTTTGTTTGTTTACCTTTAATACAATCCACACATACATTCAGATCAGTAAAATCTAAATCCGGAAGGATTTCATTCCTTACCAATCTTTCTATTCTTTCTTTGGAAATATGTCCCAAACGTTTATGCCACAAGTAAGCAGAACATTCATTTATTAAGGCACGTTTAGTGCCAACGTTATGATGCAAGGTCATAAGTGTTTCAGCATATAGATTATCAAGACATAATTTATATAATCCATCACATAAGGTACCATTGCCAATCAAATGATTGTGCTTGTACAAACTGAAACAACCACTACCAAATCTAAAGGAATATCCAGCCTTATCAAGTTTAGAAATTGAAACTAAATTCCTAGTTATACTAGGTACATACAAAGTTTCCAATAAATCTAAATGATATCCAGTGTCAAGGATTAAACGATAAGTCCCGACGGCTTCCACTGGAGTTTTCATTCCATTGCCCATGAAGACAAACTTTTCATTTGGCTTTGTGGCCTGGGTCATAAGGAATCCCTGCAACATATTAGAAACATGAGTAGTACATCCAGAATCAATCCACCAAGTGTTATAAGGAACTTCAGCGAGGTTTTTGATTCATAACATACATAAGCACTGGGCTTACTTTTCTTTTCGAATCAAGCCTTACGTTTCGGGCAATCCTTTTGGAAGTACCTAGTCTTCTTACAGAAATAACATCTGTTTCCATTATGTTCCTTCTTGTGAATTTTAGAAGAAGAGGCCTCATTCGCCTTCAGAGGTCCTCCTCCTTTCTTCTCATATTTCTTGAAACTTTTTCTTTTCAGCTCCTTGACTTTTCACATAATTGATAGAATGAATTCCCTGGTTCTTGAGTCTGGTCTCTTCCTGAACCAACATACTGTGCAATTCATGCACATTCCATTTATCCTTCATGGTATTATAGTTTATCTGGAAAGGACCATACTCAGCCGGTAATGAGTTCAGGATGAACTGCATCAGGAAATTTTCATGCACATCCATCCCCAATGACTTTAGTCTTGCTGCAATATTCGTCATCTCAATAACATACTCATGCATTGTACGATAACCATCAAATTTCATGGTGGTCAATGTACTCATTAGTGTCCCAGCAAGAGACTTATCAATAGTTTGAGAGCGCTCTTCCACAACATTAATACTTTGAGTTATACATACATACACATCAACATGCTTCACAGATTCAGATACATTTCATATAATGTATATTGATGTTCACCTTTGGGCAATCCATCAATATACAACATTCAACATAATGATGCTAATAAAAAATTTCACATAATTTGGTAATGATGTATACACTAATTAGAAATATTTATTATCTTTGGATATATAAATATAACTAATAATATATTCACATCACCAACATTCATGCTCATTTATTATAAAGACAAGCAATCAACCTTTAGGTTGATCCTTAACTGCCTTATAATAATGAATTTCAATTTACCTATAATTAAAACAATAATTTTCATCTTATTTATAGCATCAAAATTATGGGTAATTGAAAACACAATCATAATGTTTAGAATTAAAACAATTCATAAGAATTTGGCCACTTTGGTGACTAACAAATCCATCATACTTAATTCCAAACAGAAATATTTTCTAAACAATTATAGGATTAAATTTTCACATTCAAATTTCCTCCTTCCCTTTCTTCCATTTTTTTTTTTTGAATTTCATCAGCACCCGAACAACGTCTCCGGCGCGAACTCCGGTCGTCTTCTCCGGCGGCGTTCGTGTCCGGTCGTCTTCTCCGGCGCGCCAGAACCTTCACAGTCCGGTCCATCTCTTCGGCGGCGCCGGAGCCTTCATAGTTCGGTCCACCCTCCGAGCCAGGACCCACCACCAGCCAGGACCGAAACGGAACCTCTCATAATACAGATCCCGACTCCTGGCCGGAACGCCAGCCCCAATCGCGAACCATCATCTCCGGTCGTCTCTGCGCCATACCAGACCCCGATCATGGAGCAGGTTCCTTCACGCGTCCTCCCTTACTGACCATCTTCCGCAAATCTTTTCAGCGAGAGAACTGCCACCGCCAGAAATCCGAAATCGCAGCTACAGTTGGAAACAGTAACGCGAAATTTCTGCAGCAACGATTCTGCAGTTCCCAGTTTTCCAGCGCACCACCTTAGAGGCAAAAACTGCCATCGGCGACGGCCCAGTGAAGCCACTCATAGGCCCCGTTCAAGCTGGGGTATTATTGCGGAAGGACACGGCCAACTCATCCTCACACCCAAAGAACCGGAAGGGGTCGCAGGAATCAAGCCAGGTGTCGTGGTTGGACCGGTGATTGTGGCTGAGACAGGAAGACTGGAGCTTTATCCGGAGCGGCAATGGTCAAGCCAGGCAGTGCGCGGCTGTCCGTGAAGAGAATGCGCCGAAACCCTTCGTCGGAACCCTTCGTCGGAAAACAGGGGAAACGCCGGAGAGCTGATGGAAAACAGTGGGTCCGCAGCAATCCTTTTTTTTTTTTTTGAACGATTTCTCAGATCTGGATTTCTCAGATCTTTCTCTTTCATGTTCATTTGTGAAAATGATTTAAAAAATTTACCATACATGGAAAATCATGAATTCCCAAACCTTAGCTCTGATACCACATGTAAACTTAACCTTGTGTCCTTTACATTATGGATCATCATACTAGAACACAATTAGGATCTTAGGAATTCATGGTTTTCACATACATTAAAATCAAATCAATAAATGGTACTAACCTTTATCCATGATGCGGAATAAACTTCTAACCTTTATCCATGATGCGGAATAAACTTCAGATCTGAAAGCCTTCTTGATTGTTTATCGGTCCCTTCCCCTTTCGTACTTACACCTTTCACTTTCTGATGGAAATAAACAGTTGGTGTATCCTTATGGGTAGAGACTAAATATATAGGAGTTTAATTTGAAATTCAAACCCGTAAGATAGTATCATCAGTTATCGGTTTCTTTCGAATTTCAAAACCATCAGTTATCACTTAGGATAACATCCTATAATCATCAGATAATTGCTCCAATCAAGCAATTACTTAATTATCCTCCCTTACAACTAATTTACCTTTTAGCCCTTTAATATGTTTTAATTAAATCATCATTAGTTTCCATTAAACATGAGACACATTTCTAACAAAGTATTCATGTCAAAAGACATCTCATGTCCTAGCACCAGCCACGAAAAAGAAATCAAAGAAAAGAAAAATAAAAAAGAATAAAAAAATTGAAGGAGATTGGTTATAATTTCTTCACTTGATATTTTAGTTATTTATAATTGTAACATACTATTAGTGTTTCCTTTATGGTTGTGACAAATGGGTTGAAATCTTATACCCTTGAGTTCTTTTTATTGTTAGATAATGTGCTTAAATTACTTGCGTTTTGTCTTTCAGCTTCTTGGGATAAGATTGTTTGAAGATAAGTAGTGGAGTTCATAGTGGATTTTAATTTATTTGATTTAGGATAAGCCTATGTGATTAAACCAGTAATTTTTGTGATCCTTATGTTGTCATTTATTTTATTTCTTTGCTCAAGGACTAGCAAAGCTCAGGTGTGAGAGTGTGATAATTGTCCAATTATGCATTATTTACATATATAAGATAAGCTTTATTACATCATGATATAAGTTAAATATAATAATGTAAGAGTCAATTAAAAAATAACTGTCAAAATTGTTTCAATTTATTTCACACTAATTTTTTACTATGCAGGAAATATAAAAAAAATAAAGAAAAGAAAAAATGACGAATGTGGCTAGTAGGAAGAAGCAAGATGTCGGCTTATATTGAAACATGGCCCATAGCCTAAGAAACAGAGAAAGAAGGGTTTTGGGCTCCAGTCACCAAAGCCAGCCCACGTCACACCTATAAGTAGAAAACCTATGCAAGTAGGGAGTTTTGAATGCACAGGTTATTTAAGGAGACTTAAGCAGGCGGTAAGGCCCGTGGCCAAAAGGCAATAGGGCTGCCTTGAAAAAGCCGCACCCCAGGTTCAAAACTTACCCTTTCCCCCGAACCCCCCCAATCCCCCCACCCCCAACGACCAAAAAAAAAAAAGGACACTTGAGCAGCAAATAAAGGAATATGAGACGAAGAACACGCAGAGCAGTGCACCAGCTTCAACGCAGTGAGGATTCAACACTGAGGAGGAGATTTTTCATGATTCATTCGTAGTTTTCTTTCTTCTTTGTGTGATTGATTCTCTAGTTGTGATAAATTAAATTTTTATTTAGGATTTAGATGAAACTTAAACTAAGTATTATTGAATTCTAATTTGTTTAGGAATTTATTTATTGAGTTCTAAGATTGCATAATCATTCCTTGACTGAATAGTTTTAAAGGCATTTAATTTTTCATTTAATTGATATTTCTTAAATATTCTTGTAGAATTATTTGATAAATTGATATTGATACTTGTGAACAAATCTAATTATTATAGTTTAACGTGTGCTGTTATATAATAGTGCTTGTCAGTTTGTGATTGAATAATTGAAAAGTTTATGTTAGATTTAAATAGATTTTGTCATGACTTGTAGACTTGACTACTTTATAGAACCAATAAATTTCCAGTGGTAGATTCAAGTTCCTAAATTAGTTATCCATATTGTTTCTTGCTTATAATTTAATTTTGTCATTGTGATTATTTAGTTTTAGTATTAACAATTTAAATACTTAAATTAATTCAAAAAATTAATTTCACTTTTTTTTTCTAATTGATTTAGGTTGATGTTATATTTTAAAGCCCATTTGGTTGGGCTTTTCATTTAAAAAAAGCACTTTTTTGAAAAAAAAATAAGCACTTTTAATTTTAATTAGAGTATTTGGATGAGATTTTAAGAAAAAGCAAAAGCAGGAAAAAAAAAAGAAGCCAAAATAGTTCCTTGAGAAAGTACTCCTAGAGGCTTCACAAAAAAGTTCTACTAAGTTGTTTAGCATTTTTTGTAGACAAAAATACCCTTGTTATTTTCTGAAATGACTGTCCCTACCCTCGCCATTTTTCTTCCTTCCCGATGCCCTTGCACTGTTTTACTTTCTTCAAAGAAGAAATAGATCGTCCTCTGTATGCCATAATTGTGTTATGGACTTGGTTATCCAGCTGGTCATTCACATAAACATGGTTATGATGGAGCCTTGTATTGATTGATAGGATATTTTGGGATGGTGGAGGCTTTCGATTTTGTCTGCAAATTCCCCTAATTAAGTCATCTTGAAGTTGGGATCAAAAGGTAGTGATTGTCCCTCCACAAATAACAAGCTATAGATGTTCTAAAATCTAGTCAATTCACTGAATCATGGAAGCTGGAGTACAATTGGATCATTTCAAATTTTAAATGAAGTTAAGAAGAATGTCAATTGCTAGTTGTCTGGTCTTTGCAAGGTCTATAGAGGGTGCTCTTTATAACATGTTCAGTGGGGTTCAAGTGGTGATGATTTCATAGTGATGGTGCAAATGGAGTATGTTTTACGGTTCTTCTGTAACAGATTTTACTAATTTTACTAATATCGTACCATAATTAGATGTGTATAATAGACCTACCAAGAACAAAGGGTCCCAAGATATTTCTACCAAATACTTTCCAAGTATGATCTATATCTTCAGCAAAAATAGGAGTAGTCATGGCTTAGTTAAGAGTGTGGGGTGTCAAATGACACAAATCCATAAGTGGTTTAATGATTACAATATTTGGGATTGATCACTTCAAAATTATAGTGAGATTTGAATGGTCATTTTTGGTTACATTTAATAGGATGGAATGAAAATGTTTGATAGGCCCATTATAAACTCTGGTGGTCCTGTGCCTGAGGAACACAAGGAGGAGCAGACCCTGAATGAAAGGCCCACTCGTGTACGCAGAAGACCTCAAGGCTGGGATGATTATGTGCACATCGAAGTGAGAAGAAGCTTATTGTATGATTGTATCAGAAGGGGATAGGCGGGTTGTTAGGGAATTCCACAATTCTAGGAGAAGGAAGATTCAGGAAGCTAGTAACTGATATCTATATAT
This sequence comes from Castanospermum australe, assembly GCA_019955255.1. NCBI lineage: Eukaryota > Viridiplantae > Streptophyta > Magnoliopsida > Fabales > Fabaceae > Castanospermum > Castanospermum australe. The sequence continues at coordinate 174,383 of NSJW01000253.1, read as the reverse complement.
GTAATAATGCAGAATAGGGATGTATGAAAAACTTGAGAATCCAATAGTAAACTTCAATTTCTTTCGCATTTTGCTTCCTTTGTTTCTTCTGTTTCCTGCTGCTATCAATGTTTAGATAGGCTCTTTCTATGAGTGAAGTTACCCTCCAGGTTTAAGAATTTGATTGGTTCTTGCGTGCCACTCTGCTCCACAGTATGCACTGTTGGGCTATAAAAAAAAAATTGAATATAGGTTTTATAATATATTGTAACTTGTGCTTTAACAGGGTCATATAGATTTCCAGCCAGTTAAGGTGAAGTTCTTAATTGATGGTTTCATGCTTGATTTTTGATAATGCATAACAGAAATTTGGATGCTTCTTTAGGAAAGTTTTATTTAATATGTTAAAATTGGCATGAATACTACATTCTTGTTGATTACCACCAGTTGTATGGTTGCTAGATAAGTTTTGGAGAATTGCAAGAGCTCCTCTGTGGAGCACATCTTTTGACGTTAATGAGTTACGTGTTCATCAAACAAAGGCCACTCGGCCTACATGCTTTTGATAGTCATACTTTGCTCATTGATTTAAGCAAACCTACAGCATCATTGGGTGGATTAAGACAAAAGAAAGAATAAGTGATTAAAGTGACTGACTTTATAGTGATTTGCATCATGAAATTCTAATGAAAATTTCACCTTATTTTTACCCTCACACCAAACATACACTTAATGATATGTTTGGATAAGGCATTTTTAGGGAGGAATGCAGTTTTCTAGAGTATTTAAAATACTGTCCTATAAAATGTTCTGTTTGTATAATTAATAAAGGGATTTTAAAAATTCTTTTTCATTTTAATTTGGAAATTTTAAAGGAATTTAAAATTCCACCTAAATAGATGGAATTTCTAAATTCCTTCTTTCTAGATCAATCCCGATGGTTCATTTCATTTTATTTTTGATGCTTTCAGTTCACATTCCAATGGCTTCTTCACATTTTCTTGCTGCCATGCTTGACCATGGAAGTATGCTTGGTCACAATGCTAGCTATTGTTGGAAGAAAACAGGTTCGCAGGGAAATTTCCAGAGGTGGTCGGAGGCTTCCTCGCTCAAGTTCTTGGATATGAGGATCAATGAATTCAACAACACCAAGAGACTTTTTCACCAAGGTTATGGATGCGTTCTTCATCTAACTTTCAGCAACTTTGAACAATTTCGACAATTCGTTGTGTGTTTGTCATCCTTCCAGCAAACAAGTTCCATGGCTGAGCTTCGGTGAGCTTGGGCAAGAGGTTCTGTCAAATCTGACGAACTTTAACGAGATCATTCTGATGAACAATGCCTTTCGTTTGTGCTTACCTTTGGAGATTGGGTTGTTGAAAAACTTGATGGTGTTTGATGTAGCTTCAATTAGCTAATGGGTCTCTTGCCTAATACCATTGGAGGAGTGGTTATGCGGTATGGGAAAATTCCATCAAGCGTGTCTAAGCTTGTCGTCGTTCAATAGTAAGAGGGATTGCTTGTTGCAAAGCCACTATAGAGGTCGGCAACACAACCATATGTTCTTTTACCATTGTCATCACATGTGTTTCATCATGGAAATTTCTTCGCAAATTTAATGACACAAACAAAAAATTTAGCAAATAAAGGGAATGTGATTGTTCAATTGAATTACTCTGCATTTCAAATCTACTAGAATTTTGAAATCCTACATCCAAACACAACCTAAGACTTTCTATTAGCACTAATGACTTGTATCATCCCTTGATAGCCTCTATTATTTTATTCTATATGTGGGTATGTCCCTTTAACTTGTCACTGTCACTGATAGAGGTTTTAGTAGTTTTTAGTTTGAAATCTTTGTATTCATTTATTAAAAATCTATTTTTCCACGTAAGGGTTATTTTCAGCCCAAGACTCGAGAAAATTGAGAAGATTGGATTACTCATTTAGCTTGTCTTATATCAACTGAAAGCTTATTCGAGTTTTGTTTCTATTATGATATAAGTTTTGTCCTTTGTTCTATTCTGATCTAAGTTGTGGATGACTTCAATGCACGACCAAGTTCTCCAAACAGGAATCTAGAAAAGAGAAAGAGAGTAGAAAAAGAAGAGAAAAGGCTTGGTGATACAAATGAAGTTACGACATTAAAGGATCCGGTCCAAGTTCCAGTTGGTTCAGGTACGAGAGCTCGGGCAAAGAAATTCAAGAAAGCACTCAACTGGCTGATTCAAGAAATCTGGTTTCAATCAAATTTACGGTCTATTGAGCATAACCCATGTTTTCAATAAAGAAGCATCAATGTGATTCAAACCCAACCTAATTGCAGCAGTAAATCTACATGATTTGGGGGCTAATTACAGCAACAAATCTATATGTTTGGGGGCTGATTGATTTAATCAGATACTTTCTTTTATTTGTTAGAGCTGATTGATTCAATCAAATATTTTCTTTTATTTGTTAGGGCTGATTGATTTAATCAGATACTTTCCTTTATTTTGTTAGAGCTGATTGATTCAATCAGATATTTTTCTTTATTTGTTAGGGCTAATTAATTCAATCAGATACTTTCTTTTATTTGTTAGGGCTGATTGATTTAATCAGATACTTTCATTTATTGTAATCAGCCTATTTTAAAGGCATACATGAATGAAAGAAATAACATAGTTTTATTCACAAAAATTGAGAGTTTCTTTTTGGTTCTTTGAAGAACTATTCGAACTTATCGGAATCATTTCATGATGTTCACAATTCGACTTATCAAAAGGAATTTCCACTACCGTTTGTGCCTTTTTCAACATACCAAGGTTCTTACCTTTGCATAGGTAACGGGTCAAGGTTTTCCATTTGAAAATCTGATTGTAGACAGTCGTGGTACTTTAGTTGTTGACGGGTCTCGTTATTCTTGGCGAGGTTCGCATCATTTGGTATCAGAGCTTTGGTTCTAAATCAGGTTTGCCTATCTTTTTTTTTTTCGTCTTTCCATTGATTTTTGCCTAAGGTTTCAAAAAAAAAGAGGGATCCAAAAAAAAAAAAAGAGACAGATCCAAAAAAAAAAAGAAAAAAAAATTCGTCTAAAAAAAAAAGAAAAAAAATTCATCCAAAAAAAAAAAAAAAAAAAAATTTGTCCAAAAAAAATATTCATCCAAAAAAAAAATTCGCCAAGAAAAAATTCATATTTCTGAAAAACTTCATCACTTGTTGTTTCTTCGATATTATCTGATTAGTTTAAAAAGAACTAAAAGAGAAATATCAAGTGAAAAAAGGCAGGATGGTGAGCATATTAGAGGGTAAAAGCCAAATTGTTTTGAGTGAAACACGAGTGAACACGAGTGAATCATTCTTTGAGTGAAACACGTAAGAAGTGTTGTAAGGTCCATTGCATTTTGTTCCTAACCTTATTTTACAGATCAACAATGCCTCATAACAGTGGTGATGATGCTCAAGGAGTGGCTGATCCGAAGTTATTCATGGAGGCTTTGGTGGAAGAGGTGAGAAGAATGATGAGGAGTGAATTGGAGCAGGTGCATGAACGGTTGGATAGGGTAGAGAATGAACGTTTGGCGCAGCTACAAAACGTTCATAATGTGCTTAGGAGGGAAAGATTTCAACAGAGGAAAGTAAGGGATCAGGGACGACGAGTATTATGGGGCTGGTTTTGATGAAAAAGAATATTAAAATTCAGTGGGTAGTCCTAGGAGATATGGGCGGTTTAAAGAAGTTAGGAACCGGGAAGATAACAATTTGGGCAGTATTAAGATAAAAATTCTTTCTTTTCAAGGAAAGAATGACCCAGAGGCCTAACTTGAATGGGAGAAGAAGGTGGAGTTGGTGTTCGATTGCCACAACTATTTCAAGATAAAGAAGATAAAACTTGCTGCCATTGAGTTTTCTAATTATGCTATTGTTTGGTGGGACCAGTTAGTGTTGAACAGGCAGCGGAATAGAGAGCGTCCAGTTGAGACGTGGAAGAGATGAAAATAGTGATGAGAAGACGGTTTGTATCCAGTCATTACTACCGGGAGTTGTATCAAAAACTACAAAGCCTTAGACAAGGTAACCGGAGTGTGGAGGATTATTATCAGGAGATGGAGATTGCTATGATTCGGGCTAATGTAGAAGAAGACCGAGAGGCTACTATGGCAAGGTTTTTGCATGGCTTAAATCAAGAAATTCATGACAAGGTGGAGATGCAGCATTACATGGAGTTGGAAGACATGGTGCACTGATAATTGAATTTTATCACACTTAATTGTTACATTTGATTAATGATTTTAGGGTTGTTTAGTGTGTAATTAATGGTTTTTGGTCTAAATTGGACTTTGGGGTCTTTAATTGGATTTAATTCATTTTCGTGCTAATTTTTCAGATTTACATTGTTCCAGTATTTTGATCATAACTTTTTGTTCTAGGTATCCGATTAATCTCATTCTTGTTTTTTTTTTCCAGAATAACTCAAAGATCTACAAATTGTATTAGAGGCTTGAAGGCCAAATTCAGACAAGAAGGTAGTCAAAATTGGAGCCAAAGTCCGTCACGGAATTCTGGAGCTATGTTTAGTTAATTAGGCGTAACTTTGTAATTAGGAGTCCAAATTACCTGGGACCAAAGCTATTAGTTATATTTTAATTTGGGCCGGTTTTGGAGCCCCTTGACCCGGTTTAGTTTTAGGTTAAAATAGAAGATTAGGGAAAGACGACTGTAGCTTGGAACAATTATGAAATTTTGGATCAAGAACACCTCTCTTCTTTTCTCTCTTCTGTTCATCTTGTTCTTCTTTTTCTTTCTTTTTTGTTTTCTATTTGTGCTCAGCCATGGTAGGCTAACTTTCCATTTAATCAACCCATGAGTTGAGGATTCTACTGTTGAATCTAGAGGACCCGTGCTCTCCATGAACTGAATCCATTTCTCTTCCCCGTTTTACTCGAATTGAGCAACACGATTGTGTACGTTGAATCTGAGCGGATGAGGTTTGTCCATGATTTCTGTATTTTGATCATCCAGGGGAAGGGATTTAAATGCTAGATTTAATATTTAGGTTGATTAACCTAAGGGACTTAAAATCAAAACAGGTTGAAGTGAACACTGGCGATGGCATGAGTGAACGCGCCAAGTGTTTGATTAAATGCTAGGTGATTATCTAGAAGAGAGGGTTCCTATATGAATGCAGGGATTCCGATTTTTTTAGGGTCAATCACGAAATTCAGTAATTCTTTGTCCAGTGACGGATGTTATTGAAACCTCAATTCTGGGTTGATTGCTTTTAAATTGTTAATTTTCGTTTTATCTCTTGCTTTAATTTCAATCTAATTAAAACCCCCCTGTTTATTGTTTTTGTTTTCAATTGAGTGATTTAGTCCTATGTAAAAATCCTTGGGAGACGATTCAGGTTGTCCTATATTACAAATCTCTTTATAAGCCTGGTTAATTTGAGTGAGTTTAATAGTTCATGTCAAATTTTAGCGCGTTGCCGGGGATTTTTTTTTGCATTGTTCTTTTGATCTCCATTATTGCATATTAACAGTAGATTAGAGTAGAGTAGCTGCGTTTTATTTTGTTCCTTGTTCCACATTGAGTAGAGTAGAGTAGCTTAGTAGTGTCGAAAGTATTGAAAGTGTCGCAAGTGTCGCATAGTGTCACATTAATTGGACTAACCTGTGGAGTTAGGTGCTGAGACTTGGTATCCAAAGTTTATCCACCATCCTGAGCAAAAAATCCTTTTGGGGTTAATCTGGTGTCAAAATCTTGAAATTCCTTCATCTGGTATGAGTTTCTTGTCAGGGGCATTTAGGTCATTTCACTGTCAACTATCTCCGATTGCCCTGAAAATTTGTCAGTAGCTAGGAAAAAATTCATAGATCAAGACCATTGTGTTGGGGACTAACTACGGTGGATGGGGCCTATTTTGCCAAATTCCATCGTTTAGACCACTTTTTTAATTTTTTTTTATTTTCATGATTTTTAAAAATTGCCAAAAAATTACAGAAAATCAAAAATACATTGTAAAATTTTACTATGGTGGTCCATAATTTTTAAAATTCATTTGATAGTGTTTTCTTATTTTGACTAATTTCTTAGTGTAGTTTACATATTTTGTATGATGTTAGTGTTTTTGCTGTTAGCCTTATGCTGTATGACTAGAGTAGTAGCAATGCACATGACCCATTTGCTTTGATCCGAGATAGAGGAAATTGCATTTTGCTAGAAGGGCTCTAGGCGAAGTCATAGGATTGTTACTGAATTGATCCTGAGTCTGACCTTTCAGCATATTGAGCATTTGATTCTATTCCATCTGTTAGTTTTTCCTAGTTTTCTAATAATGTAGATTTTATTATTCTAATGGTAGTTTCATTAATTCTGATAGCATGGATAATATAACTTTAAAGGAATTGGCTACACCTGACGTTAACTATTAACCTTTGTGCATCCAATATCCTGATTTTATGCTAACTTGAGCTTAAATCTGGTCTTATCCATTTGCTTCCAAGTTCCATGGTCTTGCAGGTGAGGATCCACAGCATTTGAAGGAGTTCCATGTGGTCTGCAAACACAATGAAACCACAAGATTGATGAGGAGCAGATTAAATTGAGAGCTTTTCCTTTCTCTTAGATGGAGGAGCTAAGGACTGGTTGTAATACCTTCAACCCTCATCCATTGAAGCTAGACAACATGAAGAGATTATTTTGGAGAAGTTTTTCCCAGTCTCAAGGCCACTGCAATCGAAAGGAGATATTATGGCTAAGGCAAGCAAATGGAGAGAATTTGCATAAATACTGGGAGAGTTTCAAGAGCTATGTGCAAGTTGTCCACCCACCAGATATCGATCAGTTGCTGATAGTTACTTCTATGAAGGCTTGTTACCCATGGACAGAAATATGGTGGATGCAGCCATGGTGGAGCTTTAGTTGATAAGAACCTGCTGTGGCCAGAGAATAGCAAACATGGCAGCTAATTCCCAATAATCGCACTAGAGCAACCAGCAGTGGGGTGTTCTCAATTCAAGCACCCAGTCCATATCACAGTGCTAGAAACCAGCAGTAGTGTCCAGTGCAACCACCAGAGACTGGAAAATAGACTAGACGAATTGACCTCATTAGTAAGGCAATGACAGTGACACAAACAGTACAGTTCCCACTCCACAGATAAGCAGATCATTGGTATCTGTTCTGATCCACTCCACCCACTGAGCTGCCAACTCTTAGAGGACACCTCCGCCATCAGTAGCTCAGCAGGAGTCTTCTGGAAAGCCACAGTATAGCAGTAACATAATCCATTTTCAACATTTATAATTCTGGCTGGAAAGATCATAAACTTAAGGTGAAACCAGAACCAGCAGAATTTTCCACAATACCAATATAGGCAGTTTCACAGCACAAACAGAATTTCCAACAATCTGCACCTCCACAGCCAGTGCAACAACGCCACCAGCACAACAGCAGACCAGTAGTGGTCCTTCACTAGAAGATTTGGTGAAGCAGCTTGCAACGAACAGTTTGCAATTCCAGCAGAAAACTGACTCATTTGAATTTGCAAACTCAGATTGGCAGTTCGCAACATCACTGAACCAGCTCCAACCCCAGGGATCTAATAACTCTCTTCCTTCACAGACAATTCCCAATCCGAAGGGATGTCAGTGCTATATCCCTAAGGTCTGCAAGCAACTAGAAGAGCCTAAGCAAGCTACAGTTGAGGTGAACCAACCCCAGAAAAGGAGAAGACTGATGCTAAGAAAGTGAAACATTGAAGCAAGGCATGATGAGTAGAACCCCCCATCCCTCTACTTTCCCTAGAGAGCCCTTCAGTCAAAAAGTTGGAGAGAAAAGCACAAGAGAAAGATTCTAGGACATTCAGAAAGTTGAAGTTAACATCCCTCTTAGATGCGTTCAGCAGATTCCAAATATGCCAAATTTCTGAAGGAGTTATGTAGCAACAAGAAGGTGACTTAAGGGGAAGAGCGAGTAGCTTGAGCCAGAATGTGCCAGCACTCATCCAGCCCATCCTAAGAAGTGCAAAGATCAGAGAACGTTTATATTCCTTGCATAATTGAAATTTGTAAATTTGATGATTGCATGTTAGACTTAGATGCTTCCAAAATGTCAATGCCTGAATCTGTTTATAATTCTCTTTGGTCTCAGTCCTTTGCTTGCTACTGGTGTTGTTATCCAGTAGCTAATCGGAGTAATGCTCACCCTGCTGTCTGATTGAGGATGTTTTAGTTAGAGTAAATGAATTAATATTTGATAATTGAATTTATATCACACTTAATTGTTGCATTTGATTAATGATTTTAGGGTGTTTAGTGTGTAATTAATGGTTTTTAGTCTAATTAGACTTTGGGGTTTTAATTGGATTTAATTTCATTTCGTGCTTAATTTTCAGATTTACATTGTTCCAGTATTTTGATCATAACTTTTTGTCTAAGTATCCGATTAACTCATTCTTTTTTTTTTCAGATAACTCAAGAGCTACAATGGTATTAGAGGCTTGAAGCAAATTCGACAAGAAGGTAGTCAAAATGGAGCCAAATCCTCACAAATTCTGTAGCTATGTTTAGTTAATTGGGCTTTGTAATTAGGAGCCAAATTACATGGGACCAAAGCTATTAGTTATTTTAATTTGGGCAGTTTGAGCCCTGACCATTTAGTTTTAGGTTAAATAGCATATTAGGGCAAACATGAACAGAGCTTTACATTTTGTGAAATTTCAAGATCACTCTTCTTTCTCTTCTCTCTTTCTGTTCATCTTGTTTCTTTTTTCTTTCTTTTTTCATTTTCTGTTGTGTGTACAGCCATGGTAGGCTAACTTTCCATTAATCAACCCATGAGTTGAGGTTTCTGTTGTTGAATCCAGAGGACCCGTGCTCTCCATGAACTGGAATCCATTTCTCTCCCCCCTTTACTCGAATTAAGCAACACATTGTGTAAGTTAAATTTTAGCGGATGAGGTTGTCTATGATTTCTATATTTTGATCATCCAGGGGAAGGGATTAAAGTTAGATTTAATATTTAGGTTGATAACCAAGGGATTTAAAATCAAAAAAGTTGAAGTGAACACTGTGCGATGGCATGAGTGAACGCGCCAAGGGTTTGGATTAATGCTAGGTGATTGTCTAGTAGAGAGGGTTCCTATATGAATGAGGGATTCGATTTTTTAGGGTCAACCACGAAATTCAGTAATTCTTTGTCCAGTGACGGATGTCTTGAAACCTCAATTCTGGGTTGGTTGATTGCTTTTAAATTGTTCATTTCGTTTTATCTTGCCCTAATTCATTTTATATCTTGCTTTAATTTCAATCGAATTAAAAATCCCTTCCCCTGTTTATTATTCGTTTTTCAATTGAGTGATTTAGTCCTATGCAAAATTCCTTGGGTGACGATTCAGGTTATCCTATATTACAAATTTCTTTATAAGCCTGGTATAATTTGAGTGAGTTCAACAGTCCACGTCAATATCCCCTGCTGATTTTTACATTTTAAAGATGGAGGGTGAGTCTCCTAGCAGTGGACCCCCGATTATTCTCGGGAGGCCTTTCTTGAAAACAGTTAGGACTAAGATAGATGTGCATTCTGGTACTCTTTCTATGGAATTTGGTGATAGTATTATGAATTTTAATATCTTTGATGCCATGAAACATCCTAGGGAAGAGCATTCAGTTTTGTGCATTGATATGATTGATGATGTGGTTGATGATGTTTATGCTGAATTGTGTGTTGATTATCCAGATTTTGCATCTGTTAATGACGTTATTGTTTTGTGGTTATACTGATAATGAAATGGTGCCCTGTTTGCGCTGATTTTCATCCTTTTCGAATTTTTGTGATGCACTAGATAGTGATGGTGATTCTGATTTAATTGGTGATTCCGACTTGCCTGCTGATGTTAATTCTGATGTGAACATTGTGCAATCCGGGCAAAAGTTTTACTTTCTTGCATTTATTTTCAGGCACTACAGGTTCAACTGATGTACATGCTGCCAAAATTGGTGCAACCCACCACGCTTCTTCCTTCTACTGAGCAGCAGCCTAAGTTGGAGCTGAAATCTCTGCCTGATCGCTAAAATATGCCTTCCTGGAGGAGAATGAGCAGCTGCCAGTTTTGTGGCAAGAAAACCTTCTACTGATCAAGGAGCAGCTACTGAGATATTGAGAAAAAGAAGGCGATTGGGTGGACTTTAGCTGACATTGTTGGCAACCCTTCCATGTGCATGCATCGAATTCATTGGAAGAGGGTGCTAAGCCAGTGAGGCAACCTCAGAGGCGCCTGAATCCCCTTATTCTTGATGTGGTGAAGAAGGAAGTGACTAAGCTCCTGCAAGCTGGCATTATCTATCCCATCTTGACAGCAGTGGGTCAGCCAGTTCAAGTAAATCCCAAAGTCTGGAGCGACTAAGTGGCAACCAGAAAAATGAGCTAATTCCACAAGAGCTCAGAACAGCTGGAGGTCTAAAGACTACGGAAGCTCAACCAGGTCACCCGTAAGGATCACTATCCTTTATCCTTTATTGATCAGATGTTGGAGCGGTTGGCTGGCAAGTCTCACTATTGTTTCTTGGATGGCTACTCAGGCTACTTCCAAATCCATATTGCACCTGAAGATCAAGAGAAGACTACCTTCACAGCCCCTTTGGAACATTTGCATACAGAAGATGGCCTTTGGACTCTGCAATGCGCCTAGAACCTTTCAACGGTGCATGGTAAGCATCTTTTCTGAATTTTTAGAGGATTGCATAGAAGTATTTATGGATGACTTTATGTGTATGGGTCTTCTTTTGATGCATGCTTGGGTAGTTTGCTAGAGTCTTGAATAAATGCATTGAGACCAATCTTATGTTGAACTTTGAGAATGTCATTTCATGGTTAAGTCAGGGATAGTTTTAGGACACATAGTATCTAGAAAGGATTGAGGTAGTCCTACTAAGATAGATGTTATTTCTGCTTTACCTTACCCGCGTTTTGTGCAGGAAGTGCGTTCTTTTCTTGGTCCATACAGGATTCTACCGGCGCTTTCATCCAGAACTTCAGCAAGATTGCCCGGCCCCTGTCCAACCTTCTGACACAGACACAGATTTTTGTGTTTTGATGATGAGTGTAAGTCGACCTTTAATCATTTGAAGCGTTGCCTGACCACAAACTCTGGTGATCCAGTTGCCAGATTAGTCTCTTTCCATTTGAGCTGATGTCGATGCCTCTAACTATGCTGTTGGTGCAGTTCTTGCTCAGCGGGTCAATAAGGCCTCTCATGTCATTGCCTATGCCTCCAAGACTTTGGATTCTGCCCAGTCTAATTACACAACCACTGAAAAAGAACTTTGCTATAGTTTTTGCACTTGATAAGTTTAGGTCATATCTGCTAGATACTAGGTGATTGTCTTTTCTGACCATGTAGCCTTGAAGTTTCTTTTGAAAAAGGCAGATGCTAAGCCTCGACTTATTCTGGATGTTGTTGCTCCAAGAATTCGACATTGAGATTAAGGATAGAAGTGGAGCAGAGAACTGGGTAGTTGATCACTTGAGTCGGATCACTCACTATCCTAACCTCTCTCCATTCGGGATGATTTTCCTTTGAGCAGCTTTTACAGCTGCAAGGTAAGCTTCCATGGTATGCTGACTTGGTAAATTATTTGGTTGCTGGTGTTTTACCTACTGATTCCACTTAGGGCCCAGACTCTGAAATTGAAAAGTGAATCTAAATACTATGTTTGGGATGACCTTATTTGTAGAGATTCTGTAATGACCAAGTACTAGGAGAATTGTGCCTGATAAATGAGTTTCATTCCATTTTACATTTTTGCCATGTTTCTGCCTGTGGTGGTCACTTTGGACCCCAAAGAATTGCTAGGAAAGTGTTAGATTCTGGTTTTTTTTGGCCTTCCTTGTTTCATGATTCATATCTATTTTTGTAAGTCATGTGAGAACTGTCAGAGGTAGGGATTATTTCCGTAGGCATGAGATGCCCCAGCACCTATACTGTTTTGGAAGTTTTGATGTTTGGGGTATTGATTTTATGGGTCCATTTCCTGTTTCCCATGGTTTTACTTACATATGCTGGCTATTGATTATGTCTCAAAATGGGTTGAGGCGAAAGCCACCCGGACTGATGATTCTGCTGTGGTTGTAGATTTTGTCAAGTCTCACATTTTTTGCAGGTTTGGTGTTCCTATAGCTATTATCAGTGACCAGGGCTCTCATTTTTGTAACCGAAGCATGAGTGCTTTATTACGGAGGTATGGAGTGATTCACAAGGTTGCCACAGCATACCGCCCACAGACCAATGGCCAAGCGAAAATCTCGAACAGAGAGATTAAGCAAATCCTTCAGAAGACTGTTAACTCTAACCGGAAAGATTGGAGCAAGAGGCTAGATGACGCTTTGTGGGCACATCAGACTGCCTACAAGACTCCGATTGGGATGTCTCCCTATCGGCTTATCTTTGGTAAGGCATGCCATCTTCCGGTAGAGTTGGAGCATCAGGCATATTGGGCCATTAAGCAGTGCAACATGGATTTGGCCCAGTCAGGGGTGGAGAGGAAGCTGCAAATGCAAGAGCTGGAAGAGCTTAGATTGGATGCCAATGAGAGTTTGCGTTTATACAAGGAAAAGACAAAGGCATTCCATGATAAGTAAATCCTAATAAAAGAGTTTGTTGTGGGCCAGAAAGTCCTCTTATTTAACTCCCGTCTCAAATTTATGCCTAGTAAAACTTAGATCTAGATGGGATAGTCCTTTTGTGATTACTAATGTTTTTCCTTTTGGTGCAGTGGAACTGTGTGATGAGCGGACTAGGAGGACTTTCACAGTGAATGGACATTGCCTTAAGCATTTTTATGAGGGACCCCAGCAGCAGCCTGTGGAGGCAAAGATTAGGCTCACTGATGCACGTTCCCTCCCTAAGGAGGATGGGGAGTCTTCTTCCTCTTTTCTCTATTTTTCTTTTTCTTTGCACTTTTTAATTTCAACTTTGATTGTTAATAACAGGATTTTGTGAATAATACAATCTGAACCCTCATTGTGATAATTGTTGAGATATACATAGTGTTGAACTTGGATATTTTGTTTTTGATGGATCATTCTGGTTGGACTGAATTTCCCAACTCTTAGATTATCTGACTTAGTAGTTGATTTTATGATGCTGATTGCGTGCTGGTATTGACCCTTGTCAGATTTTTGGGCCTGTGTGAATTAAATTTATTTTCTGTCATTCTTTCTTTCTTGTGTGCTTCTGCTCATGATTTTGTTCTCTAGAACTTGCCTTTTTTCTTTTTGAAACTGCATTTTTCACTGTCATGCATAAATATGATAGAGGCCTTCTTTCTTTCATTTACCACTTTGGCCAGATAGCCATCCCTTGCATTATATTCCCGTTGGTTAGCCCCTTCATGCCTTTTTGTATCATCCTTGTCTTAGCCATATTACAAACCTAAGTGTAAAACCATTTTATTCCGCACCTTGAAAATTTATTGAGCATTGGTTTCACCTTAGCGTTGTGTTTAAGTGTGGGGGTTGCCCAGGGCGTGCAAACATTTTAAGTGTCGGGGGAGGTATTTGATGCTAATTGTCATTTAGCATTAGTTTTGGTCATTGTGCTTGTGTAAGTAATTGTGGAATTGTTGAAAAAAAAATAGAAGAAGAAAATCTGAAAAATATATATATATATATGATAGAAAATGAAAAAAAAAATGTCAATTTGAGAAAAATTTGGTGTAATAATGAGTTTTGGGGAAGGAAAAGAGTTTTGTTGAAAAAGGCGATTTGTTTGTAAAAGTGCATTTCATCACTTAGTTGGTTTTTGAGCAAACCTTTGTGTTTCTTGACTAATGCTCTTTTAAATTTCTTGGGTGATCAGCCTTTCATTTCCAAACTTGTCCATGCCTTCACCATAGCCCCATTACAACCTTGAATAATAAGTCCTCTTGATTTGTGCATGCATGTGTTTTGAGTAATGGAGAAGTAAAATTTGAGCAAGCTTATGGTAGGGTAATTTTCTTGAGCGGAATTTGAGTGATACACTTGCTATCCTATACACTTGAGAGATTGATTGAGAGCATACTTGAGAGGCCATTTTGCGTGATTAGTATCAATCAATTGAGATTGCCATGTTTTATAATTTGAGATGAAGGAATTTTCTATCCATGATTGGGTTGATCTTTTGAAGTTTTGTATTCCTTGTTCAAGTTTTGCATTCTTGACAATTGTTAGAAAGGAGAGGTTTATCTTTTAGTCTTTATCTTTGTTTTATCATTTCTTTAGTTTTGTTTTGAGTTTTTAATTTTGCCCAGGAGTGCAAAAGGATAAGTGTGGGGGCATTTGATAATTGAATTTTATCACACTTAATGGTTTTTGGTCTAAATTAGACTTTGAGATTTTAATTGGATTTAATTTATTTTCGTGCTAATTTTCCAGAATTATATTGTTCCAGTATTTTTGATCATAACTTTTTGTTCTAGGTATCCGATTAACCTCATTCTTGTTTCGTTTTGCAGATAACTCAAAGAGCTACAAATGGTATTAGAGCTTGAAGGCCAAATTCGGACAAGAAGGTAGTCAAAATTGGAACCAAAGTCAGTCACAGAATTTTGAAACTATGTTTAGTTAATTAGGCGTAACTTTGTAATTAGGAGTCCAAATTACCTGGGACCAAAGCCATTAGTTATGTTTTAATTTGGGCCAATTTTGGAGCCCTTGACTCGGTTTAGTTTTAGGTTAAAACAGCAGATTAGAGAAAGACGACGGCAGCTTGGACAATTATGAAATTTTGGATCAAGAACACCTCTCTTCTTTTCTCTCTTCTGTTCATCTTGTTCTTCTTTTTCTTTCTTTTTCGTTTTCTGTTTGTGCTCAGCCATGGTAGACTAACTTTCCATTTAATCAATCCATGAGTTGAGGATTCTGCTGTTGAATCCAGAGGACTCGTGTTCTCCATGAACTGAAATCTGTTTCTCTTCCCCATTTACTCGAATTGAGTAACACGATTGTGTACGTTGAATCTGAGCGGATGAGGTTTGTCCATGATTTCTGTATTTTGATCATCCAGGGGAAGGGATTAAATGTTAGATTTAATATTTAGGTTGATTAACCTAAGGGACTTAAAATCAAAACAGGTTGAAGTGAATACTATGCGATGGCATGAGTGAACGCGCCAAGTGTTTGATTAAATGCTAGGTGATTGTCTAGTAGAGAGGGTTCCTATATGAATGCAAGGATTCTGATTTGTTTAGGGTCAACTACGAAATTCAGAATTCTTTGTCCAGTGACGGATGTCCTTGAAACCTCAATTCTGGGTTGATTGCTTTTAAATTGTTAATTTCGTTTTATCTCTTGCTTTAATTTCAATCGAATTAAAACCTCGCTGTTGATTGTTCTGTTTTCAATTGAGTGATTTAGTCCTATGCAAAAATCCTTGGGAGACGATTCAGATTGTCCTATATTACAAATATCTTTATAAGCCTGGTTAATTTGAGTGAGTTCGACAGTTCACGTCATGCACGTGGCCATCAAAGTGGAGCAACAGCTCAAGAGGACAGGGGTAGGTACACGTGGAGTACATAGTTCGGGTTCTTCTTACATGGAAACCGAGTTATGTAAAGAAAGAAGAAAAGGCCAGCTACAAAACCCAAAATTGAGTCAAAATAAGAAACAACCAACCATAGGCTTCTCAAAGGTAAATCTGACCCTTTCACATCTCGAAATCGTGACATTAAGTGTTTCAAATGTCAAGGGCATAGGAGTCACATAGCAAGCCAATGCCTGAACAAAAGAGTCATAGGTGATACAGGGATAATTGGTGAGATTGAAACCGAACGATGAATCAAAGTCCTGAACTCTATGCCACCATTGGAGGATGCGGAATGAAGGAAGAATATGCAGCCGAAAAGGTGAATTGTTGGTTGCAAGAAGAGCTTTAAGCATGCAGGTCAAAAAAGATGAAGAAGTGCAGCAAGAAAACATCTTTCATACTAGATGTCAAGTGCAAAACATGGTATGTAGTCTGATTATTGATGGAGGTAGTTGTACTAATGTTGCTAGCACTACTTTGGTGGAAAAATTGGGACTGTCAACAATTAAACATCCCCAACCTTATAAATTGCAATGGCTCAATGATAATGGAGAGTTAAGGGTGACTAAACAGGTGTTAGTGTCCTTCTGCACTGAAAAATATGAAGATAAAGTTTTGTGCGATGTAGTTCTGATGCAAGCTGGACACTTGTTATTAGGCCGACCTTGGCAATTTGATCGGCAAGTTAAGCATGATGGCTTTACTAAACAAATACTCTTTTGTGCTCAATCAGAGGACCATCACTCTTGTTCCCAATGACACCGAAGCAAGTTTATGAAGATCAAGTGAGATTACAGAGAGAGAGTGATCAAAAGAAAGAGAGTGATAAAAAAAAAGAGTGAAAGTGAACAAAAGAAAAAGAGTGAAAATCAAAGAGAGGCCGAGAAAAATGAGGAAGTAAAGAAAAATCAAAATTCGGCCATGTTGAGAGAAAAACAAAGAGAAAACAAAAGAATTTCTATGGAAAAAGCTAGTGAAATTAAGCGAGCAATGTTTGCAAATCAGCCAATGATTGTACTTTTGTACAAAGAAGCGTTTTTGAACACTAATGAAATTAACCCACTTTGCCTAGTTTTGTTATTTCTCTTTTGCAGGAGTTTGATGATGTCATTTCTGATGATATTCCACATGGTTTTCCACCTATTCGAGGGATTAAACATCAAATCGATTTTGTGCCCATGTGCTTCCATTCCAAACCGACCAGTCTACTACCGAACTAATCCTGAAGAGACAAAGGAATTACAAAGGCAGGTTTAGTGAATTGATGGAAAAGGGGTACGTGAGAGAAAACATGAGCCCGTGCGCCATTCTGGTGATTTTTGTTCCTAAGAAGGATGGGACGTGGAGAATGTGCGTTGATTGTCGAGCCATCAATAATATAACGGTTAAGTATCGACATCCTATTCCTCGCTTCGATGATATACTAGATGAACTGCATGGTGCTTGTGTATTTTCCAAGATTGATCTGAAAAGTGGTTATCATTAAATAAGAATGAAAGAAGGTGATGAATGGAAAATTGCTTTTAAAACAAAACATGGTTTATATGAGTGGTTAGTGATGCCATTTAGATTAACTAATGCACCAAGTACTTTTATGTGATTAATGAACCATGTCTTGCGTGCTTTCATAGGTAGATTTGTTGTTGTCTATTTTGATGATATACTCATTTATAGCAAAAACTTAGATGACCATGTTAAGCACTTAAGATCTGTTTTAGATGTGTTAAGAAAGGAAAAGTTGTTAGCTAACCTTACGAAGTGCACCTTTTTTGCACCGATAAGCTTGTGTTTTCTGGTTTTGTTGTGAGTGCACAAGGAATATAGGTGGACAAAGAAAAGATTTACGCCATTCAAGAGTGGCCAACGCCCACTTCCGTAAGTCAGGTAAGAAGTTTTCATGGCTTGGTGAGCTTTTACTGACGCTTTATTCGGGACTTCAGCAGCATTGCAGCGCCCTTAACCGAAGTCATCAAGAAGAATGTTCCATTCAAATAGGGAGGGGAACAAGAGAAGGCATTCAAACTCATTAAGGAAAAATTAACTAATGCGCCTTTACTTGTTTTACCTAACTTTACTAAAACATTTGAAATTGAGTGTGATGCTTCAGGTATAGGCATTGGAGGTGTTTTGATGCAAGAGGGAAGGCCGGTTGCGTACTTTAGTGAGAAATTGAGTGGGGCAGCCTTAAACTGTCCCACTTATGACAAAGAATTATACGCATTGGTTCGAACCCTAGAGACTTGGCAGCACTACCTTTGGCCTAAGAAGTTTGTGATTCACACTGATCATGAGTCCTTGAAGCATCTAAAGAGTCAACACAAGTTGAGTAGGAGACATGCCCGATGGGTAGAGTTCATTGAGACGTTCCCATATGTCATCCGATATAAACAAGGTAAGGAGAATGTGGTAGCTGATGCATTTTCTCGAAGGTACGTGTTAATCTCTACTCTTGACGCAAAATTACTTGGTTTTAAACACATTAAAGAATTGTACCCTTTTGACCAAGATTTTTGTGAGGAATATAGGAATTGTGAGGAAAAGGGCGTGGGAAAGTTCTTTAGGGCATGAAGATTTCTTGTTTCGAGAAAATAAGTTATGTGTATGCCTAATTGTTCATTACGAGACTTATTAGTAAGGGAATCCCATAGTGGAGGGTTAATGGGACATTTTGGAGTCGCCAAGACTTTAGCTGTTTTGCAGGAACACTTCTATTGGCCACACATGAAACAAGATTTCGAGAGGATTTGTGGTAGATGTGTCACTTGTAGGCAAGCTAAGTCCAGAATGCAGCCCAATGGTTTGTATACTCCTTTGCCAATTCCTAGTGAACCTTGGATTGATATTTTGATGGATATTGTGTTAGGTTTGCCTAGGTCTAAACAAGGAAGAGATTCAATATTTGTGGTTGTGGATAGATTCTCTAAGATGACACATTTTATTCCATGTCACAAAACGGATGATGCTTCACATGTTGCTGATTTGTTCTTTTAGAGAGGTTGTCAGATTACATGGTATGCCTAGGACAATTGTTTCGGATAGAGATGCTAAGTTCTTGAATTACTTTTGGAAGACTTTATGCTGCAAGTTAGGAACTAAGCTCTTATTTTCTACTACATGTCACCCACAAACTGACAGTCAAACTGAAGTAGTAAATAGGACTTTGTTAACTTTTTTGAGGGCTATCATTAGGAAAAATATCAACACATGGGAAGAGTGTTTACGACATCTCGAGTTTGCTTACAATCGTACTATTCATTCTGCTACTAAATTTTCACCTTTTGAAATTATATATGGATTTAATCCTTTGACTCCATTGGATTTATCTCCTTTACCTTTGTCTGAGCATGTGAATTTAGATGGCGAAAAGAAAGCTAAATTTGTTAAATAGATCCATGAGAAGGCAAGACTCAATGTCGAGCGGAGAACGGAGCAATATGCAAAACAAGCCAACAAGGAGCGCCATAAGCTGATTTTCGAACCTGGAGATTGGGTTTGACTGCAGATGCGAAAAGAGAGATTTCCTGTTCAAAGGCGTTCTAAACTACTTCCGAGAGGAGATAATCCTTTTCAAGTCCTTGAGCGTATCAATGACAATGCCTACAAGCTGGATTTACTGGGTGAGTACAATGTAGTGCTACTTTTAATGTTACTGACTTGACTTCTTTTGATGTAGGTGATGATTTGAGGACAAATCCTTTTCAAGAGGAGGGGAATGATGCAAATGAAGTTACGACATTAAATGATCCGGTCCAAGTCCCAGTTAGTCTAGGTACGAGAGCTTGGGCAAAGAAATTCAAGGAAGCACTCAACGAGTTGATTCAAGAAATCTGGTCTTAATCAAATTTACGGCCCATTGAGCATAGCCCATGTTTTCAACAAAGAAGTATCAATGTGATTCAATCCTAACCTAATTGCAGCAGTAAATCTATATGATTTGGGGGCTAATTGCAGCAGCAAATCTGCATGTTTGGAGGCTGATTGATTTAATCAGATACTTTCTTTTATTTGTTAGAGCTGACTGATTGAATCAGATATTTTCCTTTATTTGTTAGGGCTGATTGATTTAATCAGATACTTTCCTTTATTGTAATCAACATATTTAAAGGCATACATGAATGAAAGAAACAACACAGTTTTATTCATAAAAATTGAGAGTTTTTCTTTGGTTCTTTGAAGAACTATTCGAACTTATCAAAATCATTCTGTGGCGTTCACAATTCGACTTATCAAACAGAATTTCTACCACCGTTTGTGGTGTCTTCAACATACCAAGGTTGTTACTTCTGCATAGATAACGGGTCGAGGTTTTTCATCTAAAAATCTGATTGTAGACAGTCGTGGTACCTTAGTTGTTGATGGATCTTGTTATTCTTGGCGAAGTTCGCATCATTTGGGATAGTAGAAGGGTTTCAACAATCTATTGATCATATTTTTCATGGGATTGAATTTGATGTTATCAATGTTATTTTGTTTGAGAATGTGATGAAATTTGAGGTAATAATAGTGGCATAATGTTAAACAAATTATTTGAGAATGATCAATTTTCTTCTTTTTTACTATTTTCATCCTGCGCAATTTTCACCTTTGTATTAAAGCAATCTGAAAAGGTGTAAAAATGAAGATTAATATGTGAAGCAAATTTGTATACAAATTGTATTTTATTAGGAGTCAATGTTTATATATTTAATGTAACTTTCTATATAACATTATTAATTACATAATATTTTTGACATTAATATTTGAGACAATATGCTGTATTAACTAATGTTATGACATCAACAATGTACGTTTAAGGTTGAATTAAAATTTGAGAATGATCAATATTTTTCTTTTACTATTTTCTTCCTCTTTAATTTTTCACTTTTGTACTAATTTGAAAAAGAATAACAAATTAATTTTAATAATATTTTATGCATATATATAATTAGTGAAACAAAAATTCATACAAAGATTTTTATTAAATAATATTATTTATTTATCTTGTTTTAAATTAAAAATGAAGTAAATAATAATTATTAATATTTTTAATTTTTCACATGTACAAAAATATTTTTTTACGTCCTTTAATGTAATTTTGCAAGAAAAAAAGCACTTTCATATTTTTACATCCAAATAGCTTAAAAGTGTTTTTTAAATTAAAAGTGCTTTTGATAATTGTATTCACACGTAAAATAACTTTTACTTTTTATAAAAGTTCTAAAAAAAAATGCTATACCATTAAAGAAAACTTATCTAAATGGACCCTTAGTCATCAAATTATTGCTTGTGAGTACGATAACCTATATTTGTCTAGTATTATTTTGATCTTGTACACTTGCAAGTATGGGTTATTTTTACTTAAAAATCTTTCATCAGTACAAAAATTTAGTATAGATGCTAATTTGGAATAGCAGATGAACTCAAACAGTGGACCTCAAATAACCAAACCAAATAACTTTCCACTTTGTGGCTCTGCATTTAAAAGGGAAAGTTAACATAGCGAGTTAGTGTGAAAATAAACAAGTTTCAAGATACTGTAATTTTATTTAATAAATGATTGAGGTAAATTGAAGATAACATATTGATATACAAAATTCTAAAACCCTAATAATAAGAATACTGATTAAATAAGAAAAATACTAAAATATAGGCATAAAAGACTAAACAACCCCATAAAAAGCTTAAACGGAAGATTTAGGCTCAAGGTAAAATTGGTTGTTGATCAATTGATATCTTTGTTTTTTACATCAACCTGGTGACAAGATTGTATTTGAAGGGGTGACAATTGCTAGAAATTGTTGGTTAATTAGTGTTAATGAATTATATAAAATATAAATATGACATAGAAGACCTAAATGGATCATTAAATTATTGTTTTGAAAACAAGATCAATGATCTTCATGCTAGAGAGTAAGATTCTTTAAATTGGACTATCTCTATCAATTGTATTTGTATTCGTATTTCATTAGTAACTTAAGGTTACAAATCTTTAAATGATATTTGGCTAACTGCTAGGAGTGCTCAAGACCTAATCTAGCCCGGTGACTCGGTGCATTTTTGAGTTTTGGTATGAATCACCCTTCGGATTGGCCCAACCTGCCCAGAAGTTATATAATATTTATTTTCTTAAATATTATCTTCTATTTATTTTTTAAATTCATGTAAACATTAACATATTATAACTTAAATATTAAAAAAAATCATTTTAAATTTTCTACTTCTAAAAATTAAGATTTTATAATTTTGTTTATTAATTAAATATGTTAAAATATAAATTATATTTAAATTTCAAACCAACTCCGATCCTGATCCAATTTTATTCGAACTATACACGAATTTGAATATAATCGGATTTACTCGAATTTAGAATTGAGTCTGTATCAAAAAAATTAACTCAATCAAAATATCAGACAAAGTTCAAATCAGATGAAACCCAACCCATCATCGCCCATTAGAACTCTTACAAGTTGTCCTCAAGCTTGGTCGGAGGAGGTCGCAATCAATGAAAACGAAATTCTTATTCCTGTGGACAGAAATAGACTGAATCAATTGAATCACATCAATACCCAATGACAGGTTTCACCGGGCTCGTTGCGTAACCGATATATAAATCAACACAACAGCCCGTGAATTCAACAAATGAAAATCTTGGAACAGCGTCAATTTGTTAGGGCCTCCGACATCAAGTCGCCAGAATTTTACAATGGAAGTATCTGCTTGTTTACTTTAAAAAACTTTATATAACAGGCCCGTAAATGTCAGACATTGCTGCTAGATACAAACAGATCTAACCGGATTTTCCCACGGCTCATAATTTTTCATATGGTTTTTCGTATGGTTTTCTATTATTTCCATTTCATTATTTCATTGTGTCAGTAAAGCAGCTCCTAGTTAGTGATTGATTGGCAACCAGAACCAATCATCTACCAAAAGATAAGAAAGCTTATGGAAGCCATCCAACATGCCTCCCAAAAACACCCCTGCAAGGTCGCCAAATCTGCATTATGAAAACATGTACTTGAGAACCAACAAGGGGTTCAATAGATGCAGCAACGACTGATGCAAGTGGATGAACCTGTTACCTCAACATGTGCAATGCACCTGAATTATTGCCATATGTCAGACCTCATGACAGTCTGTGAGAATGAAGAAAACTTAACAGTAACTTGACCCTCATTGAGAGAAATGCATCAAACGCCATAGCATTCTACACTAAACACCACAACCGATGAAAAGAGAATTATGTTAAATTAAGCAAATAAACAAATCAAACATAAGTCACTACACTTGCACCATAAGGCAGATGGTAAAATGCGTTAATTCCAATATAATACCCCTGCACTCTAACACATCTGCAGACGCCCAAGAAAAAAATCGAGGGCATGGGTGTGCAGGACTTTCGTGGGTGTGAAAGAAAATGTATAAAGAATTAAATATTGCCTACCATTGCTCAGCCTGACATTTTCTTACTTCTTTCCCAATTTTTTTTTAACTTCTCTATTCCTTTACATGAATTCCATTCATATTCATACATGGATCATACTCTGCTAGAGAAGTGAAAAATATAATACCACTTCCACCTATCCAGCAACTAACCACAACTGCAGCGTAGATCATACCAAAATTGCATGCATCCTCATAAATCGACCATGCTGGTGCCCTCACTGCAAGCAGACAATTCTACAAATTCTGCTTTGCCAAAAACCAGCATCTGAGTTAGCAAGTCAGCTTTACCTACATGTACAAGCTTGCAAGTGGCACCAGCAGCAGCGGCTGCTCCCTTCAACCACCTGAAGTTGGCCCCATTACCTCAGCATCCAAACTCAAATATCAGTGGATGATCATATCATTTAACATATTAAGGGACCAGCTTTCTGATTTTAACTCAGCCAAGGATTACATTCTAATATCACCCATCTGGTTCCCTCCTCTTCCTGATTGACTTCCGGCTTGCTTTGAATTTCTCTGCATCCAAAGTAGCCAGTGGTTTACTTTCTGCTGTGGTAGACGGTTCAGAGCTGTCAGTAAAACCTGAATTGGAAATTTTCTCATATATAATGGCTGAATCAAGGGAGTATATGCGAAGGGCAAGGGAAGGCAATGTAGAAGATTTGGCAGCAGCTGAGAGTGACGACCAGTACCACCAGTCATTCCTTAAGTACTCTGTCTTAATCATGTCCTCCAGAGTAATCGTTGCCTGAACCATCTGAAAAAATGAAATAACTTCATTTAACACATACATGAAGTTGGGGAATGCAAATCCACCAAATTCCAGGCTAAGCTTTACGTATGTTTAAATAAAATCTGTGACCAGAAAATAAGGTGACAAGGTTTATGAAAGACGACTTGACATGTCAAGTGAGTATACACAAGGAATCTAACATGTCCTGATTGTTCACATAGAAATAGCCTCTCAACAAACAAACATGTATCATGCAAAGAAATATAGCGAAGTTCACATAAGAAAAATGGAATTATAGAAAAGGGAGAAAGTTAAAGATATAAAATTATTCATGTGCTTTCACCTAACAGCTTAAACTTTTAGGATAGTTAGTTTATGGCATAGTATCAGAACCTCTATGACCAAGTGGTCAGGAGTCCGATCCTTGCCGCCCCCAATCTTCACAATTAAGTTGAATTTCAGCATAAGGTAAGATGGGTCTGTGCATTGTCCATACTTCAAGCCAAAAGGGCTCTTGCATGAAGAGCATGTTATATAAAACCATTCTTGTCCTTTCACCTAACAGCTTAAGCTTTTAAGATAATTGGTTCATGACAGAGAATAAGGCAGAACTGCACTAATCACACGACAAACCAATAACAACCCACAAAATTAAGGCCACTTATGAGATAAGATTTCAATTTCACATGACTCTCTCTTTCCCTTTATTGATAAAACAAATAATTCCCTGTTTCCAAGTGATTATCATAACTTGAACCAGAAATGAAGCAAATTTTCACTCCAAGAAGTGCAAGTTCACACATATATCGGCTACTTTTCTATGTCAATGATGTTCGAGTAATTGTGCAAAGTGTCACTAATGTTAACAAATTGTTGTCTAACGAGATTCAAAACATTATCCCAGTAAGTTGAGCTGCAGCATTGAAACTCTAAGGAATGAGAAATGTGTTGTGACAGTGCTTATTAATGAAGTACTCATGCCAGAGCCACAGAAATGAGACAAACCTCATATATAGTCTCTGCAGATTTAACAAATGCACGCCAGGCCTCTCTTCTTTCCAGCCGGGCCTTTGATGATTTTAGGGCAACTTCTGGGAGTGCAGCATCCATGTCAAGAAGACTGATCTTTAGATGCCTCAAAATAAGTGAAACATTTCCAACTAATGGTTTCAATGAAGACAAAGGAACCACACAGCAATCATTGATCCCCATTTCTGAAGTGGGATTACAAAAGGAGGACTTTGCATCTCTTTGTTCTCCCAAAGATAATTTGCTGGATTTTCCTGCTTTATTGCTTTCACTTGCAGTAAACATTCCAGGAGTAATACCAGATATTTGTTCATGGCGTATGCCAGCTCCATCAGCAGTTCCCCGACAAACCTGGCTTTCAGAAGCTTTGGACCCCCGACCAGCAACACTACAATCCTTCTGAGCTGAGATTAGCATAACTGTAGAATCACTTACATAAGGAGATATGGAAGGAACAAAGGATGGGATCCCATCTGAACCAATAAGACCTATTTCTCTGACAAGTTCCTTGTTTGAATCTTTTGTCACAAACATGGAACATATATCTTCGAAGTTAAACAGGCATGTCGATTCTTCATTTGAAAATTTAATCAATCTTGAGCTAAAATCAGAACATTCATTATTTGAGGTTCCAGCTATGTCAGCATCACCTCTGAGTTTTTCACGGGAGGTCTCGCATTTGAAATCCCCTCTTCCTTTAGAAGACCCATTACTATCGATATTCTTCTCCAAGGCTAGCAGACAAGCCTTACATTTGCCATCATTGTGTCCCTCCAGTTCAA
The DNA here is from genome assembly GCA_019955255.1 of Castanospermum australe. Taxonomy (NCBI): domain Eukaryota; kingdom Viridiplantae; phylum Streptophyta; class Magnoliopsida; order Fabales; family Fabaceae; genus Castanospermum; species Castanospermum australe. The sequence continues at coordinate 148,879 of NSJW01000253.1, read as the reverse complement.
CATCACTCAAAACAGTTTTGTGACAAGACATGCAGTGTTTTCTAGAAGGCCATATAGGTTCTAGGCATTCACACCTATACAACTTTTCATCACTAGTTGTTCTGGCCCTTTGACTACGCTTCTTCAAAACCTCAATGCTATCCCACTCAAAGGGACCATATTTCTTTTCCAGCAAGGAGGTTGCCTTCATAACAAGAGAATTAGATACTGTTTTCTCTCTATTTCTTGGCACAGAAAAATGTCCTTGGTACTCAACCTGACCTTCAGTCTGTGCATGACTAGTCTCTTGGTATCTTGATTTTTGCCACAGCATAATGGAATCTTTCAGTTCTCTTTCTTTATAGTCATTATCCTTCAGCCAATCTACGAGCTCTTCGATTTCTGCATCAGTTTGATAAGCAAACCATGGCGAACTAAAGCCCAAAGCATTACCTGGTTGAGACATTAAAGGAGAAGAGTCCTTGATCATCCCCAGCATCCGATAGGTATCCTTGCCAGATAGTGCCCAATTCTGCATTACAGAAAACTTGTCCAGAATGTCTCTTCTATCTGACATTCCTCTCCCATGCAACACTGCAGCACTTGCATCAACAACTATACATGAACGTCCTCCGGGCATAGCTGAAGCCCAGTACAGTCGACCATAGGAATCAATCCCCAAAAATTCCCTGCGAACAGATAGCTTCAGAAGCTGTGATCCTGCACTAGTTATTGAGTCCTGCAGTAGTGACATATCACGCCTGATGGCATTGAGCTCAAGGTGGTAGGGTTCTGACTCATTCGCAGCCATCTGAGGATTATCAACAGGGACACATTGTCCTCGTTGGTTTGTAACCAGAGAAGATATGTCTCTTACCTCACATTTCTGCTGGTTACCCTGGATATGAGCTGCTTCACCAGTGCCATTGATTTCTTGAGGTATATGAATTGGTAATGCAAAAGGTTCATTGGATTTGTCAGTATATTGAGACTCCACAGCCATGGACACATTCCTACGTTGTCCCTCTACATCTATAGAATTCATATTTTGGCTGTCAGTATCTGAATTTGTCACAGATAAGCTTTTAACAACACTATTGAACCTACTTTTCTCTTCAGTAATCTCTTCTGTAGGCAGACTATCAACAAATGCCCCAAAATTATTAGAACCGTCACTTGCATTATTTAGCTGCACCAGACATTTTCCAGGGTTTGAGAGTGAAGCTGTGAGCCCTTCCTTGAGAACAACTTCTCCAGCAGTGTTTACCAAGCATGCATCAAATTTTGCAGCTTTTGTGGATAAGATATCTTCCTTAGTTTTCAGGCTTTTCCACTCTACAGAAAGTGCACGCAATTTCTGATGTAACTCAGCAGACAGCTCTGCACATTGCTCAAGGTGCTGCCGTATGAGGGAAGAGTTAAGTAACTCATCACATAAAAACTTGAGAAGGAAAGTTCTCTGCAACCATTAAACAAAAAATTAAGCAAATACAACTAACACAGAACAGAGGTTTCACAATTTCAGCAATATGTCATCATAACATGAGTTGCATAATACTGTGCATTTTAAACTTAGTAATATCAGTAGTCAACATAAGCAATGATAGAAACATCGATAATATCTCAACCAAAAAATCGGCATTTGCACTATCAAAAGCAATACTTTGATGGGAAACCTTCTTTAGATACAGGAGAATGAGCAATAACCAAGAAATCAGGTAAGAATTGAACATCAGCAAGTAGTTTAGGAGCCAGGCAATATATCATTATACAAATAAAGCATCCTTTTAAGATTCATTCAAATGGTAACAAACAGGAAGGATTTAACAGACTTATCCAATTGCCAAAAAAAAATTATGTTTCCTCAAATGCAGTATTATATAACAACTATCCAGTGCAAAGAAAAGACCATACTGCCATTCTATCCACCAGATGGTTTAAGTGTATTATCAAGGAAAGAAAGAGGTAACATAAGTAGGTTCCGATCAACAAACCTTGCCCACACTGTACTCCCAGTATTCTTTCTCTTCCATTACAGCTGATAAATTTGTTAGAGCTTCCAAATAAAGAGAAGTAACTTCTCCCTGGAATTTTTTTCTTCGATGGTTGCTAATAAGCTGTGTACGTTCTGCAACATCTTGAACTGCATGTTTACCATCAACACAAGAAGGGCAGTACCAGTTTCCCTCAGGGATTCTTGCAAGTGGAGGATTCAAGCAATATGTATGATACTCAGCATCACAAGTATCACATAGGAGAACACTGTCATCATCCCTATCAATGCCACATACTTTACAGACTCCCTCATCCCAAGGGGCCTTAGGAATCTTACTTGTTGACAAAATATAATCATCAACTTCTTTTCTCATTTCTGCAGTTAAGCATCCCAGTTTAGCATACTCCACAAATTTTTCAGCATGGGTAACAACCTGTATTCAAGAAAAAATTCAAATGTTGAATAAGGTAGTGAAACCAAAATTGTACATATATTGATGTAAATGTATAAGCTACTAACCTCCTTATTATACAAAAACTCAAAATTCTGGGATAATTTCTCAGCCAGCTCAACTAAATCAGGTTGATCCCCAAAAGCAATACGAACATTGCTCCACAGCTGCAACATGAAATGTAGGATTTAGTGCACCCTTCATATCGCAACAGTTATAGACATTGTAAAAGTGACTTAGAATCTATCACAACGGATGCTAGATGTCACTATTGTAAGGACGAGGAAACCAAGCATGACACCCCTTGAGCCACGGACTCCAACAGTGCACAAGCAAGCATAAAGAAATCTATGTAAATTTGGGCAAGAAATGATTAAATGCCCAAAAAGGGAATAGTAACTTGAAGAACAAAAATATATGTGAACAACTAAAATATCATGAAAAATAAAATCCTGCATCAACTACTATTCTACTCAGTAAACTTACAAAACATACATAAGTAATAGTACAATTCCGTAGTACAGCAGATTGACATTTTCAGATTTTATTAATTATCAAAATCAATTTAAGCCATAAAATTGACAAGTTACCTTTTTCAAATATTTAGATTAAGAGAGAAAATCTCATGCTGACAAGCCAAATTCAGATGTCAAAAGATTTCAATTAGGACTATCTTGCCCTACTTTTGATTTACATTTTCAGGGGAAAAATGCTTCCTCTAGAAACATAAATGTAATATAAAGGCTCAAGGGAACATGCACTTGCTCACTTAATATGTTTATAAATTGGGCAGCAATTGCATAAGAATTAATAGTATACAAGGCAGAGAACATTGTAAAGTTTAATATGAAAGTAAACAATAATAAGACAGCTTGGTCAAGCAACCTAGACTTGACAGAACACAGACCTCACGAACATCTTCAAGAAAAGCTTCATGAGATCCACTATAAGCCCCGGCAGCCAATCTTAGGTCGATAGTCCGGAAGTCCAGAGGACGAGCCACCATAGCTGGAGATCCAAGAAGCCCCTCATCATCATTATCCAAAGAAGTTATCAATTTTCTACCAAGCAAATTGCAAAAAACCTTTGCATCATCTGCAGCAGCTGCACGACGTAATACAATGCGACATTGTCTCATGATAATGTCAGAGACACGTATAACAATCTTCTTTTTCCTTCCTTTATTAGGCTTCTGTTGCAATCCTTCACCACATACACCAACCAACACTGAAAGAACTGCTTTCTGTTTTGAAACAAGAATATTCAATTCAGGATCTTAATAAAACATACCAAATAAAAAACCAAACAAAATTTAAAAACAACTTTTTTAACCAGATGAATCATCTAGGAAAATATAGAATAACATGAAGCCTTAGCCACACTATAGGCTGCCATTATTTTATTTTATTTTAATTTTTTTTTTGAAAAGGGAAGGAATAGAGGAAGAAAAATCTCAAATGTCATTTAAAAGAAATAATAATAGAAAGCAAAGAACGGCTTTACATTTTTAGAACAACTTCAGCTGAAAGGTCTTTTATAATGATTAGCCATTTAATTCCTAAATTATGATTTCAGCCTCTTCAACACAAGTCCCCAATCCCATTCACAACCAGAGAGTACTATTAATGTCACTCTTCAACAAAACGCCAATGCAGTAATATTTGATTTTCCATAGCTACTCAAAGGAAAAATGTTAGATATCCACCCATTACTAGGGTGTATGATAGAAGGAAAGGGATGAATAGCAAGGGATGGGGGGCCACATAAGCAATAAAGGGAATGTGCTGCAGCAGCAATATAACAACCTGCACACGTGGGTAGGCAAGATAATATAAATAGAGTGAGAAGGGTAGAGAAGGGCAAGATTTTAAATTGCGGTTGCAGTCGCAGTCACGGATGCAGTCGCGTTGCAGTTTTTGTGATTGTGGGCATTATGGATGCTGCGATACGGGTTGTGGTCGTTGTGGCGTGAAATTTTCATAATTTCATCAATTTTTATTAAAACTATCTATTTTATTGTTATAATTTTAGTAAGTTTTAATTTATTTTTTTTTATCAACGAGAGATATCCAAAAGTAAAAAATTAATTAGTCAATACCCGCCAATATTATCACTTGAAGCACCTGCTTTACCTATTGGAAAATCTTGTCTTGATGGCATTGTTTAACCAATGTACATATAAATATGTGTTTGTAAATTAGAAACAATTTCAAATATAAATTATATAATTAAAACTTAAATGTTGTAATTTATAACATGTAGTTCAAGTTAATTCCTAAAACTGATTTGTTAAGATTAATAAATCAATTAAAAAATAATTAATAAATCAATTAATTTAATGCCTAAGTGTTTCTAATTTTTTTTTCAAAGATTTATACCACAAATTTTCTCTCTCCCTTGTATTCCAATTTCTCAAGAACCTTCTCAATTTTTTCCCATTTCCCTCTCCCTAATTCTTAAAACTAATTAATTAAAATTAAGAAATTAATTAACAATTAATTTTAATGTTTAAATTTTTCTATGTTTTTCCTCCAAACATTTATATCACAAATTTCTCTCTCTGCCTCAAATTCCTATTTCTCATGAGCTTCCCTTTTTTTTCTTTTTTTCCATTTCCCTCTTCCCAAATTATCTCAATATATATGAAAATTTTATCTTCCCCCTCTCAATTTTCCCCTACCCCCTTCCATTACTTTTCTTTTCCCCTTCACCCTCACGGTCATTTTCCCAGTTCCCTCCTTCCGCCTCATACTTTTTCTCCCCCTTTCCCGCATCTTTTGTCTCTCTCTCCCCTTTCCCCCTCACAAGATCACAACAGAGCACACATGAGCCTTTGCAATTTTTCTCCTCCTCTCCCTCATCTCTTGGCTCCCTCCCTCCCCTTTCCCCTTCACTAGACCAGCGGCACACCACACACACTCACGGCTCACCAATCACCACCACTGCACCCACTCACCCCCTCCCCCATGCCCCACTGCACACACTCACACTGTCACACAACTGACACCACAGCACCAGTACCACAGCACCTAGCTGCTCTAAAATTTCAGCTACCTGAAAAGTTAGGGGGGCTTGGGGGTTACTTGATCAGAGATGTAGGCGAGCAAAACAGAGCGTTTGAGGAGGTGATGGAGCATAGCAACTGCAGAGCAGATTTGAGGAGGTGATGCAGTGGTGGGAGGTCCAAACCAAGCAGTTGTGGAAATGCCGTTTTGACAAGCCCGTTATGGCCGCAACACCATTATGTTGCTGCTGCAACACTGTTATGTTGTGGCCGTTTTCTGTGATACTCATTCACCCTGCTATTGCGGGGTGTGTCAGTATCGGAGGCTTCTGAGGCTGTTTGTTGCGGCCACAACACCTTTTGCAAACCACGATTTCAATCCCTGGAGAGGGGTAAGGAAAAATGTAGAATAGGTGGTTTTGAGTGGGATAGGCCTCTCCTAAGGATGGGGGCTCAATCTCTGGTTGAGTCCTTTTCCTTTTTCTTGTAATTTTTCTTATATGTTCTTCTTGTATTCCAAGATATACCAGAATCGCTGTTCTGGAGAGAGCAATACAGAATATACACAATCAGATCCTCTGTTTTCTGTCCATGTTTATCCCTTTCTATCAGTTCTAATTTCTGGTTCTTAACAATAAAGGGATGTCAATAATACAGAAAAAATCAGCCTTTAACATTTCTAGATCATAGTTTCAACCTCTTAGACTCAAATTTTCAATCCAGCTCACAAATATTTAATCTCCAACCCAAAGCTACCAAGGCAGCAGTGTCTGGTTTTCCATAGCTACTCAAAGAATGGGGATGCCAATAATTCCAAACATGACAAATTAACACCCCCATCCCTTCCCACCCCCCCCTCCCCCACCAAGAAAAAAAAAGGGGTTAAGGAAGGTACATTATACATATTTTTATCATATACATTTAGAGTTAAAACTATTAAGTTGGTGTCTTGCATATTGTTAAGTGACAAATCACACAGCTTGCATATTATAATAGGTAATACCTCAATAGAAAAAATAACATTGATAAGGCAAAGTCAACAGTGCAACCACTAGCCAGCAGTTTCTAGCCCATTTCAATTGTGTAAATTAAAAAATATATATTTGAGAAGGTGGTCCAGAGACTGCCACACTAGCAGTTCTACCAGTGCAACCAAATTAGTGGTAGTACCATAGTCTTGGTTAATAAATAATATCCACTAAAAGGTTTTGGGATACATATGCTAAACAAACCATTATTACTTTTGGAAGTTTACTCAATTTGATTGACACTTGAAGCTACATATTCTTTTATCTTCTGAAACAAAAATAGGGGAAATTTTCCTATTTAGGCAACAAGGTTCAAGCTATTAAGAAGATTAAATTTCTTAAACTTCTTTAACAAAGAAACAAACTATCAATCTATCAACATATCAGAAAATCTTCTAGACATTCTTTTGAAACAAAACAACAATGGATTCTCAAATTTTTGCTCCTTCACCAGCTAAACTTAAAAGAACTAATAGGAAAGATAATTATAAGGTGAAAAATGCAAAAAGAATTATCAGCAGCACAACCAGTATCCCCACATCACAGAGAGTAAAAACCTGTATATGCCATTTCCATGTGTTACTTGTACTTGTTCCAACTAAAGAGGACAAAAAAGGTATTAAAGAAGAAGTGCCAGTGAATAGCACCTTCGTTGGTCCAGATGCATTGCCCTTATACACTTCCTTACTAATTGAATGTTCCAGTACTTTCCTCGCCCACTCTGGGGGATCCTTAGCCAAAGCATCATAAACACACTTTCTGATTCTGGTTCCCACATTTGTTGGTAGTTTTCTGACAGGTTCTAGCATCTGTGCCCATTCTGGAATATTACCACCATTCCCCAAATCTTTTTCATCAGACTCCTCTTCTTCCATGGTGAGTACATCATAGTCTCTGCTCACAGAACCAAAAATTTTCTTTGCAGCCTCTGCAAGCACCTGAAAGTCAAATAGACAAACCCTTTAGTGCTATGACTGTAACCTCTTATTTGGTAAGCTACATATTAGCTAATCATAGTCTGCTAAAGTTTGGCCAATAGCAAAATATAAAACCTAAAACAACATGCTATGACACAAATAAGGTTCTTCTAAAAGGAAAATTGAGCAGCCAAATGAATCACATGCTCAAGTCATGACATGGCAAAACTGAAGTAAAGGAACAAAGCTAAGCCATATTAAAATACATGTTTAAGCAAATCCAAATAAGGCAGTAGATAGCGCTACATAAAAATAAAGGGAACTTGGCCAGTACATCCTGACAAGTATTTTATGAACATGCAGCTTGTAAAACCTTTAAGAAATAGCAGATCTAACGTGAAATGCTTAGCATAATTTGAAAAGAACTATTATCAATGGGAACCCAAGACTATAGTTAAGACTACTACAATGCTAAAGGAGAGTTTTTGATATAAGAAGAGTCCCTGATTTGCTATTTAGCAAATTAAAGGCTTTCTCCACAACATAAGCATCATAATCCTCTTCTAGTTCTTAATCAAAATTCCCTCCTTTTCGTCAGTTATGAGCCTTTCTCAAACCTGGTTCACACACTTAAAAACATTGAAGAAATCAACATAACATTTTGCATTAACTAGCCTAAATGAATTAAAATTTCATGTTCACTGCATAAAATAAAGTTTTCAGCTTCCTTTTTATGCCTAAACCATGCCTTGCATCCACATTTTAAATAAATAAATGAACTTGCCTACATAAATCAAAAGCAGACATCAAACCCCAATCTATTAAGGCCAAACAAAAAGTATACATATATCTCCTGGGGCGGGAGGGGAAATGACAATTATCAGCTAACAGTCTAGGCATTCAATCTAATTTCTCACTTTAGAACCTTGAAAACCCATGTCTTTAGAAAATTTTGGCAGAATGCCAAATTAATTTACATCAGGGTGCCATGTGCCCCCTACCCCGCCAAGAGTATCTCATCATTATAGTCACGGTGAAGATTAAACTCATCAAATCACTATCAAGACAAAAGCCATTCTCACCAGTGCATCTGCTTCCATCCCAGCCACACCAGTAAGGGAACCACACAACAAACCACCATCACCTTGTAAGCAACGAAATATTTTACCACTTTCGCGAGCAGTACTCTCCGCAGAATCAAGGTTACCATCCAATGATAAGATAGCCAAGATGTATCTACGAGCTAATTCTGGCCAAGTCAATTCATTAATAGGAAGCATATTGAGGTTGGTGTGTTTGCCAGGAACTGCACTATCTATATCTTTCCTTCTTCCCCGTCTGGTTCTTGTCTCCCCAGGTTCAAAATTTGGATCCACCAGGGCAGCCACCTTGGATTGCAGTTCACCAATTAGCACTCCTAGCAATGAATTATGAGCCTTGGTCAAAGCCACACCAAACCATCTAGCATAAGTGAAAGATGCAAGCTTAACTTGAGCTGCCTCTTTCATTGCTTCCATTTCCACTTGAATAAATGCATTGGAACTTTCCATAGAACCTGATGGACCAGCTTCACACCTTGGCGACAGGATTGGTCTGTGATTACCATCAGCTCTCTGTGAACTTAAAACTTTATTTCGCTCTCTTTCCCTCTCAAATTTCTCAAGAATATCTGATCCATTAAAGTGTGGGTTGATAAGTTCCTTCTCTAACTCATCTAATGACAATGGTTCTTTCAGGCCAAGAATTTCATGAAATCGCTCTAAAAGCTCCCAAGCCTGGATGATAAAAGCAAAAATATGTAAGAATATATACCATAGCAAATAAATATAAGCCAAAAAGTAAAAAAGGGAGAAAGAAAAAACATATTAAGCTCTTCTATTAGTGAGTAACATATATATATATATATATATATATACCTGAAAAATGTCACCAATAAGTTCACATGGAACCCTAGGGCATAATGACTTCCCAGGAGGCGGACAACGATGTTCCTTAACACATTCTTCAGCCGATCTCATTTTCTTGGGCCTCCTATATAAACACTGAACTGCTTCTTCCTCCTGATATTGCGATCCACCTCTCCATTCAACCACTAAGAACCCATTTCCTACAGTTGGCAATGAAGAGCTATTACTTCTATTCTTAAGAAGTTCATACTGTAAGAGGCCTTGGACACCAGAAAGTTGTTCTAATGCTTCTTGCACAAATGCAACATCTAATCCAAATCTATCTTGCTCCAACCATTTCCCTAAAATCTCATATAGACTTTCTAGATCATTCTCTGCATGAATTACTGCTGGAATGCTGACAGAACCAAGAGAACCACAAAATTTAGCCAATGAAGTCAAGTGTATATCACTTTTGCCATTCCTTATATCCCATTTATGTGAGCATGTTTCATTTTCAACATGTTTGCAATAGAACTTGAACATTCCTTTCTGCTTACAGATATCATTGCAAGCATTAACTAATTTTTGAGAAATAACTCTCCATGCTGAGGATGATGACCTCTCTTCCACCAAAATTTCACCAATTCCATCAATGAAGCCCAACCCACCAGATAATGAGTTTCTAGCTTTATCTTGAACTGAACCAGCTACAGGCTGCAATATGTCTGATGTATAAGTATCACATGCTTCATTAGCACAACTTTCAAGACAATGCAAGACATCGTTTTCCGATGGCATGTAAGGGTCTAACAGGATCATCTGGATACTTTCATCACCATCACAATCCATACTATCATTAGTCTTTCTCTCGCTTTCTTCGTTAGCTTGACTCACAAATTGACAAAGACTTGACATTGAGAGGATGGTTGCCCCAACTGGAATAGCAAATTCCGAACAAGAACACCTTCTGATCCTAAATATAGGTCCAGAATCACCACCCTCCAAAACTTCACATGAAAAGAGGGAACCAGTAATATTATCATGCCAACAAGATTTGTAACCTATGGGCCAAATAAGGTTAACATCATAATATGAAGGTCTACCATCAACTTTCCCCAAAGAAAGAACAAAGAAGTCCTCAAATTGTAGAGGAAGTCCATCCTGAAATTAAAAAAAAAAAAGAAAAAAAAAAACCCAGAAAAATCAGGCAGGAATAGTTAATATACTTTCATTATGACAATTCCCTAAATTATACAGCACATATATTAGCATAGGAAAAATTAAAAGAAGCCAACTCCAACAAAGAACCAAGAGGAGGTATGAATTAGGTTCACTTACAGATTGCTGAGGGACAGAGTGACCATCCTCTTTTTTTCCAATTTCTGAGGCTTTTGAGATATTCCCACAAGCGGTAGCACAGTCCACACTTACACCATCAGAAGGATCCTTAAAATAATTACTCATCAAGGTTCCCTTGCTTTCTGTAAAGCCATTGGCTACTGGATTTTTTGTTGATTTCCTTTTTCTGGGTAGATGAGGCCCACCTATTGAAGGGAGAGACCTCTTATTTCTTATTTCAGATCCCATAGAATTGAAGCCAGACATTAGCCCCAGATCGCATGCTACTTCATACACAGAATCAAAGATCTTTCCATCTGGTGCACAGTAAACTGCATACAGTTCAGAGCTGCTCATTGATTGTCTAAATTCCACTCGCCAACCTTCTCCCAGTACACCACGCCTTGCAGATATAAAATCTCTAAGAGCCTGCAAAAATATCTCATTGGGACTCCGAGATGGTTGTCTAATAGCTGTATTATTAATATTACTATGAATTCCAAGAGGGAAATCCATATCTACCTCCTCAAAGCTTCTACTCATTGATTGGGTATGATTCAATATCTCCTCATAACCCACTCTAACAGCATGTGTCACAACTCCTGATGATTTTTGGAAGCCGAAAGCACTCCCATTGTAGAAGTTTGAATATGTAACTGAAGCACCAAATGGATCGGCACCAAAAGAATTATCACCCAGAGTGTGCTTTCTAAAACCAAAATCAATGTAAATAGTAACTACTTATAACAACTGGGATTCAGGAAATTATAATTATTACATCAACAAATTAAAAGACACAAATAAAACCAGTAAGAAACTTACAACAATACAAAGAAAAGCACCCCATGACACCAACAAATAAAAACTAAAATTCAGCAGTTAGAAGCCACCCAGAGAATTTCTGTGTTTATTAAATAAGCATTAGCATATAACAGACAACAATCAAAGTCATACAACACTTATGCCTAATTATGTTTCACAATGATATGTTGAAATTATATAAGTTTTGTAATGCCCTACTTATATAATTAGAAACAGGAGAAATGAAAGCCACTTCAGGTGCCCATAATTAAAAAACCAAAGCATGACAATAAAGGGAAAATAAGTAAAGCCATATGCTGGACAACACAGATATGAATATCATGATAAGGACATCAACTACCAGGAAACATAGCATTACATGGAATTTTCATGTGTAAGCATTACTTTTAATAGAATTAAGATAATGTGAGTGAAGCTTCGGTAACAGTGGCCTTATCTGGGATATATACACTTCCACGGTAATGGCAAAAGGCATTCAAAGTAATGACTATAAAAATCAGTAATGACAGAAGTGGCCACTGCCATGGCAGTAGTGGTGGCAGTGACCAGGGAAGACAGCACAATAGTGGAAGCATTATGGCATTCATAGTGCTCCAATCACTGATGTGTCATCTTTCAAATATGTTCCTATTCAAGGAAATGATAAGAAGAGTCCACGTGGCAGTATTAGTTTAGCTAGTGTTAGAGACAAAAGTAGTAGCAATGATACTAATGAATGATGGAAATCACTCACACAGTGACACCGTGCAAGTAAATCAATAGAGAAATGCAATAACCTAGGGGACCGAACCAAGTACAGAATAGATAACTAGAATGTTTTGCAATTGCTAATCCGGGAGTCAAAGAACTAGCATTGTCTATAAAAATTTCAGACTACGAGTCACTTTGGTATCCCCTTAAAATTGGGGGTGAAAAAAATTAGAAATGGGTTTTCATTCAATTTTTCTTATAATCCATGAACTTTTCAGCCTCATTTTTAAGGTGACATTTCCTGATATTCTCCTTCTACATGTAATGTTAGACTTTCCATTTCAAAGTGAAAACTCAGCATAAATCTCCCTTTTTAAAACGAAACTCCAATTTAGAAGTCCATTAACTGTCCCCAAAATATTACTTGCATGCTTCTTCACGTTAAGTCTATTTCCATCAAGACAGGAACAGCAAGACCTTCTGTAACTCCATTCCGATTACGTCAGTAACATATTTGACCTATGAACATTACTCCAATAGGTGCAAAAAGAATCTGATGACGAGGCATAAAAGCATCTACATTGTTTCTGCCAAGCTAAATTATTTAACTCTATTGTTAAAAATTCAATATTATCTCTACTTCCACTCTACGAAAGCCTTAAAATTTCACTGATCATGATTCATGAGCTATGTTTTTCCTAGTTTACTGAAATTTTAAAAAGGTTACACTTTATTACAGACCCTGCGCTTAAACATGGCTCAAAGGTACGACATAATAAGAATGCTTGAATTTCCATACCGCAAATCCCGCAACTCCTCACTACCCTCGCCGTCTGCATCGCTGGGTGGCGAAGCGTTCATATCCAAAAGCTGCCTGGACTTCACACCCAATGGCCAGCGCTTACTCTTCACCCCGCTGGACACACACTCCCCACAAACCCATTCGTCAAGGTTCACGGCCTGGCGGCCTCGCATCCCGGCGCAGCCCAAATGGAAGCCGCGCTCGCAACCATCGCAGACCACCACATGGCCCCGCACCTCGGGCTTACCACAGGCACCGCAAGCGGAGCCGCGGACGTCCCCGGGAACGCCAGCGAGGCCGCCGGGCGGGGGCGCTGGGTTCTCGTGGTAGGTCCGTACGATGTCGATGGAGTCCGGTAGGGTTTCAGCGAACGAAGGGGATGGGATCTCATTGAGGTCGATTCCGAGTCCAGAGCGAGAATCGTGCGGCGACTTCGGGAGCTCATCGCCGGAATCGGTGAGTTCCATTATCTGAGTCTGGGTCTCGAGTTCGAAGGCGACGAGTCACAATTTTGCGAGGGTACCATTGTTCAGCCAAGGAGCTCCGATGAAGATTGAAGAATGCGCGATTCGAGACGAACTGGGGTCGAAGCGAAGATAGACATAGAGGGGGAGAGCGGGGTTTGGGTTTTTGGCTTACGAGTTGAAGAGAGAGAGAGAGAGTGGAGAGAGAAAAGGAAAAGAAAGAGAGACTAGGAATGGGACCGAGTCTGGACCGTTTCCGCATCCAAGAGCTAAACTCCGCGACTCTGAAAACTAGACTTGACCGGCGTCCGGTCCAACTATAAAAAATTCTCAGCGTAGAAACCACTTATGAACCGTGCATATTTGATATCATGAAAACAAATAAAATAAAATAAATTTATAAAATTTATAAAACTAAAGCATAAAAAAAATTTTATACTCATTTTATTCTTTGTTGTTTTTAACCAAACATGCAAAATGGACGCACTTCAAACAGCCCACAAATTTTAGTACATTCAAGCAAAACTGTGCTATTTTGAGCAATCTTTTGAAAACCACAGTAATTGAACCGGGCTAGGAGCAAGGTTTAAAGGGTTGAGGTCAAACAAGAGATTGACTTGAGTTTTATACATACAATATATTCTATAAATATATAATATATTTACTACTTGTATCATTTATTTTCGTTCTTTATATCTTAAAAATTTGTAATATTGGAATTGTAGTTTCTTGATTAATATATCTTATATTAAATTTACTTATTTAGATTTAATATGTTAAAATATCTGTTCTGTTTTTTAATAAAATGTTAGTATATATAGATTTATTAAGATTTAAAAATGATTTACTCATATTTTAATTTAAGTGTGCTTAATATGTGTACGTGTCTCGAAAATAAAAATGCAATTAAATATAAGTAATATGATATACAATGAGTTTTAAGTGTTTTAAAGGTTTCCCCAACTCCCAATTAATCTTTTACTAAAAACTATTTTAGTTAATCTTGAAAACTAATGAAAAATCTCAAGTGAATGATTTAGGGATTGAATGTTGGTCATAAGAAGTGACTGAATTAGTATAAATTGTTATATACATTGATTCATTCATTTATCTCTTTAATTACAATCGGTAAGTTTTGTTTGCTTGGTGGCCTCTCATTTACTCATTTTCTCTTAAAAAACTTGTGTGGGCTCTAGTCTCCATTGAATAACTTCATTTCTCTAAGTTAAAAAGTTTAATAATAATCTACAAACACTTTGATTACAAAAAGTTACAAAATATTTGAAAACTCAATTCACTTCTCTCTTGATTATTGAAGTCACTTAATAGCAAGAAGTATCAGAGCTTAACTCTTATTTAAGAAGCTTAATCTCTTCCATAAATAGACATCATGCCTTTAATAGTACTAGATATACTTAATGGAAAGAAAGAAGCAATTTTTATTGAAGCTGTGCAAACTGGACCTTTTGTCTTTATGAAGATTGTTAACAACAAAGAAGTTCCCAAAATGAGAAATGAATGGATTGAAGAAGAAAAAAAGAAATTTCAACTCAATTTTAGAGCCAAGAACAACATAACTAGTGCTCTAAGCCAAGGATGAGTGCTTACATGTTTTCAACTGCAAAACGGCAAAGGAAATGTGGGATGCTAGTAATACCCAATAAAAAAATACAAGTGGGGTTTTAATAAAAGTTTGTGGGCATTTTCTTTATTTTGGCTCAAAATTCTCTTTCTCTTACTTTTCTCTCTTGGATCGTGAATCCTCCTTGCCCAACATTAGAAGCCTTCTCCCTCCCTTGTTTTTTCTCTCTACCTCATATCCTTGCTTCCTTTCTCTTCCAATCTATTGCTCTTATTATTTTCACCTAACCCAATAGATTTTAAGAGCTTAAGGTTGTCCCTTAACTCTTGTTTTTAGCTGTGATTTCATGGAGGAAAAGGGTGGTGTGGCAGTGGAATGTTGATTTGAGGTGAGGACACACTCACCCAAAATCCTTCTTTCCTTTTCCTTATTTCTACAAGTAAGTTTAGTTCTTGAAATTTCAATTTCGTGTACCATAGAGATAAAATCTAGACTTAGGTATTGGTTGCTAGTTTAAGGCATAAAATAAGCTAAATTTGGGGATTTTAGGAATTGATGGTATTTTAAATCAATTAGGTGTATAGAAATAATTGTTGTCATACTAAATGGATGGTAGGAGCGTGATAGTGCCACTGCTTTGAAAAACAACTCATTAAGACTAGAAAGTTGTGAAATCCCAACACTGATTGTGAGTAACTAATATCAGTTATACTATTTTGTAATCTTAAATTTGACGTGTCTATTTAATTTGCTTTCCATGATTTTTATCTTTTCTTGGCACTGATAGATAGGACTATCCTTTTAAAGAGTTGTCTAACTAACTATTATATGTTGTATTAAATTTTCAATTATCTCAAATCTTAAAAATTTTTGTTTTAAGGTGTTTTACTAAGCTTTCACACAACTTTTTATATAAAAAATTATTATTATAATTATATGAAAATATAGGCACCATTGGGACAAGAATCTTGAGCATTAAAAAAATAATCTTCCACTATACTCAATAACGGGTATCACGAATGCTGCTCACAGGGGAAAGGATAAGATGGTAAAGTTCTGTGAACACTCTATTTTGCCAAGTCCAAGAAGATTGAAATCTAAAAATAAAAAAAAGAATAATATAATAAAAAGTGTCAAAAAGTTCATCTTTTCTTTATGAAAAATAAAAAAAATATTTTGTCTTTTCTTTGTTTTTCACAATTTTATCCTCTTTCTTTTTCTCTATATGTTCTATCTTCTTCTTTCCTAACACTAGCAAAGACTCTTTTATCTTTTTTTTTCTTTTCCTAATCCATATTTTACATTTTTGTGGCAACCATTGCTACATCAATATCAATATGCACATTTGACCATCTTTTCTCCTCTTTGACTAGCTTCCTTGTCCCTCAACGCCCCCTGCTTCATTTGTTTCTTTGCAAGCTATTACACACAACACCCACTTAATAGTACAACGCCCATCCTACTCTATTTTCCCACTAACTAACCCAATGCTCCAAAATATGAGCCTCAATCCTTCTGTAAGATTAACACTCATTACGCACTCTATCTCGCTGAAACACTGTACTCTCATTCACCCCCAACACTTCTTAATTTTTTTTGTCACGACATCACTATAAAGGGATAACTAATTTGTTAGAGTTAGTTAGTAGGTTCTATTATTCAGTTCAATAACTCTGTAGTATAAATTCGTTAGTATTATCTCATTACTATAACATTTATTCATTCATCAATACAGATTAATTGCTCTCTACCTTCTCTTCCTTACCTTTTCTCGATTGTTGTGATACCTTTATGGTATCAGAGCTTTCAAGCCCTAGCAATGGAGGCCAATCCTTTGCAAGCTTTTGGAATGGAAGCCAACTCTTCTTCTTCTTCCGCTGCAACATCTCGATTAGTGTTACAAACCTTTTCCAACCATGTATCCCTTAAACTAGATAAGACTAATTTTCTGCCATGGAGACAACAAGCTCTAGCAACAATCAAGGGATTTAAGCTTTAGAAGTTCATCAATGGTGAAGGCATTCCAAAAAAGTTTCTGATTCTGCAAGATCAAGAGAGTGAGAATTACTACGAGGAGTACATGTACGAGGAATAGCAAGACTCATTGTTACTGTCTTGGCTACTTGCTTCCATAATAGAATCGTTGACTATGCACATGGTTGGGTGTGAAACTTCAGGTCAGGTGTGGAAAAGATTAGAGGCATTCTTTGCCTTTCAAACAAAAGCTAAGGTCAAATCATTGAAGATTCAACTGAGAAATACAAAGAAAGGTGCGTCTTCTAGAAGCACTTATCTTCTTGAAATTAAGAAAATTGTTGATATGCTAGCAGCAATAGGGGAAACTGTTGAAAATAGTCAAAATACTGACCATATTGAAGCTTTTTTGATGGTCTTTCGAAGCAGTATGATGGATTCATAACCTCAGTCACCTCAAGGACAGAGCCGTATTCTGTAGTTAAAATTGAGGCATTATTGATGGCTTAAGAAGATCGTTTAGAGAAGCATAGGAAAGCAAGTACTAGAGTAGTTAACATTCACGCAAACTTGGTAAATGCTCAGTCTAATGTCAAAGATAGAGCTCATAGTTCCTACCAAAATTCATATCAGTAGTTTAGTCCTAGTTTAGGACAAGGTAGAAGCAATTTTCTAGGTAGTTTTCGAGGGTCATTTTCAAATAGAGGCAGGCTTGGAAGGGTTGGCAGGTTTAGCTCTAAGCCACAGTGCCAAGTTTGTGGTAAATATGGCCATTTGGCACTATACTATTATCCCCGTTTTGATCGACAATATACAGGATACCAAAATCAACATTAGCCTTAAGCAAACATAGTCACTACCCTACACAAGCACCTCATTTTTAGCAGCAGGCGTATCAGAGTTCACCACCTCTTTTAGCAACACTAGAAACACTGTTGGATACAGCTTGGTATCCTGACTCGGGGGCTACTTATCACCTAATGCCTGATGCCAGTAACTTGTTCTCAAAGACACCTTTCTGTGGGTAAAAGTAGGTCTATGTTGGTAATGGTACTGGTTTAAGAATTTAGCCTGTTGGACACTCAAACTTGATTTCTAATTCTTCACTATATCCATTGTCTTTAACTAGTCTTCTTCATGTCCCTCAAATAACAACAAATCTTCTAAGTGTTTCTCAACTAGCAAAAGACAATAATGTCTTTATTGAATATCATCCTGATATGTGTCTTGTTAAATCTCAGGTTAACAAGGAGGTAATCCTGCAAGGGAGGATAAAAAATGGTCTATATTGCTTTGATGACATGAAGCCTTCATTCTCAACAGCTACAAACACTAGTTTTAATCATTTACCTTTTATAAATATCACTTGTTCACCTTCTTTTGTTTCAGCTGAGAATACCTTTAGTGTTTGGCATTCTAGGTTAGGGCATGCCTCAGAAAAGATTGTAAAGCGTGTATTGAAAAACTGTAATGTTCCATTTTCAATAAATAAGTCAGTAAATGTCTGTGAACCGTGTTGTATGGGAAAAGCTCACAAATTTTCATTTTCATTATCCACAACTACTTATTCGAAAACCTTTAAACTAATTTATAAAGATATACGAGGGCCATCGCCTATTCCTAATACTGATGGCTCTAGATACTATATCCACTTTATTGATGCATTCTTAAAATTTACATGGATATATCCTATACAAATGAAATACCAAGGCTTTCAAGTTTTCTCCAATTCTAAAAACAAGTAGAACTTCAGTTAAACATAAAAATTAAAACAGTACCGACAGATGGTGCTTAAAAATATTTTGTTTTTACAAAATATCTAACTGCTAATGGCATCATACACCAAATGAGTTGCCCTTATGTCCATAAGCAAAATGATTCTGTAGAAAGAAAGCACATGCATCTTACTGAGGTTGGTTTAATCATTATGGCAACAGCCTCAGTTCCTTTACAATACTGGGGTCATGCTTTTTCCACAGCAACCTCACTACAAAAAAGAGAGTATTTAATGACAATTTTTTAGTGGCGGTTCTCAAAAACGGCCACTAATAATTCTTTTAATGTCAGTTTCAAGAACCACCATCAAGGAAAATATTTTGTGTTGGTTTTTTATATTTGATAGTGGTTATTACAATCGCTGTTATATAGCAGCATTTTTTGGGTTATATGGTGGCGGTTTAAATCGCTGCCAAATGACTCTAAAAAAAAAACACAACCCTTACCCCTTCGCGCGTTCGTCCTTTAACACTTTTGCCATACCACCGCAGGTGTGTTCGCCATCATCATTGCCACAGGTGCATTTGTCTTTCTCTCTCTCTCTCTCTCTATCTCTCTCTCTCTCTCGTTCACCATCACCATTGTCACCCTGAGCCCAAAGTGAGAAAACCCTTCTTCCCCAAACGGAGTTTTTGATTCCTAAAAGTTTGATTCTAACATAGGAATTTGTTCGCCATCGCCATTTTTGGATTTTTGGCATTTAGGCTTTTTGCATTTCTTGAAACCCTTCCCCTATTTCAATATTTTTATCTTCCTTCCCTGACCTAACCTCATTTTGGCAATTATTTCGCCATCCCTATTTCGTCATTTTGGCAAACCCCATGCACATCTATTCGTCTGCATATTGGCATTTTGGTAATCGTCTAATCCCTGATTTTGCTTTTTTTTTCTCTCCATGTGTTTAGAGCTAATTGAGAGAGGAACTGAAACTGAAAAATTTTCTCTCTGTGTTTGGAGCAGTTTGAGAGACACAGCCAACAACTAGTAATTTGGAGCAGCTTTGGGGTTACTCTTGTTCAAATTGCCATCCACAACTCAAGTTTGGTTTTTTTCTTTTTTTTTAAATTGAATTTTCTCTAAAAGAAACCATATTTGGAACTGTGCATTTTATATCTTTTTTTCATTTTTTTTAACTTTCTCGGATGCATTTTAAACTCAATTTTGGACTTACTCTTTTAACTAAGCATGGTTCAGACTTAATTTTTAAGTACTCTTAGGACTTGGAATAGTCTCTAAATTGAGAATAAGACTTGTTGTCTCTTTACAATTGATGGTGTAACTTGTATTGTCTAAACTTGTAAGATTGATTTCTGTATAGGAAAAACTAAAACTTAGTTGCTTATGTAACTAGTGGCAAATGTGTCTTATTTTATATTTCTATACTGGAATTTAGACTTGGGTCTACAGCCATGCAATGATTAAAGGCATGATAGTTCTATTGGGATGTATGAAAGGCTAATAATCCTTCCTCCTCTACTTTCAATTTTGTTTTGCAGCATAAGAAAGAACAGACATAGGGAAAAAAAAGAAAGAAAAATAAAAGTTCCTAGATGGAAAAAGAGAGAGATTTTTGTTTCCTTTTATTTGAAAATAGACAGTAAAAAAGGTACGGATATATTAATTTTTTGTTGAAATGTTATATATCCTGACCAATAACACCACATCCCTATTTATGATAGTAGTCCAGCAAGAATTCTTGGGTGGTCCATCAAGCAAGTAAAGCCTTACTTCATCAAAATTTAGGTCCCAATAATTTTGGAGCATTTGTTTTCACAATTCAATCATTTGAAAACCATGATAAAGGATGAGATCCTTTTCCTTTCTACTTTTCAGATCTTAGATTGGCAATAATTAGTTAAGTTTCCTTATATGTTTTAAGTATAGAATATAAAGATCTTAAATAATTACATATTTGATATGTGCACGAAGAATTTTTTTAAAAAAATTATATCTATGCTCTAGTTTATATCTATGATAGATTCTTTTCCTCTCTCTTTGTCTCATATTTAATTTTATCTTTCTTTTCCAGCAAATGTGGTCATAAGGTTAGTTCTGTTGGAGATCGCAAGGCACTCAACCATCACAAGGTTTGTTCTATTTTCTATTTATTGAACTTTGTTCAACATTTTTACTATTAACACCAAAATGCCTAAAATCAACACCGGATAGCAGCCATATTTCCACCCCAACATAGCCCGTGTTTAAGGCATTTTTTAAAAAAAAAACTGATTACAAAAATATGTTTAACTTGATGAGAATAGTATTAAACTTGAGGTAGGTAACTAGGCATGTAAAGTCAATAGAAGGTAAGAATAGCCCTTTGTAGTGGACCACTCAAAACTATGAATGGTGTTTCATGAGCAAATTTGTTTGTCATAAGTCAATAGTCACAGTTTACTCACTTATTTCTTTGATACCATATGTGGCCTTCTAGAAGTAATTTTTGGCCTTATGTTTTCTCCTTCAAAATATGTCTTAGCTGTACCTAACTATAGAAGTCATAGATAATATTACTAGTATGTTACTATACAACAAGTGACTCATAGTAGAAAACTACATTTTTCTGCATAATTGTACATGATGCTGCACTTGAAGTTTCTACAAGGGTCATTAGTTCTAATGCACATAGATAAAAGAGTAAAACCTATTTTTTAGTTTCTGAAAAAATACATCATTTATCAATTTCGTCCCTTAGAGATTAATTTTATTGATTTAGTCCCTCAAGTTTCAAATCACTTACACATTTCATCATGCTGTTCCTTTTAATTTTATCAATTTTGTCCCTCAAAAAAACGAAATTGTTTGTGAATATAAAATTTGAGGGACTAAATTGATAAAATTAATTTCTAAGGAACGAAATTAATATATGATGCATCTTTGAGGGACTAAAACTGTATTTTACTTTAGATAAAACTAGTCAAAAGTTTTATACCTTATAGAGATTCTGTAGCATTCAAAATTCTACAACAGTCACTAAGCCCAATGTAATATCCCTTCTTCATTCTAATTCTAAAGTATATCAGTAATTCATGCTAGTTTTAAACTTGCTGTCCAATAAGATATAAAGATCCTTATAAGACTGGGTACAAATAATTTGATAAAGCCAAAAATATAAAAGAAAGGAAACATGAGGAGAAGCAAATCTATATATGCTGTGATATTAAATTAATCAGAGGAACAATCCATGATACAGCAGCAACATAAAGTAGCAGAACTGTAAGAAAAATAAAGATCTTATAACACTGCTGCATGGATATTGTGTTTGCTTGACGTTATTTTCGTTTCTATTGTAGAATGATCAAAGAGAAGCCTATTGGACTGCCTAAATAAGTTTATAGCTTCTTTGTATATGAATGAATGACTGAACATTGTTTTAGTGTGTCCCAGAACTATTTTAATAATACTATTAATGACAACTTTACTTGAAACTAATTCATCAAGAACTCCAAGTGATAGGACTATTTTTTGGCATTATTTGTTGAATTTAATGGCAAAATTTTTGTATGATAGACTTGAGATATAGATAGAATTCTATATAAAATTTTGTGACTAAAGAATGTATGTAAGTAGGTTAATAAATTAACCAAAGTGGCTGGACAGAGATTAAGAATCTGTAGAGTTCGGTAATGTAACTGCAATTTATGGATAATTAAATTATTACATGAGCTCCAAAGTCTTTGAATATTGCAAGCAATTAATACCTTAGGATCTAATCTATAAAATTTCATAGGTTTTCGATATCTCTAGCTAATTTAAATACACCAAAATAACCCATTTTACAGAATCTCAGTAATTTTGAATAGCTTCTAAAACCAAGTTAATAAAAGGACTAAATGAACTAATTTTGGTTTGGAATTTTGTTATCAAGTATTTAACTTGTTAATAGTTGGAAAGTAGGAAAATTTTTCTAAACATGAAACTAGACTAAAAGAGGAGATGAGCTGTGTGTAAGTTAAAAGGCTGCTGATATATAAGAAAGTTTGTTTAAGTTATATTTTACTATTTTAGTTAAGTGAATCTCAACTTAGAATGTATTAAATCTATATGACATATCTCTAGGATGTTGTAAAATGGCTTTATGTCTTTAATGGGGAGTATAATAGCTCTATAGTTGTTAAAATCTCAAGTTTGATTTCTTACTTTTGTTAGTTTTTACTAGTAATATTTCTAAATAGGGAAAAAAAGAAGATGTCTTATTGGATCCTAACTCTAAATTGCCAAATCCTCTTTTGACCTATAAACTGGTTATAGGCCTTTCCAACCAAAAGAGTTGAGCTATAACCCTTCCTTCTCTAACTCTTTATGTTCTTCCTTATGGCTGCAGTATGTACTGATACTTTTATTAGAATTTTGCTATTTACCTTCTTTTATGTGTCTTAGATTTCAATAGTTCAATAGAAATTACTTTTTTTTTGTATCAGGTTGTGTGTTAGAGAATCTAAATGTAAAAGTGTAAGAGATACATGTCTTTGCATAACTCATTAATCATGTTTTAACAACCATGTTCTGAAATGTCATTACTAATATATTTGTTTTCCCCTTGTATTCAATCAAAATGATATCTAGAAACTTAAAGAGGTTGTTTTTTTTTCCCTTGTTACATATAAAAGTTACTTATATAGCTTAGGTAATATTCAAAGAAAACTCTACTCCTATTTAGTGTGCTGTCAAGATGATATTTAGTGTGCTTTCCCCTTGCTGAATTTTCTGATTTACGCTTATATTTTACCTATGTGAACTATATAACTTTGAATAATTTGTTGGTTAACAGCTTCAAGGAGAAACATTTAAAAGCATATTGTTTACGTTAGTCAAATCTATGACAATATATTAATAGATGTATGATTGTAGGTGAATATGATCCTATTTTACTTGTTGACATGGTTTGGCAATTGTTATTGTTTTACTTGTATTTTATGTTAAATAGCTCACATTTAGAAGTCGGTTTTTATGTTGGAAAGCTAAGACATACAGCTTTCATCTATAAAAGCCCTAGATTTTAACACATTTCCTATTGATACCAGATTTTTTTTTCAAAATCAGGTCTGTTCTACAGAATTTCTTTTTTAGGCAACATTTTCATTTTCATGCATAAATTTGGTAACATGTATCTAATTTGCCCACTGTTTATCTCATTAGGAAGCTAAGATATAAATCTTTTTATCCAAAAAATATTAGATTTTAACTTCTTTCCAATTAATACCAGATTTTGTTCAAAGTCAGGTTTGTCTTGTATAATCTTGTTTTGGGCAGCACTCACCATTTTGTGCATAATTTAGGCAACACACATTTGATTCACACACTATTAGTCTCATTTGAGAGCTAATATATAGGCCTTTAATCTGTAGAACTTCAAATTTTTACTTCCGACTAGTAAATTCCAGTTTGTATTTGAAGTCAACTATATTTTTGCATAATTTTGCAGTTATACCAGCATGTCTTTTTTTTCTTTTTCTATTATATGGCATTCCATCTGTTTTTAGTTTACTGAAAAACATTCGTCTTCTATCTCTATGTATTCATTTGGTCAGGTCCTGTGGATTTTGCACATCATAACCTTGCCTCTATCTCTCTCTCTCAATCAATTACCTTCTTGGTGCATAGTTGGTCATTCCGCCAAGTGAAGTAAGGAAGATGTTGGTAACTTCTAAATCCATTCCCTTTTTCCTTTTTTCCATGGTTACTGTCTGAGGATGATTTTGTTAAACTTAATACTTTGTACAATTGCCATAGATTATAACCAAAAAAGCATCTTATAAACACGACTGCCATAGTATTTATGCTTTCCTAGATACAGTGAAATGCTTTTGACTAACTTAATGGCTACTTGCTATCAATTTATTTTGATTATTGTTCACATTGATGTCTTATACTCTTAGGTCACTATACTAAAATATAGTATTATAAAATTATTAATGCATTAACATTTTAACAATAGTATGCAACTAAAAAGTGGTTAAACATTCTATAGAGTTAATAGAATGCTTTTTGATTGTTTTATCTTGAAACTTTAGTTTGAATTGTGATCAGACATTATTTTCGTCTCTATCCCAGTTATTTTTCCTTTTAGGAATGGACAAATCTTGGATTGCTATGCCATGAAATACACCTTAATATGAAGAAGGGCTTAGGGGTTTTCTAGATTTTGTATTTGTACATTGCTCTGTTGAGGATAGAATAATATGCCCGTGTCCTTGTTGTTGTCTCAATCAATGGGAGACTAGAGAAGTGGTATATGACCATTTGTTTTATAAACCATTTCCTCAAGGGTACACTACTTGGATTTGTCACAGGGAGTCAACTACAAGAGAACATATTAATAGGACACCTGTATTGAATGAGACTTTGCCTTGTGAAGATCCAATGTGAAACACGATAAATGATGCCTTTGGGGTCTTTAGGCACCATGCCAATGAAGACTTTCCCACATCGAATGTAGTGATAAATGAAGGTGTAGGAAGCATACCAAATGCAAGTCAAGTACATGATGAAGAATGTAAAAAATTTTATGAGCTAGTTAGAGATGGAGAACAACAACTATACAATGGGTGTACCAAGTACTCAAAATTGTCTTTTTTGGTAAAACTATATGACATAAAATGCTTGTGTGGAATAAGTGACAAGTCAATGTCGATGATTCTAGAACTACTGCATGATGCTTTTAAGAATGCAATGATTCCTTCTTCATTCTATGAGGTCAAGAAGACTATCAACAAACTTGGCCTAAATTACACTAAGAAAGATGCATGTCCTAATAACTGTATGTTGTATGGGGGTAGTGATAAAGATGAGCAATCATGCAAACATTGTCACGCATCTAGATGGAAGCCAAAGTCTAAGGACGGTATAAATAATAAGTCCATTGGTGGTAAGAAGTGAAAACCTGCAATGCCTGCAAAAGTTCTATGCTACTTTCCTTTAAAAACCATGACTGCAAAGAATGTTTATGTCTTCTAAGACTGCTGCTGATATGAAATGGCATGTTGTAGATGATAACAAAGATAGCCTATTGAGACATTCGAGGAATTTTGAGATGTGGAAGAAATTTGATTCAATACACCCTCAATTTACTTCCGATCCATGAAATGTTCACCTTGGTTTAGCCACAGATGGTTTCAATTCCTTTGGAAATTTGAGTACTAGTTACAGTATTTGGCCAGTGATCCTTGTTCCATACAACACCCACCCTGGAAGTGTATGCAACAAACTTCATTTATCCTTTCAATGATCATTCCAGGTAAGCGAATGCCTGAGAATGATATAGATGTTTACTTACAATCTTTAATAGAAGAGTTGAAGGAGTTATGGATTAATGGTATAGAAACATACAATGTTTTAAAGATGAATTGTTCAAATTGAGAGCTGCACTGGTCTGGACAATTAGTGATTTTTCTGGGTATGATACACTGTCTGGTTGGAACACTTATATTGGGTTAGTTTGTCCCTCATGTAACTTTGACTCAATTAAATGTCATTTGACACATCTTAAAAAATGGTGTTTTATGGGCCATCATCGTTTTCTTAATCCAGGACATAAATTTAGATTAGACTGATGTCGATTTGATGGCAAAATAGAGAAAAAGAGTCCTCCAGTAACATTGTCTGGCACAAAGATTTCGAAACAATTTGAGAATGTTGATGTGACATTTGGTAAAAGACTGGAAGCTGAAGAACGAAGACAAAGACCTCATTCTAGTATTGATGGAGATGGTGATTCAAATCAATAGAGAAAGAAAAGCTTTTTTTTTCAACTTCCTTATTAGGAGTACAACTTATTGCGTCACAATCTTGAAGTGATGCATATTAAAAAAAACATGTGATAATGTGATCTACACTTTGCTAAATGAATCAGGGAAGACTAAAGATCATCTTAATGCTCGAAAAGACTTATAAGCATGGGGTATAAGAGATGATCTTTGGCCAGATGAAAGAGGAAATTACCCTCTAGCTCTGTTTACAATGACTAATGCTAAAAAAGATATATTTCTCAAGACTTTGAAAAATATGACCGTGCCAAACGGTTACTCAAGCAACATTTCAAGGTGTGTTGATATGAAGCAGCGTAAGCTCATTGGATTGAAAAGTCATGACTCCCATGTGCTAATGGGTTAGCTATTGAGGAATGCTTTGCCTAGCCAAGTGGCTGCAGCTTTAGTTGATCTATGCTCATTTTTTTGACAACTCTATAGTAAAGTGTTAAATGCGTTGGACTTGGATAAGTTGCAAGATTAAGTCGTACTCACTTTGTGTACTTGGAAATGTTATTTCCTCCATCATTGTTTACAGTCATGGTTCATTTGATTGTCCATCTAATTAAGGTAGCCAAGTCATGGTTCATTTGATTGTCCATCTAATTAAGGTAGCCAAGCTTGGGGGTCTAGTTCATTATAGATGGATGTATCCTATAGAGAGGTAAATACATGAAGTTAGATGTACTATTTGTCATTAATTTTCTTATTATCCAAAATGCACACAAGTGCATTAATTCTTGTATGTCTGTTGAAATATTAGGTACTTAGGACAATTGAAGTTGTATATATATAATAGGGCACAACCAGAAGGCTCTATAGTTGAATGTTACCTAGTTCAAGAGCTTCTTACTTTTTGCTCAAGGTATTTAGACAACATTGAGACAAGATGGAATCAACCTTGACGTGTTGATGATGAACCTAATGCATCTTTTCAGTCTTTGGAAGGAGATGCACTATTTTCCCAAATAGGAAAACTAGTCGG
This sequence comes from Castanospermum australe, assembly GCA_019955255.1. Taxonomy (NCBI): domain Eukaryota; kingdom Viridiplantae; phylum Streptophyta; class Magnoliopsida; order Fabales; family Fabaceae; genus Castanospermum; species Castanospermum australe. Next base: position 121,434 of record NSJW01000253.1, on the reverse strand, counting down.
GGGATCTTCATATTTCAACCTAACATATGTTGAGAAACTACAAGCACATCGACATGTGTTGACCAATTGTAAACCAATTGACTGTTTTCTTCAGTAAGTAAATTACAACACTTAACCCAAAATTATTTTTCAGTCCATGATCATATATTTCATTGTTCTAAAAACTAATATAATAAACATATATAGGGAATTTAGAAACTATATCACCAGAAAGTTAAGGAACCGTATAAGGAATACTATAGAGATTGACAAGAAGGTTCATAGAGAATTGGTTGAATGGTTTAGAGGCCGTGTAAGTATATAAGAAAATAGTGATACTTGCATTTGTTCATAGTGAACATATGATTAACAATTATTGGATAATTCCAGATTTTGAATGATGTAAATGAATCTCATTTAGATGATATGAAATTTCTTGCTTGTGGTCCAATTAATCAAGCTAGAAGATTCAGTGCATATAATGTTAATGGATTCAAATTTCAAACTATAGAGCGAGATGAAGGGTTGAAGACTCAAAAATAGTAGGGTGTTTGGTATATTTGGAACAAGAAGTTATGCAAGCTCTAGTGATAACCATATGAGGTTTAGAGGTGTGCCTTATTATGGAAGATTGGTAGATATCATTGAGCTCAATTACCATGGTCGATTCATGGTTAAGTTGTTCAAATGTCAATAGGCTAATACAACTAATCTTAGAGGAATGACAAAAGACAATTTGGGATTTACAAAGATAAATTTCTCATGATTAATACACACTGGTGAACATGAAGATGATGAGCCAATGAAGATGATGAGCCATATATTTAAGCTTCAAAGGCTCAAATGGTCCATTATGTAGAGGATGGGGCGAAAAAGGATTGGTATATACCTATGCATTTAAAACCAAGAGATTTGTTTAACAAGGGCGAAGATGGGGAGGGATTATATGAGACTGAATCTTTTGAACAACAAGACCTATGCAGATTTTTCCAGATGAAGATATAAATTTGCCATTATAAAGAAATGATGTAGATGATGAACATACCATAGTAACTAATGATGATGATGTTACCAATTGTAAACATTTCTATGATATTGTAAAATGCATGAATTGCCAAACTTATGGTTGATATTCTATTGGATATGCACTTGGTTTGTTTTCATATTTAGTGTGCTCAATTTTAGTGGATATAGCAATGTGAACTATTTTTAATGTGTTTCATATTTTATTAAACTCAATCATATGATAAATGTTATGATGTTTTTAAATAGTTGCAGCCATGCCAAGGACAAAGCGTAATAGATGTATGAGAACTTCTCGATAAGTTTCTGAGGCTGGCTCATCCATCCTGTTTATTCCCTTGGCTAGCCCAACCACTCAGACTGCTCCTGAAGCTAGTCCATTGACTCAGACTACTCCAGAGCATAGTCTACCCATTGAGGCTAAACCTGAGATTGCTCCTAAGGCTGCTCCTGAGGCTACTGCATCCACTAATCCCACAGTTAGAAATAAGAGAAAGTCCACAAAATACTGGACTGTAGATGTCATAAGTATGTGAGCAACCTTAACGCTTTGAGAATTGTTCTTTCTTTTTGATCTAACATTTTTCAATTTTAAATGATAGATGAGGAGGATGGTTTAACACAACAGGCCCATATGATAATCCATGATCTATGGGTTCTCCGCATGGGAAAGAAGGTGAAGTTGCCATTAAATAGAGCAAGCCAACCAATAAAGGAAGCAGGTGGTCTTCTTGGTGGATTTATGGAAAGTGTTGGGAATGATTTTGTATCATTCCCTATTTGTTATGAAAAAGTGGCCTAAGGTTCCAAGCTCATATAAAGAGGAAGTGTATAACAACACAATGAAAGTTTGTGTTATGTCTTTATATTTATATAATTTAATGTCATTTGTTACTTTTACTTGTATTTTTGTTATTTAACTTTCAACTTATTGATATTGAAGGCCAAATTTAATGTTGATGATGGTCTCATAAAGGACTATATACTGATGAATATCAGAAAAAACAAAGGGATAATCAGATAAAGTTATTCAATGAGTTTTATGATCCATCCATTACTCTAGAGGCAAACATTGATAATAACCCTCTCGACATTCCTTGTGATTAGTGGGCAACATTTCTTCATTACTGGTTAAAAGACAAAACCACGGTAATATAATATATAAAAAATACTCCTTTACATGAATGATATATGCTAAATCTGATTTCTTTTCATGAGATAGAAAATATGCAGAATTAATGTTTAGAATCAGAAGAAATTGACTGTCCCACACACACGGGTGGATCAAAAAATCTAGCTAGAAGAAAGGATGAGATGGTAATATTTTTTTAATTACATATAGTCCTCAAAAAATCTAGCTAGAAGAAAGGATGAGATGGTAATATTTTTTTAATTACATATAGTCCTATTTGTTTGTTGAATTGTCTAAAACTTGTTGAATTTTCTAACATTTTTAGGAGATGGATAGTGGACACAAACTAGGTAAAGGAGCTTTTATAAAGCTACACGTACAAAGAAAGATGGCACACCTATCAATGATGATGCTAGGGTGTTTATTGTAAGTATCAAATGAATAAAATTGTCTTCAATGTACACCTACCACACATTTATTTAATCGCATTATTTGTATGTTACATACAAGAAAAGATTCAAGCAATAGAGAGTGAAAAGAATTTTTCATAGGTGGTTTCAGCTGAAGATTCCCTTGGTAGGTTGTTAGGGAAAGAACACCTAGGGAGAGTCCGAGGTATGGGCTTAGGGCCTTCTCCATCCATGGTCTTTGGTTTGACCACTCACAGGTTGAAGGGGATTTCATTGCCTTATATTGCTGAAGGAGTCTTGGCTTAAGAAGTAAGTTCGTTGCATGTAGAGGTGCAAACAAATGTTCAGATGATCAAAGATTTACATGAGGAATTGCAAACCAACAATGAGAGATGCACAATTTGGAAGCTCAAATGGCTTATTTGCTTGAAACTTTGTGGGTCAAGTTCCAGCTGACATTGCAAATGTAGTTGGTTCACAGGTATTCATTCATAAAATATTATTAACATTTTTTTAGGATAGATAATAGGAAATAGTGATAATCAAATATTCAAAGTGTACAAAAGAAAGGTAAGTTATTAATACTAAGTTAAAAGGAAAAGTGTAACTCAATGATTTTTTTGCTACTGTCAATAAGTTATATTTTCTTTATTGATTGGGTATTATCTATTTCAGGTTCCTGATCAAGCAAGTGGTGAGACTTCACCATCGAGGGCTGCAAGGCACTCTTCATAATCGAGCAATGATCCTTAGGTTATATATGGACAACATTTTGTTTATGGGATATGGACAATTTTTAGTTCATGGGTAGGACGTAGTTTTTAAGATTATCATATAAACTTGTGAATGTTAGGACATTTGGCACTGGTAATAGCATGATTTTATTATTTTGCTACTTGGTTTAGTACAATTTGTTTATGGTACTTAATTTAGTACAATGTAATTTATTGGCATATTAAAATATCATTTTGGTATTTGAAGTATTGGGAGAGTATCCCTAAATATTAATTAGTATTGAATGTTATTTTTGAATAGGCTGAGATTGTATCCTTAAAAATACATATTGTTGAATGCTGTTTCTGAACTAGTTGAGTCTTAATTGTAAAAAAGGATGAAATCCAGAAAGCAATTGCAGTTTAAACATAAAATTATCAAATAATGGCGGTTACAAACTGCCATGAACTTACTCATTTAAAATTCAAAAAGCTTCTCTTGGCGGTTAGAAATCGTTGTGATAAAATTCATGATATTTTTGGCTTTGGTTATTTGTGGCAGTTTAAATCGCCGTGACATTACTACAATATTTGTTTTTTCATTAGCAGCGGCTTATGCAAAGTTATATTATGTTTTTTTTTCTAAATATGGCTTTTGGCAGTGGTTATAACTACCAAAGAAATAATATTTTATTTTTTATATTAAATAGTGGCAGTTTACGAACCGCCGCAACTTTATTTGGGTTATTTTATATTCTGATTATTAGGGCAGTTTAAATAGCTGTGCAGTTATTTGCATTTTTTTTATCACTTGGTGGCGATTCATTAACTGCCACTATTTGACACCAACGATCAAATGCAATAGATGCTCGTATCGGTGTATAGAGCGTCAGTTTTATAACTGCCGCCAAATTGGTTTTGGTGGCAGTTTAAACTGCCGCGAAATTACTTTTGAACCGCCACGAATTGCCAAATTTTTTGTTGTGTCATTAATAGGCTACCAACTCTTGTTCTAAGCTACAAATCACCACTAGAGGTCCTTTTCCATAAAACTCTTGACTACACATTCCTAAAGACATTTGGATGTGCATGCTACCCTTATCTAAGGCCATACAACAAACATAAAGTTCAATTTTGTTAAGAACAATGTGTTTTCCTAGGTTACAGCTTTTAGCACAAAGGTTACAAGTGTTTATCATCAAACGAAAAAATCTACATTACTAGATATGAGATTTTTGATGAACTTGTTTTTCCATTCAAGATTAATCCTCAAAAGTTCTTGTCTAAGCAGTCATGTCCTACTCCTCTTGTGCCTACCTATGTTCCTTCTATACCATTAGTTACATTAGCATCAAGTGTGTATGTTCAGAGTGCTAACTCTCAAACAAGTATTGTTCCTGCATTATCTGTTCAAGTCACACACGACACTGGTGTTATATCTGACATTGTAAATATAGTTATTTATACTGACAAAGGTAATAATGATGATGTTTTTGATGCTAATCCTGCTCCATAAGGTTTTATCATAATGTAGGTCACCAATACACATGCTATGCTTACTAGAGCAAAACGAGACATTTATAAACCAAAGGTATATACTACTGCAGTAAAACCACATTCATTTATTGATGCTTTGTCAAAAATTGAGTGGAAAACAACCATGGAGTCAGAATATGCTGCTTTAGTGAAAAATGAAACGTGGTCATTAGTTCCTCTTCCAGGTGACAGAAAAGCAATAGGGTGTAAAAGGGTTTTCAAATTAAAGCAGAATCCAGATGGCTCAATCCTGAGACATAAGGCAAGGCTGGTAGCAAAAGGTTTTCATCAAGAAGAAGGGTTTGACTTCTTTGAAACCTTTAGTCTAGTGGTGAAAGCCCCTTCTGTTGGGGTTGTACTCACTCTTGCACTGTCTAAAGATTGGCCAATTCATCAAATTGGTGTTAACAATGGCTTCCTCAATGGAGAACTCTATGAGAAAGTGTATATGCAACAGCCCGAAGGTTTCATACACGAGGCAATCACTTAGTGTGTAAATTAAAGAAGGCACTATATAGTCTGAAACAAGCTCTAAGAGCTTAGTTTGAGAAATTGAGCATAACTCTACAAAAACTTGGTTTCAAATCAACTAGATATGACTCCTCTTTTTACAATATTCACTTCACATTCAACATTCATTGTTATCGTCTATGTTGATGACATATTGATAGCAGGAAGTTCAAGTTCAGAGATTACTAGTCTGATTTCAGCACTTAACTCTGCTTTTGTGTTGAAAGATTTAGGAAGTTTAAGCTATTTTCTAGGCATCCAAACTACAAATACTATTGATGGAGGTTTACATTTATCACAGCATAAGTATAGATCAGACTTTCTCACTAAAGCAAACATGGTTGCAGCTAAACCGATGAAGACACCAATGATATCGGGACAGAAACTAACTCAACATAGCGGTGAACCAGTAGCAGATCCCAAGCTATATAGATCAATTGTAGGAGGATTGCAGTATGCTACAATTATTAGACCAGATATTGCTTACTATATGAATAAAGTAAGCTAGTTTATGCACCAACCTAAGGAAGATCACTGGTGAGCAGTTAATAGGATTTTAAGGTTCTTGAAGGGAATAATTGACTGGCATTCATTTCAGGAAATCAGAAAGTTTGGATATCATGGGGTTTTGTGATGTGGACTGGGGTTTAGACCCTGATCATCACAAGTCCACAAATGGTATATGTGTTTATCTAGGACAAAACTTGATCTCATGGTCCTCCAAAAAGCAACAAGTGGTGTCTCAGTCTAGCATAGAAGTTGAATACGTAGTCTTGCAGCACTTGTAGCAGAGATATCTTGGTTCTAATCCTATTTTACATTGTAGAACAAAGCATTTTGAACTTGATCTTTTTTTCATTAGAGACAAGGTTGTCCAAAAGCATATTGCAGTGTTTCATATTCCTTCACAGGATCATGTTATAGCACCCTAACTAAAGTTGTTTCAAGTGCTCAGTTTCAGCTATTCAGAAGCAAACTCAGAGTTAAATGTCTTCAGCCTCTGAGTTTGAGGGGGGATGTAAAGCGATAACTAATCTGTTAGAGTTAGTTAGTAGGTTCTGTTATTTAGTTCAATAACTCTGTAGTATAAATTTGTTAGTATTGTCTCATTACTACAACATTTATTCATTTATCAATACAGATCATTTCCTCTCTGCCTTCTCTCCCTACCTTCTCTCCCTACCTTCTGTTGATTGCTATGATACCTTTAATCACCTACACAATTCTTCCTATATGCACTCCCATAGAGAGATGACGTTGACATATTAAAGACCTATTCACGTAAATTCTACGTAAGAGATTTGGTTTCTATACTTTGACATATAAAGCACCTATTCACTTAAATTCTTTGTAAGAGATTTGGTTTCTAGATTTTAAGATTAGTTTACATATACAATTTGTTAGACATATTGAAGCTAAAAATATAAAGATGCTTATAATTGAGCTAATTTTTGTAAGCTAATTACAAGAGCATTTACTAACATAATTATTGAATTTTCAAACTTGATTTACAACTAATATAAGATGAACATAAGCATAAATTAAAAGTGATCAAGATGTACTGTTTTATTTATATTTAAAAATCATATTTAAGTAGATACCACATCCCTTTTCCTTTATATGACTCCAAAAAAAAAAAACAATTGAGCACTAGGGAATTTGAATTGTAACTATAATACACAGGATGGCATCATACTATTTAAGAGTTAAATACACATTAATAATAACACTTGAGAATGATTTGTGAATTGCTTAAGGAAAAATCCTTAGCAGATGTATATTTATATACATAGGTCAGCTATTACAATCCCTAAATCAAAGGTTACAATCCCTAAGTCAAAGGCAACAAATCAGAAATACAATCAAATCATATCCTACAAATCCTAATTACTAATAACAACAGATTATGCAAATCAGATAATATCAACAGAATATCAACACTCCCCCTCAAGCTGGTGCATATATGTCATGTGCATCAAGCTTGTTACATATATATATGTTACCCTCGGGCCCCGAAGAGACTTGGTGAAAATATCAGCTAGTTGATCAATAAAATTCACAAATGAGGTAGTTATTTCTCCGGAGAGGATCTTTTCACGAATAAAATGGCAATCAATTTCTATATGTTTAGTTCGCTCATGAAAGACTGGGTTCGAGGCAATGTGCATGGCTGCTTGATTATCACAAATGAGTTTCATTGGCTTTATTTTTGCAAAACTTTAATTTTTGAATCAGTTGTTTCAACTATATAAGTTCACATGTAGTGAGTGCCATGACTCGATATTATGCTTCTGCACTTGATCTAGCAACTACATTCTGCTTTTTACTTTTCCATGAGACGAGATTGCCTCCAATGGAACACAGTACCCAGAAGTCGACCGTCTGTCACTAGGAGATCCTGCCCAATCTGCATCTGTATATGCAACAATGTCTGTATGGCCTCTATTCTCATAGATCAACCCCTTTCCAGGAGAACTTTTAATATATCTCAAATTCGAATTACTGCATCCCAATGGTTGTCACAGGGAGAGTTAAGAAATTGACTCACAACACTAACTGCAAAAGATATATCTGGTCTAGTTATGGTGAGATAGTTTAATTTTTTTCCACCAGTCTTCGATACCTTCCCGGGTCTGAATAAGGCTCCCCCTGATCCGGTAGAAGTTTAACATTTGGATCCATAGGAGTATCAATTGGCTTACAATCTAGCATTCCAGTTTCTTCTAAAATATCAAGAGCATACTTCCTCTGAGAGATAGCAATGCCTGTTTTTGATTGAGCCACTTCAATCCCGAGGAGGTACCGCAATCGGCCCAAGTCCTTAGTTTGGAAGTGTTGAAACAGGTGTTGTTTTAGGCCCCTGATGCCATCATGATCATCTCCTATAATGACAATATCATCTATATAAACCATAAGATAGATGCATTGATTAGAAGATGACTGTTTATAGAACACAGAATGATCTGCTTCACTACGAACCATGCCAAATTCTTGTATGACTTTACTAAATCTTCCGAACCATGCCCGTGGAGATTGTTTTAAGGCCATATAGAGATTTGTGTAACCTGCAGACAAGACTCGACTCCCCCTGAACAACAAACCCAGGTGGTTGCTCCATACAAACTTCCTCCTCCAGGTTACTATGTAGAAATGCATTCTTGATATCCAATTGATAGAGAGGCCAATGGTTCATGGCAGCCATCGATAAGAATAGACAAACAGAAGCCATTTTAGCAACAGGAAGAGAATGTATCTCCATAATCAAGGCCAAATATTTGAGTATAGCCCTTAGCCACAAGGCATGCTTTTCAAACGGTCCACCTGTTCATCAGGGCCCACCTTGACAGTAAAGACCCATCGACAACCAACTACAGATTTCCCGGGAAGGGAAGGAACAAGAGCCCATGTATGATTGGAATCCAAAGCTGCCATCTCGTCAATCATGGCCTGACGCCATCCTGGATGGGAAAGTGCTTTCTGGATAGTTTTAGGAATGGAAATGGACGACAAGGCAGAGACAAATGTATAATGGGATGAAGATAAACGATGATAGCTCAGGAAATTATAAATAGGATGAGGATTACGAGTAGAACGCATACCTTTACGAAGTGCAATGGGCAAGTCAAGAGAAGCTTCAGATAGGCCCGGAGCAGGTGGAGACGCTGGAGCAGGAGATGAATCGCCTGAGTTTGGGGTGAGAATAGCCTCTGGAATCACAGGACGAGGTCGACGCTGAAAAGTGATAAACGGTTGTGGTGAAGGATGTGCCTGCGGACTAGGAGGTGCGGGCACCTGTGAAACTGGAGGATTAGAAATAGGCAAATTAAGACAGGGAATTGGTAGGAGCTGAGAGATAGAGTTAGGCTCGACTAGTGAGGTGAAGTAAGGAGTGTCCTCAAAGAAGGTTACATCTGCAGAGATGTAAAAACAATTTGTAGAAGGAGAGTAACATCGATAGCCTTTTCTGAACTCGAGAATAACCAAGGAAAATGCACTTAATAGAACGAGCAGACAATTTTATCAATACCGAGAGTAAGATCATGCACAAAACAAGTAGAACCAAAAACACGAAGGGGGACATTATAAAGATGGTCATTAGGAAACAAAAGAGAGTGGGGAACTTCATTATGTAAAATAGAGGAAGGCATGCGATTGATTAAATAACCAGCAGTAAGAACATCATCACCCCAAAATTTTAAGGGTGCATGAGCATGCAATAAAAGAGTTCGAGTAGTCTCAATAATATGACGATGTTTTCTTTTGGCTATGCCATTTTGTTGTGGAGTGTGCTGACAAGTTGACTGATGAAGCATGCCATGAGATGCCATAAAGGAATTGAAAGGAACAGAAAAATATTATTTTGCATTATCACTGCACAATATGCGAATAGAGTGCCTAAACTGGGTTTGAATTTCATTGCAAAAATTTTGAAAGATAGTGAATAACTCTGAACGATCTTTCATCAAAAATATCCAAGTACATCTAGAAAAATCATCAATGAAAGTAACAAAGTACCTATACCCTAGAATAGAAATGACACGACTAGGACCCCAAACATCAGTATGAACAATATCAAAAGGTGACTTTGCTCGATTATTGATTTTGCTTGGAAAGGATGCACGGACATGTTTTCTAAGCTGACACGAGTCATACTCTAAAGACTGCAAATGAGAGAGATGAGGAACCATCTTCTTTAGCTTATTTAGACTTGGATGACCCAGACGAAGATGAAGGAGACTAGGAGACTCGGTGGCAGTACATATGGTAGAGGATGGAGGCTGGAGATAATAAAGTCCACGCGATTCAGATCCTGCGCCAATCGTCTGTCCCATACTCTGGTCCTGGATGAGAAAAGAGTCAGCAGTGAAGGTTATAGAGCAGTTAAGAGTACGAGTCAGTTGACTAATAGAAATTAAATTAAAGGGGAAGCCAGGAATAAGCATAACAGAATTCAAAGGTAAAGATGGAAGAGGTGTAGCTTGACCAATGCCGGTAGCTATAGTCTTAAAACCATCAGCGAGAGTAATGTGGTGTGGTGTCTTGGGAGATGATAATTTTGATAAAAGAGAAAGGATTTCCAGTTATGTGATCGGAAGCACCAGAATCCAAAATCCAGGATCCAACAGACGAAGAATGAGAGAGGCAAACTATAGAATTACCAGTATGAGTTAAAGTGGCCGAAGATGAAGCTTGTTGGGCTGCTTTGAGTTGAAGATACTCCTTATACTCATTGTCTGATAGTATGTTCTGGTTATCAGTCCCTGATTCAGTCTTATTCTCAATATCAGCCGACTGAGATTGTGCCACATTAGCAGATTTTTCAGGGAAACCATGCAAGGAATAGCAACGGTCTTGAGTATGGCCCAAGTGTTTACAATAGGAACATTGAGGATGACCACCAGAACCACGGCCACCTCTACCACGACCACGACCACGACCGCGACTTTCACAGTTTGCAGAAACAAAAGCGGAAGACTCTGAACCTGTTTGGGAACCAATTCCAGACGCTGCATCTGGAGAAGGAACTCGCAACAATCGATTAATGAGATCCTCCACGGTAGGAAATATTTGCATTTGTCAGGATTTGATTCTGAACAGATTTAAAATCTTTATGAAGACCATGGAGAAAAAAAAACCATATACATGTTATCAAGCTTATCTAACATCTGCTGGAGGTTGTCACTGGTCAGTATCAACTTGATTTCTTCAATCGTGGACTGTGCTTTGTTCAGATATGAAGGCAGGTCATGATCTGTCATGTGGAGCGTTGCTAGATTATGAATAGAATCGTACAAACGTTGGACATCATTAGAGTAGATGCTTCGAGCCTTCTTTTCCATATGTCATGACAAGTTTTATAGGGGCGAAAATGTACTAACACTTTTGAGATCAATGGACTGCCAAAGTAAGGATACCAACTGATAGTCAGTCTTCTTCCATTGGTCCCTCTCATCAGCAGGGATGTCCTCCGCCTTCTTAGTCAGATGCTCAGAGAGTCCCTGACCTAAAAACCAAATATCAACAGCAGCATACCAGTCTAAATAGTTCTTACCATTGAGTTTTTTCTGACGTTATGGTGGGGCTGCTAGAAAAAGAAAAAGAAACAAGGGCCCTTTTTGAGGATTCAGAGGTGACACATGACAAATCAGATGCAGAAGCCATGACCCCAGAACAAAACTAGGTGGCATCGACGAGCTGAACAAAAACGGCGGCGAGACGATCGGAGATTTGAGAATGGCGCGTGGCTTACACGCGCTGACAGAAGATGGCACAATCTGAACTTCTGACCCCCAGAATAGAACCAGGGGGCGCCAACGAGACGAACGGGACCGGCAACTATGTGAACGGATGTCGGGAATTAGGCGCGTGAGCTACACGTGCCGGCAGCTGTGGAGGCGTGTACGGGCGCGTGAATCGAGATCCGGTGACGGTGCTCAAGGATCTAGCTGGTCGGAGGTTTCTGAGATGGCCAGTACACTGTTTTGGTTGATCGTGGTGAAACAGTGGTTCCGACTTGGTTGAACAGTGGTGGAGCAGAAGCAGATCGGAACGCTGGCGGGTTCCGACTTAGTTGAACAGTGGCGGAACAGAAGCATATCAGAACAGTGGCAGAACAGAAGCAGATTGGAGCAGCGGCAGAACAGAAGCAGATCGGAACAATGGCAGAACAGAAGCAGATCGGAACAGTGGCAAAAACGATGGAACAATACACTGGCCGGTACACAATACAGTATACTGACTGCAGGAGAAGAAGACAATGTTCCTGCCTTGACAGTGGCGGAACAGTGATTGAACAAGGTCGGTTTCGACTTGAAACGCAGACCTAGAGAGACTAAGCAGAGACAGGACCGAGCCTGCTCTGATACCAACTTGAGAATGATTTGTGAATTGCTTAAGGAAAAATCCTTAGCAGATGTATATTTATATACGTAGGTTAGCCAATTACAATTCCTAAATCAAAGGCAACAAATCAGAAATACAATCAAATCATATCCTACAAATCTTAATTACTAATAACAACAGATTATGCAAATCAGATAATATCAACAGAATATCAACAATAACAATTGCTAATCAACATATGACATCTTAACATTACTAATGACTTTTATATAACACTCTAATTCTAGTACATAAACCCAAATGTACTCGATCTCGATCACGATCTGTGCTACTTGAGGCATTATGGTGATGTCTCTGAAAACACCATGAAATTTTTTAAAAAAATGAAAATAAAATTCTCAATAGAAAAATTAAGCAAGAAAATAAAATTGACCACGGTCAGCTGTGTCAGGCTACAAAAAAATCTAATATTAAAACAAATACATATAAGGATAATAAGCTAATGAAACATTAATTCTAACTCTCTCCTTTGAGAGTTATAATTTAGCACCAACCTTTGTGTGCCATGTAACATCCCCTCATATATATATATATATATATATATATATATATATATACACACACATATATGTATATATTATACATATATGTATACTATATATATATATATATATATATATATGTATACATATCTATACATATATATATATACACACATATATATATATATATATATATATAATATATAATATATATATATATATGTATACATATATGTATATACAGCCAATTCCCTTATGTTTCCCTCAGCTGCTTTCTATGTGGTTTTTTTTGTGAGCATGTGAATATGCGAGAGAATTTTATAGGAGTTCCATGCATTAAATGGGCTGCATTACGTGGGGTGTAATGCTGTATTACGGTGGCAGTGCTAAGTGAGTAATCAAATTTTGGGTAGTCATTAGTGGCAAGTTTTTAGGTGATGGTTTATCTGCCAATTGAGCCTGGTTACTGTGGCATCAAACTACATTCACTGTGTGAATTTGCAGTGGCAGTTATTGGAGTTTGTGGTGTTAAATCATGAAGCCTTAGTGGCTGTGGCTTGAGGGAGAGGTGTTCATGATTAGCATGGTTTATATCTTAGATAAAAATTTATCTGAATCAATTTAAGAAAAGAGAATAAGAAAGGTGAGAGCTTTTGGAGGACGGATTCATTTTTGAGAAAAAGAGAAAAATAAATTTAGAGAGAAAAAAGAGTATTCCCCCGATTTTCTTCCATCTTGTTTCGGCTCCCACCTTCCACCACTTTGCTTGCCACCATATTTTCATTCTTGAAATCTAATTGGAACTCCCTCTTGGTTGGAATGTCAGGTTCTATCTCATCTCATGTTCTCTTTCTATGTAATGGAATTGTTCTTTGTTTCTTTTAATTTTTGGTTGTCCATCTTAACTTTTTTTGTATTTGAGTGGAAGGAGAAAGTATTAGAAGAAAAGATAAGAAAGAAAAGAAAAAAGAGAGAGGAGAGGTAGAGCTATGGCTTGAGGAAGAGGAAGTTAAGGAAGAAGAAAAGAAAAGAACTATGTGCAGGTGAGGGGTTGTTAGAAGAGATAGGAGAGAAAATTTTAAGGAAAAAAAAAAGAAAAAAGAAGAATGGAGAGATATAGGGTCACGATCAAATAGAAGAAAGAAACCTCACCAAAAAAAAGAGAGGGAATAAATTGGGAAATGAAGAAAGAGAGATATGTGTAGTTGTTTAGTTAGATAAGAGAGAGAAAATAATTATAAAAAAATAAAACAAGGAGAAGGAGAGGGTGGTAGTACCATAGTGGAGAGAAAATAATGAAGAAAAGAATCAGGATATAGGGGTTTGATGTGAAAAGAGATGAATAAGTAAAAAGATAAAAATAAATAAATAAATAAGATAGTAGGAGAAAAGTGTTGACCGTGAGTTAGAGAGGAGAAAGAATAAAGATAAGAGGGGAGATAAGATGAGAGATAGGTGTTAGGGTTTTTTTTTTTAGAAAAATATATTAAAATAATGAAGGAAAAGAGTGTTAGGGTGGGAGGCGGTGAAGAGAGATAGGAGGAGAAAAGAGATAGAAGAGAGAGAAGAGAAGAGATGAGATGATAGATGGTGGCTTCTATCCTATCCCCAGTGGACAAAAGGTGTAAAACTTACCCCTCCCCCTTGAATTGTTTTGCGATTATATTACAACTATATGTAAGGGAGATTGTAAGTTCTTAAACCCCTTTGAATAAACTCTTTCTATTTGGTTTTGATGATTGACAAATTATGTTAAAATATTGAGTTATTACTTTAATATTTTTTGAGTGGATTAACGTGTTCTTATGAGTTTTCTTCTAAGCTTTGATATGCACACCTTGAGAATACATATGAGAAAGATCATAAGATGATTGGAAGATCACCAAAACTTGATAAGAATAGTCAGTGTTGACTTAAGAAAGTTGATCAAAGAACCCAGCATCCATGACTTGTGAAAGGTCGAGCCAACTCTTGAAAAAGCTTGGAGATCTCTTGAAGACAAGATTAGAAGACTAAAAAATGATTAAGAGCGAGATTTCTCTTCAATCCTATCAAGGCAACATCAATCAAGTAAAGAGAAATCAAGTTAAGAAGAGTCATGACTCGAGATAGTTAGTTGAAAAAGTTGCAGGAGTTGAAGTTGAGAAGAGTCACGAAGAAGTTTCTCAAGTTACTAAAGGACTGACCGTACTTTTGTGTTAAGTCATTTAAAAAGAGCTGTCACAACGGCTAGTGCTTGTCCAGTTAGATTAAAAGAAAGCAACTTAATGACTAAGTTAAACGAGAATGAAAAAGCTAGAGATATTTTCAAACTTTGAAACTTTAAAGAGTGCTTGGAGTCACTCAAACATTGCGTAGGCCTTTTGGATCGCAAAAGCTTTACTAAGTTTGACTGTTTGCCCACAAAGTTAAATATAGATTAAAAGAAAGCAAATTTAATTACTAAGACAAGAAAAAGAAGCTAAAGATATTTTCAAACCTTGAAGCTTTAAGGAGTGATGGGGGCACTCAAACATTGCCTAGGTCCATTTGCATTCACAAAAACTTTGCTAAGTTAGACCACTTCTCTAGACCATCAAGTTAAAGATAGATAAAAAAGAAGCAAACTTAATGACTAAGTTAAGACTGAGAATGAAGAAGTTAGAAAATATTTTCAAACCTTGAAGCCATTAAAGAGTGATTAGGGTCACTCCAACATTGCGTAGGCTTTTGGAATCACAAAAATATTACTAAGTTTGACCATTTGAACATAAAGTCAAAAAAATATCAAAAGGAAGGTAAACATAACAACTTAAGTTAGACAAGAAAAATGAAGAGGCTAGAGATATTTTCAAATGTTGATGCTTTAAGGAGTGATTGGGGTTACTCAAACATTGCCATAGGCCATTCTGATCACAAAAAGTTTACCAAGTTTGACTATTTGAACAAAGTCAAAGATACATCAAAAGGAGGCAAACATAACATCTAAGTTAGACGAGAACAAAGAAGGTAGAGATATTTTCAAACCTTAAAGCTTTAAGGAGTGATTAGGGTCACTCTAACATTTCCTAGGCCTTTCGGATCACAAAATATATTGCTAAGTTTGACCATTTGACCATTAAGTCAATGATAAAACAAAAGGAAGCAAGTTTAACCACTAAGTAAGATGTGAACGAAGAAACTGGAGATATTTTCAATCCAAGAATTTTTAAGGAGTGATTGGAGTCACTCAAACATTGCCTAGGCCTTTTGGATCACAAAAATTTTGCTAAGTTTGACCATTTGACCATACAATCAAAGATCAAAAGGAAGCAAACTTAAGGTCTAAGTTAGACGGGAAGGAGGAAGGTAGAGATATTTTCAAACCATGAAGCTTTAAGGAGTGATTACGGTCACTTAAACATTGCCTAGACAATTCGGTTCACAAAAACTTTGCTAGGTTTGACCACTTCTCCATAAAATCAAATATAGATCGAAAGGAAGCAAGCTTAACGACAAAGAAAGACTAGAATGGAGAAGTTAGAGATTTTTTCAAACCTTGATGCTTTATGGAGTGATTAGGGTCACTCCAACATTGCCTAGGCCTTCCGGATCACAAAAATATTGCTAAGTTTGACCTTTTGACCATTAAGTCAAAGATAGATCAAAAGGAAGCAAACTTAACCATTAAGTTAAACGAGAACAAATAAGCTAGAGATATTTTAAACCTTGAAGCTTTAAGGAGTGATTAAGGTCACTCAAACATTGCTTAGACCATTCAGATCATAAAAAACTTTGCTAAGTTTAACTATTTAACCATAAAGTTAAAGATAGATCAAAAGAATGCAAACTTAACGTCTAAGTTAGACAAGAACAAAGAAGCTAGAGATATTTTCAAACTTAGAATCTTTAAGGAGTGATTGAGGTCACTCAAACATTGCCTTAGCCTTTTGGATTATAAAAACTTCACAAAGTTTGACCATTTGACCTCATAGTCAAAGATAAATCGAAAGGAACAAACTTACCATGTAAGTTAGACGAGAACGAAGAAGATAGACATATTTTCAAACGTTGATGCTTGAAGGAGTGGTTGGGGTCACTCAAACATTTCCTAGGCCATTCGGCTCACAAAACCTTTGCTAAGTTTCACCATTTGGCCATAAAGTCAAAGATATATCAAAAGGATGCAAACAAAACGTCTAGTTAGATGAGAACGAAGAAGCTTAAAATATTTTCAAACCTTGAAGCTTTGAGGAGTCATTAAGGTCAGTCAAACATTGCCTAGGCCTTTCGGATTACAAAAACATTGCTAAGTTTTTCTTTTTGACCATTAAGCCAAAGATAGATCAAAAGGAAGCAAACTTAACTACATAAAGTAAGACGAGAACGAAGAAACTAGAGATATTTTCAAACCTTGAAGCTTTAAGGAGTGATTGGGGCTACTCAAACATTACCGAGGCCTTTGGGATCACAAAAACTTTGCTAAGTTTAACCATTTGACCATAAAGTCAAAGATGAAAAAGAAGCAAACTTAAGGTCTAAGCTAGACGGGAAAGAGAAAGCTAGAAGATATTTTTAAAACCTGAAGCGTTAAGGAGTGATTGGGGTCACTCAAACATTGCCAAGGCCTTTCGAATCAGAAAAACTTTGCAGAGTTTGACCATTTCTCCATAAATTCAAAGATAGATCAAAAGGAAGCAAGCTTAAAGACTAAGTAAGACGAGAACGGAGAAGCTAGAGATATTTTTAAACCATAAGGCTTTAAAGTGTGAATGGGGTCACTCATACATTGCCAAGGCCATTCGAATCAAAAAGGTTTGCCAACTTTGACCATTTGACCATAAAATCAAATATAGATCGTAAGAAAGTAAACTTAACATGTAAGTTAGACGTGAAGGAGGAAGCTAAAGGTAATTTCAAATATTGAAACTTTACGGAGTGATTGGGGTCACTCAAACATGTGCTAGGCCAATCGGAGCACAAAAATTTTGTTAAGTTTGATCATTTGACTAGAAAGTCAAAGATAGATCAAAAGGAAGCAAATTTAACTACTAAGTAAGACCAGAATGAAGAAGATAGAGATATTTTCATACTATGAAGCTTTAAGGAGTGATTTGGGTCACTAAAACATTGCTAGGCCTTTCAGATCACAAAAACTTTGCTAAGTTTAACCATTTCTCCATAAAATCAAATATAGTTCAAAAGGAAGCAAGCTTAACCACTAAGTAAGATGAGAACGGAGAAGATATAGATATTTTAAACCATGAAGCTTTAAGGAGTGATTGGGGTCACTCAAACGTTGCTTAGGCTATTTGAATCACAAAAACTTTGCCAAGTTTGACCATTTGACCATAAAGTCAAAGATAGATCATAAGGAAGCAAACCTAACATCTAAGTTAGACAAGAGGGAGGGAGATAGAGATATTTTTAAATCTTGAAGCTTTAAGGAGTGATTAGGGTCACTCAAACATTGCCTAGGCCTTTCGGATCATAAAAATTTTGCTAAGTTTGACCATTTGACCATTAAGTCAAAGATCGGTCAAAAGGAAGCAAACTTAAGGTCTAAGTTGGATGAGAAGGAGAAAGCTAGGGATATTTTCAAACCCTGAAAGCTTTAAGGAGTGATTGGGGTCACTCAAACATTCTGTAGGCCTTTTGAATCAAAAAAACTTTGCTAAGTTTGACCATTTGGTCATATAGTCAAAGATAGATCAAAAGAAATCAAACTTAATGCCTAAGTTAGATGAAAAAGTAGAAGATAGACATATTTTCTAACGTTGATGCTTAAAGGAGTGATTGGGGTCACTCAAACATTGCCTAGGCCATTCGGCTCAGAAAAAACTTTGCATAGTTTTCCCATTTGACCATAAAGTCAAAGATAGATCAAAAGCAAGCCAACAAAAGGTCTAAGTTAGACGAGAATAAAGAAGCTAGAGATATTTTCAAACATTGAAGCTTTTTAGAGTGATTAGGGTCACTGAAACATTGCCTAAGCCTTTCAAATCACAAAAACTTTCCTAAGTTTGACCATGTGACCATAAAGTCAAAGATAGAATAGAAGGAAGCAAATCCTTAACCACTAAGTAAGACGAGAATGAATAAACTAGAGATATTTTCAAACCTTGAAGCTTTAAGGAGTGATTGGGGTCACACAAACATTGCTTAGGCCTTTCAGATCACAAAAACTATGCTAAATTTGACCATTTGACCATAAAGTGAAAGGTAGATCAAAAAGAAAGCAAATTTAAGGTGTAAGTTAGACGAGAAAGAGGAAGCTAGAGATATTTTCAAACCCTGAAGCTTTAGGGAGTGATTAGGGTTACTTAAACATTGGCTAGGCCTTTCGGATCACAAAAACTTTGCTAAGTTTGACCGTTTCACCATAAAATTAAAGATATATCAAAAGAAGCAAGCTTAACCACTAAGTAAGATGAGAACCGAGAAGCTAGAGATCTTTTTAAACCGTGATGCTTTAAGGAGTGAATGGGGTCACTTATACATTGCCTAGGCTATTTAAATCACAAAAACTTTGCTAAGTTTGATCATTTGACTATAAAGTCAAAAATATGTCATAAGGAAGCACAAACTTAACATCTAAGTTAGACAAGAAGGAGGAAGGTAGGGATATTTTTCAAAACTTAATGCTTTAAGGAGTGCTTGGTATCACACAAATATTTTCCTAAGCCTTTTGGATCACAAAAATTTTGTTAAGTTTGACAGTTGACCATAAAGTGAAAGATAGATCAAAAGTAAGGAAGCTTAACTAATAAGTAACCCGAGAACGAAGAAAAACTAGAGATATTTTCAAGTCATGAAGCATTAAGGAGTGATTGGGGTCCTCAAAAATTCCCTAGGCCACTCGGATCCCAAAAACTTTGCTAAGTTTGACCATTTGACTGCAAACTCAAAGATAGATCAAAAGGAAGCAAATTTAACCACTAAGTAAGACGAGAACAAAAAAGCTAGAGATATTTTGACACCTTGAAGCTTTAAAGAGAGATTATGGTTCACCTAAACATTGCCTAGGCCTTTTCGGTTCACTAAAACTATGCTAAGTTTGATGACTTGATCGTAAAGTCAAAGATTGAACAACAGAAAGCAAGCTTAACCACTAAGTAAGACAAGAACGAAGAAACTAGAGATATTTTTCAAACTGTGACAGCCTTAAGGAGTGATTAGGGTCACTTAAACATTGCCTAGGCCTTTTGGATCATAATAACTTTGCTATGTTTGACCATTTGATCGTAAAGTCAAAGATAGGTCAAAAGGAAGCAAACTTAAGGTTTAAGTTAGACGAGAAAGAGGAAGCTAGAAATATTTTCAAACCCTGAAGCTTTAAGCATGATTGGGGTCAGTCAAACATTGTCTAGGCCCTTTATATCCCAAAGACTTTGTGCTGGGTTTGACCATCTGACCAAAAAATCAAAGATAGATTAAAAGGAAGTAAGCTTAACTGCTACGTGAGTGAGAATGGAGAAGCTAGGGATATTTTTATGCCTTGAAGATTTAAGGAGTGATTGGGGTAATTCATACATTGCATAGGCTATTCAGATCACAAAGACATTGCTTAGTTTGACCATTTGACCATAAAGTCAAAGATAGATCATAAGGAAGCAAACTTAACATCAAAGTTAGACGAGAAGGAGGAAGTTAGAGATACTTTCAAGCCTTTAAGCTTTAGGGAGTGATTGGGGTTACTCAAACATTGCCTAGGCCATTTGGATCACAAAAACATTGCTCAGTTTGATCATTTGACCATAAAGTCAAAAGAGGTCAAAAGAATACAAGCTTAACCACTAAGTAAGGCAAGAACGAAGAAGCTAGAGATGTTTTGAATCCTTGAAGCTTTAAGGAGTGATTAGGGTCACCTAAACATTGCCTAGGACTTTCGGATCCCAAAAACATTGCTAAGTTTGACTATTTGACCATAAAGTCAAAGACAGATCAAAAGGAACCAAGCTTAACCAATAAGTAAGACAAGAACGAAGAAGCTAGAGATATTCTTAAACCTTGAAGCTTTAAGGACTTATTCGGGTCCTTCATACATTACCGAGGCCACTGAGATCACAAAAACTTCGTTAGTTTGACCATTTGATCAATAAAGTCAAGGATAGATCAGAAGGAAGCGAACTTAATATCTAAGTTAGACGAGAACGAAAAAGCTAGTGATATTTTCCAGCCTTGAAGCTTTTAAGAGTGATTGGGGTCTTTCAAACATTGCTTAGGTCTTTCGTATCAGAAAAACTTTGCTAAGTTTCACCATTTGACCATAAAGTCAAAGATAGAATAAAAAAGAAGCAAACTTAACCCCTAAGTAAGACAAGAACAAAGAAGCTAGAGATATTTTACAACCTTGAAGATTTGAGGAGTTGAGGTCACTAAAACAATGCCCAGACGACTCAGATCACAAAAACTTTGTAAAGTTTGACCATTTGACCATAAAGTTAAAGATAGATCAAAAGGAAGCAAACTTAACATCTAAGTTAGACTAAAACGAAGAAGATAGAAATATTTTCAAACCATGAAGCTATAAAGAGTGATTGGAGTCGCTCAAACACTGCCTAGGCCTTTTAGGTCACAAAAACATTTGACCATTTGACTGTAAAGTCAAAGACAGAGCAAAAGAAAGTAATCTTAACCACTAAGTAAGACGAGAACGAAGAAACTAGAGATATTTTCAAATGTTCATGCTTTAAGGAGTGATTGGAACATTGCCTAGACGATTCAGATCACAAAAACTTTGCTAAGTTGCACCATTTGAACACAAAATCAAAGATAGATCAAAAGCAACAAAACTTAACGTCTATGCTAGATGAGAAGGAAGAAACTAGAGATATTTTCAAACCTTGAAGCTTTAAGGAGTGATTAGGGTCACTCAAACATTGCCTAGGCTTTTCGCATCACAAAAACTATGCTAACTTTGACCGTTTGACCATAAAGTCAAAGATTGAACAGAAGGAAGCAAATAACCACTACGTATGATGGGAACGAAAAACTAGAGATATTTTCAAACCTTAAAGATTTAAGGAGTGATTGGGGTCACTCAAACATTGCCTATGCCTTTTGGATTGCAAAAACTTTGCTAAACTTGACCATTTGACTACAAAGTCAAAGATAAGTCATAAGGAAGCAAGCTTAACCAGTATGTAAGACAAGAACAGAGAAGCTAAAGATTTTTTTTAAACCTTGAAGCTTTAAGGAGTGATTGGGGTCCCCCATACATTTCCTAGGCTTTTCGGATCACAAAAACTGCACAGACGTTGACCTTTTGACCATAAAGTCAAAGATTGAATTGAAGGAAGCAAACATAACCGCTAAGTAAGACGAGAACAAAGAAACTAGAGATATTTTCAAACCTTGAAGCTTTAAGGAGTGATTAGTGTTACTCAAACATTACCTAGGCATTTCATATGACAAAACTTTGCTATGTTTGATCATTTGACCATAAAGTCAAAGGTAGGTCAAAAGGAAGCAAACTTATGGTCTAAGTTGGATGAGAAGGACAAACCAAGATATATTTTAAAACCTTGAAGCTTTAAGGAGTGATTGGGGCTACTCAGACATTTCCTAAGGCCTTTCGGATCACAAAAATTTTGCTAAGTTTGACCGTTTGACCATAAAGTGAAAGATAGTACAAAAAAAAAGTAAATTTAACTTCTAAGTTAAACGAGAACGAAGAAGGTAGAGATATTTTTCAAACGTTATTGCCTTGAGTGATTGGCATCACTCAAACATTTTCCTAGGCTGTTCGGATTACAAAAAATTTGCTAAGTTTGATCATTTGACCATAAAGTCAAAAGATAGATCAAAAGGAAGCAAACATAATGTTTAAGTTGGACGAGAACGAAGAAGCTAGAGATATTTTCAAACTTTGATGCTTTAAGGTATGATTGGGGCCACTCAACCATGGCATATGCCATTTAGAACACAAAAACTTTGTTAAATTTGATCCATTTAACCATAAAGAGATAGATAGATCAAAAGAAAGCAAGTTTAACATCTAAGTTAGATGAGAATAAAAAAGTTTGACATAATTTCAAACCATGAGGATTTAAGGAGAGATTAGGGCCATTCAAACATTGCCTAGGCCTTTTGGATCTCAAAAACTTTGCTAAGTTTGACCATTTGACCATTAAGTCAACAATAGGACAAAAGGAATCAAATTTAACCACAAAATAAGATGAGAATAAAGAAACTAGTGATATTTTCAAACCATGAAGCTTTAAGGAGTGATTGGGGTCACCCAATGTTTACCTAGGCCATTCGGATCACAAAAAATTGGCTAAGTTTGATCATTTAACCATAAAGTCAATGATTGATCAAAAGAAAGTAAACATAACGTCTAAGTTGGGTGAGAACGAAAAAGCTAGAGATATTTTCAAACCTTGAAGCTTTAAAGAGTGATTGGGGTGACTCAACCATTACATAGGCCATTTGGATCATTGAAACTTTGCTAAGTTTGACCATTTGACCGTAAAGATGAAGATAGTTCAAAAGGAAGCAAACTTAACATCTAAGTTAGATGAGAATGAAAAAGCTAGTCATATTTTCAAACCTCGAAGCTTCAAGGAGAGATTAGTGTCACTCAAATATTGCCTAAGCCTTTTAGAACTCAAAAACTTTGCGAAGTTTGACCATTTGACCATAATGTCAAAGATAGAACAAAAGGAAGCAAACTTTACCACTAAGTATGGCGAGAACTAAGAAACTTGTGATATTTTCAAACCTTGAAGCTTTAAGGAGTGTTTAGGGTTACTCAGACATTGCCTAGGCTTTTCGGATCACAGAAACTTTGCTAAGTTTGATCCATTTCACCATAAAATCAAAGATAGATAAAAAAGAAGCAAGCTTAACCCATAAGTAAGATGAGAACAGAGAAGTTGGAGACAATTTTAAACTTTGAAGCTTTAAGGAGTGAATTAGGGTCATTCATGCATTGCCTAGGCCATTCGAATCGCAAAAACTTTGCAAAGTTTGACCATTTGACTATAAAGTCAAAGATAGATCAAAAGCAAGCAAACTTAATGTCTAAGTTAGACGAGAATGAAAAAGCTAGAATATTTTCAAACCTTGAAACTTTAAGGAGTGAGTCGGGTCACTCAAACATTACCTAGACTTTTCGGATCTCAAAAACTTTGCCATGTTTGACCATTTGACCCTAAAATCAAAGATAGATCAAAAGGAAGCAAGCTTAACCACAAAGTAAGACGAAAATGAAGAAACAAGAGATATTCTCAAATCTTAAAGCTTTGAGTGCGATTGGGGTCCCTCAAACATTGCCTTGGCCACCCGGATCACAAAAACATTGCCAAGTTTGACCATTTGACATAATGTCAAAGATAGATAAAAAAAAAGTAAATATAATGTCTAAGCTAGACGAGAATGAAGAAGCTAGAGATTTTCAAATCATGAAGCTTTAAGAATTGACTCAAACATTGCCTTGGCCTTTTGGATCACAAAAAACATTGATATGTTTGACCAGTTGACCATAAAGTCAAAGATAGAAAAAAAGGAAGCAAACTTAACCACAAAGTAAGATGAGAACGAAAAAACTGGTGATATTTTCAAACCATGAAGCTTTAAGTAGTGATTGGGGTCACTCAAACTTTACCTAGGCCATTCGGATCACAAAAAATTGGCTTAGTTTGACCATTTGGCCATAAAGTCAATGGTAGATCAAAAGGAAGCAAACATAACATCTAAGTTGGACGAGAACGAAGAAGCTAGAGATATTTTCAAAATCTTGAAGCTTTAAGGCATGATTAGGATAACTCAACCATTGCAAAGGCCATTTGAAACACAAAAACTTCACAAAATTTGACCATCTGACTATAAAGACGAAGACAGATCAAAAGCAAGCAAGCTTAATGTCTAAGTTAGACGAGAATGGAAAAGCTAGACATCTTTTCAAACCTCGAAGCTTCAAGGAGAGATTAGTGTCACTCCAACATTGCCATGGCCTTTTGGATCTCAAAAACATTGCTAAGTTTGACCATTTGACCTTAATGTCAAAGATAAAACAAAAGGAAGCGAACTTTGCCACTAAGTAACACGAGAACAAAGAAACTTGTGATATTTTTAGACCTTGAAGCTTTAAGGAGTGATTAGGGTCACTCAGACATTGCCTAGGCCTTTCGGATCACAAAAACTTTGCTAAGTTTGACTATTTCACCATAAAATTAAAGATAGATCAAAAAGAAGCAAGCTTAACCCATAAGTAAGATGAGAATGGAGAAGTTGGAGACAATTTTAAACCTTGAAGCTTTAAGGAGTGATTACGGTCAGTCATAACATTGCCTAGCCTATTCGAATCACAAAAACTTTGCAGAGTTTGACCAATTGACCATGAAGTCAAAGATAGATCAAAAGGAAGCAAACTTAACCACTAAGTAAGATAAGAACAAAGAAGCTGGAGATATTTTCAAACCCTGAAGGTTTAACGAGTGATTGGTGTCACTTAAACATTGCCAAGACCATTCGGATCACAAAAATGTTCTTCAGTTTGATGATTTCACCATAAAATCAAAGATAGATCAAAAAAGAAGCAAACTCAACGTCTAGGTTAGACAAGAACAAAGAAGTTAGAGATATTTTCAAACCAGGAAGCTTTAAGAAGTGATTGGGGTCACTTAAACATTGCCTAGGCCTTTTGGATCAAAATAACTTTGCTAAGTTTGACTATTTGACCATAAAGTCAAAGATAGAACAAAAGGAAGCAAACTTAACCACTAAGTAAGACGAGAACGAAGAAACTTGTGATATTTTCAAACCTTTCAAACTTTGCCTAGGCCATTGGGTTCACAAAAAATTGGCTAAGATTGACCATTTGACCAAAAGGTCAATGATAGATCAAAAAGAAGCAAACGTAACGTCTAAGTTTGATGAGAATGAAGAAGCTAGAGATATTTTCAAATCTTAAAGTTTCAAAGAGCGATTGGGGTGGCTCAACCATTGCATAGGCCTTTTGGATCACAAAAACTTTGCTAAGTTTGACCATTTGACCATCAAGACGAAGATAGATCAAAAGGAAGCAAACTTAACGTTTTAAGTTAGATAAGAATGAAAATCCTAGGCATATTTTCAAACCTCGAAGCTTCATGGAGAGATTAGTGTCACTCAAACATTACCGAGGCCATTTGGATCTCAAAAACATTGCTAAGTTTGATCCATTTGACCATAATGTCAAGGATAGAACAAAACAAAAGCAAACTTTACCACTAAGTATGACGAGAACGAAGAAACTAGTGATATTTTCGAACCTGGAAGCTTTAAGGACTGATTTGGGTCACTCAAACATTGCTTAGGCCTTTTGGATCATAGAAACTTTGCTAAGTTTGATCATTTCACCATAAAATTAAAGACAGATCAAAAGGAAGCAAGTTTAACTCTTAAGTAAGATGAGAACAGAGAAGTTAGAGAAATTTTAAACCTTGAAGCTTTAAGGAGTGATTGGGGTCACTCATACATTGCCTAGGCTATTCGAATCACAAAAACTTTGCAAAGTTTGACCATTTGACCATAAATTCAAAGATAGATCAAAAGAAAGCAAACTTAACGTCTCAGTTGAAGGAGAACATAGAAGCAAAAGATATTTTAAAACCTTGAAGCTTTAAAGAGTGATGGGATCACTCAAACATTGTCCAGGTCTTTTCGATCAGAAAAACTTTACTAAGTTCAACCATTTGACCATAATGTCAAAGATAGATCAACAGGAAGCAAACTTAACTACTACGTAAGATGAGAACAAAGAAGCTAGAGATTTTTTCAAACCCAGAAGGCTTAAGGAGTGATTGGTGTCACTCAAACATTGCCAAGACCATTCTTAAGTTTGACTATTTGACCATAATGTCAAAGACAAATTAAAAGAAAGCAAACTTAACGTCTAAGTTAGACGAGAACGAAGAAGCTAGAGATATTTTCAAAACATTAAGCTTTAAGTAGTGATTGGGGTCACTCAAACATTTCCTAGGCCTTACGGATCGAAAAAACTTTGTTAAGTTAGATCATTTGACCATAAAGTCAAAGTAGAATAAAAGGAAAGCAAACTTAGGGTCTAAGATAGACGAGACTGAAAAAGCTTGAGATATTTTCATACGTTGATGCTTTAAGAAGTGATTAAGGTCACTCAACCATTGCATAGGATACTTGGAACACAAAAACTTTGTTAAGTTTGACCATTTGACCATAACGACAAAGAGAGATCCAAAAGAAGCAAACTTAACATCTAAGTTAGACGAGAATGAAAAAGCTAGACATATTTTCAAACCTTGAAGATTTAAGGAGAGATTAGGGTCACTCAAACATTGCCTAGGCCTTTTTTATCTCAAAAACTTGGCTAAATTTCACCATTTGACCATAAAGTCAAAGATAAAACAAAAAGAAGCAAACTTAACCACTAAGTAAGACGAGAACGAAGGAACTAGTGATATTTTCAAACCTTGAAGCTTCAAGGACTGATTAGGGTGACTCAACAGTTGCATAGGCCATTTGGATTACAAAAAATTTGCTAAGTTTGACCATTTGACCATAAAGACGAAGATAGATCAAAAGGAAGCAAACTTAACGTCAAAGTTAGACGAGATTGAAAAAGCTAGACAAATTTTCAAACCTCGAAGCTTCAAGGAGAGATTAGTGTCACTCAAACATTGCCTAGGCCTTTTGGATCTCAAAAATGGTGTTAAGTTTGACCATTTGACCATAATGTCAAAGATAGAACAAAGGTATCGAAACTTTGCCACTAAGTATAACGAGAACGAAGAAACTTGTGATATTTTCAAACCATGAAGCTTTAAGGAGTGATTGGGGTCACACAAACATTGCCTAGGCCTTTTTGATTAAAAAAACTTTGCTAAGTTTGAGCCATTTGACCACAAAGTCAAAGATAGAACAAAAGGAAAGCAAACTTATGGTCTAAGGTAGACGAGAATGAAAAACCTAGAGATATTTTCATACATTGAAGCTTTAAGAAGTGATTAGGGTCACTCAAACTTTGTATTGGCCATTTAGAACCCAAAAACTTTGTTAAGTTTGACCATTTGACCTTAAAGATAAAGGTAGATCAAAAGGAAGCAAACTTAACATCTAAGTTAGATAAGAATGAAAAAGGAAGACATATTTTCAAGCCTTGAAGATTTAAGTAGTGATTGGGGTCGCTCAAACATTGCCTAGGCATTTTGGATCAAAAAAACTTTGCCAAGTTTCACCATTTGACCATAATTTCAAAGATAGAACAAAAGGAAGCAAACTTAACATCTAAGTTAGACGAGAATGAAAAAACTATAAATATTTTTATACCTTGAAGCCTTAAGAAGTGATTGGGGTCACTCAACCACTGTATAAGCTATTTGGAACACAAAAAAACTGTGTTAAGTTTGACCATTTGACCATAAAGATAAACATAGATCAAAAGAAGCAAACTTAACGTCTAAGTTAGACGAGAATGAAAAAGCTAAACATATTTTCAAACCTTGAAGACTTAAGGAGAGATTAGGGTCATACAAATATTGT
Source organism: Castanospermum australe (assembly GCA_019955255.1). Taxonomy (NCBI): domain Eukaryota; kingdom Viridiplantae; phylum Streptophyta; class Magnoliopsida; order Fabales; family Fabaceae; genus Castanospermum; species Castanospermum australe. Next base: position 93,281 of record NSJW01000253.1, on the reverse strand, counting down.
CTAGGCCTTTTGAATCTCAAAAACTATGCTAAGTTTGACAATTTGACTATAAAGTCAAAGATAGAACAAAAAGAAGCAATCTTAACCACTAAGTAAGACAAGAACGAAGAAATTAGTGATATTTTCAAATCTTGAAGCTTTAAGGAGTGATTGTGGTCACTCAAACTTTGCCTAGGCCTTTTGTATGTCAAAAAATAGGCTAAGTTTGACCATTTGACCATAAAGTCAATGATAGATTAAAAGGAAGCCAATGTAATGTCTAAGTTAGACGAGAACGAAGAAGTTAGTGATATTTTCAAACCTTGAAGCTTCAAGGAGTGATTGGGGTGACTTAGCCATTGCATAGGCCATTTGGATCACAATAACTTTGCTAAGTTTGCCATTTGACCATAAAGATGGATACAGATCAAAAGGAAGCAAACATAACCACTAAATAAGATGAAGAACGAAGAAGCTAGAGATATTTTCAAATCTTGAAGCTTTAAGGAGTGATTGGGGTGACTCAACCATTGCATAGGCTATTTGGATCACAAAAACTTTGCTAAGTTTGACCATTTGACCATAAAGACGAAGATAGATTAAAAGGAAGCAAACTTAATGTCTAAGTTAGACAAGAATGATAAAGTTAGACATATTTTCAAACTTGGAATCTTCAAGGAGAGATTGGTGTCACTCAAACATTGCCTAAGCCTTTTGGATCTCAAAAACATTGCTAAGTTTGACCATTTGGCCATAATGTCAAAGATATAACAAAAAGAAGCAAACTTTACTACTAAGTATCACGAGAACGAAGAAACTTGTGATATTTTCAAACCTTGAAGCTTAAAGAAAATATTGGGGTCTCTCAAACATTGCCTAGGCCTTTCGGATCACAATAACTTTGCTAAGTATAACCGTTTCACCATAAAATCAAAGATAGATCAAAAGGAAGCAAGCTTAACCCTTAAGTAAGATGAGGACGGAGAAGTTAGAGACAATTTCAAACCTTGAAGCTTTAAGGAGTGATTGGGGTCACTCATACATTGCCTAGGCCATTTGAATCGCAAAAACTTTGAAATGTTTGACCATTTGACCAAGAAGTCAAAGATAGATCAAAAGAAGCAAACTTAACACCTAAGTTAGCAGAGAACGAAAGAAGCAAGAGATATTTTAAAACCTTGAAGCTTTAAAGAGTGATTTGGATCACTCAAACATTGTTCAGGTTTTTCATATCAGAAAAACTTTGCTAAGTTCGACTATTTGACCATAATGTCAAAGATAAATCGAAAGAAAGCAAACTAACCGCTAAGTAAGACGAGAACAAAGAAGCTAGAGATATTTTCAAATCCTTGAAGGTTTAAGGAGTGATTCGTGTCACTTAAACATTGCCAAGACCATTCAGATCACAAAAACATTCTTAAGTTTGACAATTTGACCATAAAGTTAAAGATAGATAAAAAGGAAGTAAACTTAACGTCTAAGTTAGATGAGAAGAAGAAGCTAGAGATAATTTCAAACCATTAAGCTTTAAGAAGTTATTAGGGGTCACTCAAACATTGCCTAGGCCTTTTGGATACAAAAACTTTGCTAAGATTGACCATTTGACCATAAAGTCAAAGATAAAAAAAAGGAAACAAAACTTAATGCAACTAAGTAAGACGAGAATGAAGAAGCTAGAGATATTTCAAGCCTTGAAGCTTTTAAAGAGTGATTGAAGGTCACTCCAACATTGCCTAGGCCTATTTGGATCACAAAAACAATCCTTAAGTTTGACCATTTAACCATAAAACAAAGAAGCTAGAAATATTTTCAAACATTGCCTAGACATTTCAGATCACAAAAACTTTCCTAAGCTAGACCATTTGACCATAAAGTGAAAGATAGATCGAAAAGAAAGTATAACTTAATGTCTATGTTTGACGAGAACAAAAGATGATGGAGATATTTTCAAACCTTGAAAGCTTTTGGGAGTGATTGGGGTCACTCAAACCATTGCGTAGGCCATATCGAATCACTAAAAACTTTGCAAAGTTTGACCATTTGACCATGAAAGTCAAAGATAGATCAAAAGGAAGTAAACTTAATGTCTAAGTTAGACGAGAACGAAGAGGCTAGAGATATTTTCAAACCTTGAAGCTTTAAGGAGTGTTTGGGGTCACTCAAACATTGCCTAGGCCATTTCGGATCACAAAAACATTGCTAAGTTTGACCATTTGAACCATAAAGATCAAAGATAGATCAAAAGGAAGCAAACTTAACCATCTAAGTTAGAAGAGAACGAAAGAAGCTAGAGATATTTTCAAACCTTGAAGCTTTAAGGAGTGATTAGGGGTCACTCAAACATTGCCTAAGCCTTTTGGACCACAAAAACTTTGCTAAGTTTTGACCATTTGACCATAAATTTAAAGATAGATCATAAAAGAAGGAAACTTAACATCTAAGTTAGATAAGAAGGAGGAAAGCTAGAGATATTTTAAAACCTATAAAGCTAAGGGAGTGATTCGGGTCACTCAAACATTGGCTAGGCCTTTCGAATCAAAAAAACTTTGCCATGCTTGGCCATTTGACCATAAAGTCAAAGATATATTAGAAAAAAGTAACCTTAACCACTAAGTAAGACGAGAACGAAGAAACTAGAGATATTTTCAAACTTTGAAGCTTTGAGGAGCGATTGGGGCCTCTCAAACATTGCTTAGGCCAATCGGATTACAAAAATTTTGCCAAATTTGACCATTTCATTAAAAAGACAAAGATAGATCAAAAGGAAGCAAGTCTAACCACTAGGTAAGACGAGAAGGAAGAAACTAAAGATATTCTCAAATCTTGAAGCTTTGAGGAGTGATTGGAGTCCCTCAAACATTGTCCTAGGCCGCTCGGATCACAAAATCTTTGTTAAGTTTTACTATTTGGCCATAAGTCAAAGATAGATCAAAAAGGAAAAAAACTTAATGTCTAACTTAGACGATAACAAAGAAGTTAGAGATATTTACCAGTTTTAGAGCTTTAAGGAGTGATTAGAGTCGCTCAAACATTGCTTAGGTCTTTCGGATTAGAAAAACTTTGCTAAGTTTGACCGCTTGACCATAAAGTCAATGATATATCAAAAAGAAGCAAACTTGACCACTAAGTAAGACGAGAATAGAGAAGCTAGAGATATTTTCAAACCATGAAGCATTAAGAAGTGATTGGGATCATTTTAACATTTCCTAGGCCTATCAGAACATAAAAACTTTGCTTAGTTTGACCATTTGACCATATAGTCGAAGATAGATCGAAAGGAAGCTAGCTAAACCATTAAATAATACGAGAGCGAAAAAACTGAAGATATTTTCAAACCTTGAAGCTTTAAGGAGTTATTGGGGTCACTCAAACATTACCTAGGACTTTCGCATCACAAAAACTTTTCTAATTTTGACCACATTACCATCAAATCAGCGATAGGTCAAAAGGAAGTAAACTTAACATTCAAGCTTAAACGAAAAGGAGGAAGCTAGAGATGTTTTCAAACCTTGAAGCTTTAAGGAATGAATTGGGGTCACTCAAACATTGCCTAGGTCTTTTGGATCACAAAAACTTTGCTATGTTTGACCATTTAACCAAAATATTAAAGATATATTAAAAAGAAACAAGCTTATCTACTTAGTTAGATGAGAACAGAGAAACTAGAGATTTTTACAAATCTTGAAGCTTTAATGGGTGATTGGGGTTGCTCAAACATTGCCTAGGCCTTTTGGATCACAAAAACTTTGATAAGTTTGAGCATTTGGCCAAAAAGTCAAAGATAAATTAGAAAGAAGCAAACTTAACGTCTAAGTTAGACAAGAACGAAGAGGTTAAAGATATTTTCAAACATTGAAAGCTTTAAGGAGTGATTGGGGTCACTCAAACATTGCCTAGACCATTCATATCACAAAAACTTTGCTAAGTTTGACCATTTGACCATAAAGTCAAAGATAAATCAAAAGGAAGCAAACTTAATGTCTACGCTAGACATGAACGAAGGAAGATAGAGATATTTTCAAACCATAAAGCTTTAAGGAGTGATTGTAGTCACTCAAACATTGCCTAGGCCTTTCAGATTACAAAAACTTAGCTAAGTTTGATCCATTTAGCCATAGAGTCAAAGATAGAACAAAAGGAAAAAAAAACTTAACCACTAAGTAAGAAGAGAACAAACAAACTTGAGATATTTTCAAACTTTGATGCTTTAAGGAGTGATTGGGGTTACTCAAACATTGCCTATGGCCATTCGGATCATAAAAACTTTGCAAAGTTTGACCTTTTGACCATAAAGTCAAAGATAGAACAAAAGGAAGCAAACTTAAGTTCTAAGTTTGACAAGAAGGAGGAAGCTACAGATATTTTCAAACCCTAAAGCTTTAAGGAGTGATTTGGGTCACTCAAACATTGCCTAGGACTTTCAAATCACTAAAACTTTGCTAAGTTTGACCATTTGACTATAAAGTCCAAGATAGATCAAAAGGAAGAAAACTTAACGTCCAAGTTAGACAAGATGGAGGAAGCTAGAGATATTTTCAAACCATAAAGCTTTATGGAGTGATTGGGGTTACGTAAACGTTGCTTAGGCCTTTCGGATGTAAAGATCTTTAGTTTGACCATTTGACCAAAAAAATCAAAGATAGATCAAAAGGAAGTAATCTTAATCCGCTAAGTAAGATGAGAAGGGAGAAGCTAGAGATATTTTCAAAGTTTGAAGCTTTAAGGAGTAATTAGGGTCACTCAAACATTGCCTAGGCCACTCGGATCACAAAAGCTTTGTTAAGCTTGACCATTTGACCATCAAGTGAAAGATAGATCAAAAGAAAGCAAACACAATGTCTAAGTTAGACGAAAACGGCGAAGCTAGAGATATTTTAAAACCTTGAAGCTTCAAGGTGTGATTGGGTTCACTCAAACATTGCCTAGGACTTTCAAACCACAAAAATATTGCTAAGTTTGACCATTTGGTCATAAAGTCATAGATAGATTAAAAGGAAGTAAACTTAACGTCTAAGTTAGATAAGAACGAAGAAGCTTGAGATATTATCAAACTTTGAAGCTTTAAGGAGTGATTGGGGTCACTCAAAGGTTACCTAGGCCTTTCAGATCACAAAAACTTTGTTAAGTTTGACCATTTGACCATAAAGTCAAAGATAGAACAAAAGGAAGCAAACTTAACCACTAACTAAGACGAGAACAAAGAAACTAGAGATATTTTATAACCTTGAAGCTTTAAGGAGTGATTAGGGTTACTCAAGCATTAACTAGGCCTTTCGGATCATAAAAACCTTGCAAAGTTTGGACCATTTGACCATAAAGTGAAAGATAGATAAACAGGAAGCAAGCTTAACTACTAAATAAGATGACAGTGAAGAAACTATAGATATTTTCAAAGCTTGAAGCTTTTAGGAGTGGTTGGGGTCCCTCAAACATTGCCTAGGCCACTTGAAATACAAAAACTATTTCAACCTTGACCATTTGGCCATAATGTGAAAGATAGGTCAAAAAAAAGCAAAAGTTAAATGAGAACGAAGAAGTTATAGATATTTCAAAACCTTGAAGCTTTAAGGAGTGATTAGGGTCACTCAAGCATTGCTTAGGTCTTTCGAATCAGAAAAACATTTTTAACTTTGAGTATTTGACCATAAATCAAAGATACTGTTGGAATTATACATCCAAAGGAAGTAAAGTTAACCACTTAGTAAGATGAGAACAAAGAAGCGGAAGAAAATTTTCAATTGTTGTAGCTTTAAGGAGTAATTGGGGCCTCAAACATTGACCATGCCATTCAGATCACAAAAACTTTGCTATATTTGGCCATTTGACCATCAAGTCAATGATAGATCAAAAGGAAGCAAACCTAACGTCAATGTTAGACGAGAGCAAGAAGCTAGACATATTTTCAAACCATGAAGCTTTAAGGAGTGATTGGGGTAAGTCAAACATTGCCTAGGCCTTTCGGATCATAAAAAATTTGCTAAGTTTGGCCTTTTGACCATAATGTCAAAGATAGATCAAAAGGAAACAAACTTAACATTTAAGTTAGATGAGAATAAAGAAGTTAGAGATATTTTCAAACCATGAAGCCTTAAAGACTGATTGGGGTCGCCCAAACACTGCTTAGGCCATTTGGATGACAAAAACTTTGATAAGTTTGACCATTTGACTATAAAGTCAAAGATAGAACAACAGGAAGCAAACTTAACCATTAACTAAGACGAGAATGAAGAAACAAGAGATATTTTCAAACATTGAAGCTTTAAGGAGTGATTGGAGTCACTCATTGTCTAAGCTTCTCAGATCGCAAAAACTTTGTTAAGTTTGACCATTTGCCCATAAAGTCAAAGATAGATCAAAAGAAAGTAAACATAACGTCTAAATTAGACGAGAACAAAGAAGCTAGTGATATTTTCAATCGTTGACACTTTAAGGAGTGATTGGGTTCATTCAATTGTTGCCTAAGCCATTTGGATCACAAAAACTTAGCTAATTTTGACTAATTAGCTCCTAAAGTCAATGAAAGACCTAAAGGAAACAAACATAACCTGTAAGTGAGATGAGAACGAAGAAGCTAGGGATATTTTGAGACCTTAATGCTTTAAGGAGAGATTAGGGGTCACTCAACCATTGCATAGGCCCTTCAGATCACAAAATATTTGCTAAGTTTGACCATTTCACCATAAAGTCCAAGATAGAAGGTAAGGAAGAAAACATAACCACTTAAGTAAGATAGGAACAAAGAAACTAGAAATATTTCCAAACCTTGAAGCCTTAATGAGATATTGGAGGTCACTCAAACATTTCCTAGGCCATTCGGATCACAAAAGCTTTGCTAAGTTTGACCATTTGACCATAAAGTCAATGATCAAAAGGAAGCAAGCTTCATGTATAAGTTAGACGAGAAGGAAGAAGTTAGAGATATTTTCAAGCCATAAAGCTTTAAGGAGTGACTAGGGCCACTCAAACATTGGCTAGGCCCTTTGGACCACAAAAAGTTTGCTAAGTTTGACCACTTGACCATAAAGTCAAAGATAGAACAAAAGGAAACAAACTTAATGATTAAGTTAGACGAGAATGAAAGAAACTAATGATATTTTGAAATGTTGATGCTTTAAGGAGTGATTAGGGTCATTCAAATATTGCCTATACCATTTCGATCTCAAAAGCTTCACTAAGTTTGACCATTTGACTATAAAGTCAAATATAGATCAAAAGGAAGAAATTTTTCACGTCTAAGTTAGACGAGAAAGAAAAAGCTATTGATATTTTCAAACCTTGAAGCTTTATGGAGTGATTGGGGTCACTCAAACAATGCCTAGGCAATTTCAATCAGAAAAACTTTTGCTAAGTTTGACTATTTGACCATAGAGTCAAAAATAAATGAAAAGGAAGCAAGCTTAACCACTAAGTAAGACGAGAACGAAGAAATTAGAGATATTTTCAAATGTTGAAGCTTTAAGGAGTGATTGGGATCACTAAAACATTGCCTAGGCTTATGGAATCATAAAAAACTTGCTTAGTTTAACCATTTGACCATAAAGTCAAAAATAGTTCAATAGGAAGCAAACTTAACGTCCCAGTTAGACGAGATGGAGGAAGCTGGAGATATTTTCAAATCTTGAAGCTTTAAGGAGTGATTGAGGTTACTCAAATGTTACTTAGGCATTTCAAATCACAAAACCTTTACTAAGTTTGAGCATTTGACTATAAAATCGAAGATAGATCAAAAGGAAGCAAGCTTAACCCCTAAGTAAGATGAAGAGGAGAAGCTAGAGATATTTTCAAAACTTAAAGTAGTAATGAGTGTTTGGGGTCATTCCTACAATTCCTAGGCATTCAGATCACAAAAACTTTGCTAAGCTTGACCATTTGACCATAAAGCCAAAGATAGATCAAAATGAAAGAAACTTAACGTCTGCATTAGGCAAGAACAAAAAAGCTAGAAATACTTTCAAAAGAGTGATTGGGGCCACTTAAACATTGCCTCAGGCATTTGGATCACAAAAACTTTGCTAAGATTGAGGATTTGACAATAAAGTCAAGGATAGATCAAAATAAAGCAAGCTTAACCACTAAGTAAGACGCGAACAAAAAAGCTAGAGATATTTTCAAACCATGAAGCTTAAAGGAGTGATTGCGATCAGTCAAACTTTTCCAAGGCCTTTCAGATTACAAAAACTTAGCTAAGTTTGACCAGTTTGACCAAAAAGTGAAAGATAGAACAAAAGGAAGCAAACTTAACCATTATGTAAGATGATAACGAAGAAACTAGAGATACTTTCAAAGGTAGATGCTTTAATGAGTGATTGGGGCCACTCAAGCATTGTCTAGGCTTTTCGGATCCTAAAAACTTTGCTAAGTTTGACCATTTGACCATAAAGTCAAAGATAAATCAGAAGAAAGCAAACTTAATATCTATGTTAGACGAGAACGAAGAAGCTTAAGATATTTTCAAACCACGAAGCTTTAAGGAGTGATTGGAGTCGCTCAAACTTTTCTTAGCCTTTCGGATCACAAAAACTATTCTAATTTTTGACCATTTGACTATAAAGTCGAAGATAGTTCAAAATGAAGCAAACTTAATGTCCAAGTTAGACAAGAAGGAGGAACCTGGAGATATTTTTATACCTTCAATCTTTAAGGAGTGATTGGGCTCACCCAAATGTTGCCTTCCATTCGGATCACAAAAGCTTTGCTAAGTTTGACCATTTCACCATAAAGTCAAAGATAGATCAAAATGAAGCTAACTTAATGTCTACATTAGATGGGAACGAACAAGTTAGAGATATTTTCCACCCTTATGGCTTTAAGGAGTGTTTAAGGTCACTCAAATATTACCTAGGCCTTTCGGATTACAAAAACTTTGCTAAGTTTAAGTATTTTAACCATAAAATCAAAGGTAAGTCAAAAGAAAGCAAACTGAAACCCTAAGTAAGACGAGACTGAAGAAACTAAAGATATTTTCAAAAGTTTGAAGCTTTAAGGAGTGATTGGGGTCACTCAAACATTGCCTAGGCTTATTGAATCATAAAAACCTTGCTTAGTTTGACTATTTGAACATAAAGTCAAAGATTGTTCAAAAAGAAACAAACTTAACGTCTATGTTAGACGAGATGGAGGAAGCTAGAGATATTTTCAAACTATGAAGCTTAAAGGAGTGATTGCAGTCACTTAAACTTTTCCTAGGCCTTTTAGATTACAAAAACTTTGCCAAATTTGACCATTTGACTAAAAAGTGAAAGATAGAACAAAAGGAAGCAAACTTAATCATTATTTAAGATGACAACAAAGAAACAAGAGATACTTTCAAATATAGATGCTTTAATGAGTGATTAAGGTCACTCAAGCATTGCCTAGGCCCTTCGGATCACAAAAACTTTGCTAAGTTTGACCATTTGACCAAAAAGTCAAAGACAAATCAGAAGAAAGAAACTTAATGTCTACGTTAGACGGGAACGAAGAAGCTTAAGATATTTTCAAACCTCGAAGCTCTAAGGAGTGATTGGAGTCGCTCAAACTTTTCTTAGGCCTTTTGGATACAAAAAACTTTGCTAAGTTGGACCATTTGACTATAAAATCGAAGATAGTTCGAAAGGAAGCAAACTTAACGTCCAAGTTAGACAAGAAGGAGGAAGCTGGAGATATTTCCACTCTGATGACAATAGTTTTTCTAAATTTGACTATTTAAGCATAAAGTCAAAGATAGATCAAAAGGAAGCAAACTTAACGTTGAAGTTAGACTAGAACGAAAAAGATAAAGATATTTTCAAACCATGAAGCTTTCAAGAGTGATTGAGGTCACTCAAACAAAGCTTAGGCCATTCGGACCACAAATTCTTTGCTAGGTTTGACCATTTGACCATAAAGTCAAAGATAGATCAAAATGAAGCAAACTTAATCTCTATTTAGACAAGAATGAAAAAGTTAGAGATATTTTCAAACCTTAAAGCTTTAAGGAGTGATTGAGGTTACTCAAACATTGTTTAGGCCATTCCGATGACAATAGCTTTACTAAATTTGACCATTTAAGTAAAAAGTCAAAATATAGATCAAAAGGAAGCAAATTTAACGATGGAAGTTAGACTAGAATGAAGAAACTAGTGGATATTTTCAAACTATGCAGCTTTAAGGAGTGGATTGGGATCACACAAATATTGCCTAGGCTATTTGGACCACAAAAGATTTGTTAAGTTTGACCATTTGACCATAAACTCAAAGATAGAATCAAAAGAAAGCAAACTTAATATATAAGTTAGACAAGAATGAAAAAGCTAGATATATTTTCAAACCTCGATGCTTTATGGAGTAATTGGGGTCACTCAAACATTTCTTAGACCTTTCAAATCACAAAAACATTGCTTAGTTGACCAATTGACCATAAAGTCAAAGATAGATCAAAAGTGAGCAAACTTAACGTTCCAAGTGAGACGGGAATGAAGAAGTTTGTGATATTTTCAAACCTTGAAGCTTTGAAGTGTGATTGGAATCACTCAAATATTGCCTTAGGCCATTCGGATCACAAAAGCTTTGCTAATTTTAACCATTTGACCATAAAGACTAAGATCGATCAAAAGAAACCAAACTTATCGTCTACGTTAGATGAGAATAAAGAACGTAGAAATATTTTCAAACAAGAAGCTTTAAAGATAGATTGGGGTCACTCAAATGCTTGGCCATTCGGATCATAAAAACTTTGCTAAGTTTGACCATTTGACCATAAAGTCAAAGATAGACAAAAGGAAGCAAACTTAACGTATACGTTTGACGAGAA